>OU785234.1:13000000-13340000 GCA_917051295.2 Erebia ligea
ATAGACTGCATACGTGACACTTGATGATCACTTACCATCAGGTGAGATCACAGTCAAGGGCTAACTTGTTGTGGAATTAAAAATAGGATTAGGGCCCGCGACTTCATCCGCGTGGTTTGAGGTTTTTTGGTTCCCGCGGGAACTCTATAATTTTACGGTATAAAAAGTAGCATAAGAGTTAATATAATTATATTTCAGGCTGCTCCTCCAAATGGTCCAGCAGACGGTGCAGAACCAAGCCCTCGGAAATTATCAACTCAGCTATCGTGTGTTGAAGAAGAGAATGCCATGGAGTTGGCGACAAGTGCATAATAAACTAAGTTTAAAAACTTTTCTGAAGTTTCACTTCTACCGTGTGTGAATTGCACACACACACACTTTTGTTTTTTAAATTATCGACGACATTGGGGCTGATTCTGTAGTGCACAATTTCTAAACTAAAATGACAGCTTTAAATCTTGTTCCGTCCCTTTCCGCAGGGCTGTTATTTTAGATAAGTTTACTGTTTAGACATTGTGCACTACAGAACCATCCCCCATTCTCCTCCTTAAAAAACAATGATAAGATCCAGGTTGAAACGCGCTTGAAAATGCCTATTCACTGTTGCCTTTAAGGTGCGTCATAGGTAAGTACGTGGCAGGAAGGGCGTTCCAAACCTTCAGTAAACGTGCAGCGTGTGCCGGCGATATCACGCGATCAACTTTGTCGCAGCGACTTCCAACGATGAAATCACAGTACAGTGTGCAAACGCCGGTGGTCCCACACTGCTCTGTCTGTAATTCGTCGCTGGAATTTGCTGCTACCGAAGTCGCGCCATATCGCCGGCACGCTGCACGAACCCTCAGACGCCCACCCACGTCATAAGTATAGTCCGTGTCACGAAAGAAGTCCCGCGGCAATTAGTGGAACTAATACATTTTACATACAAACATTGTATTTACATGCGACTACTAGCGCCGCCATTAGGGGACTTCTTTCGTGACACGGACTTTAAGTTACAATCGGTGACCGATTTTTTGTCGGCAAAAATGGAACTTAGGTACAGATTGCAATATTGATACACACACGTCCTTCAACATACTCGTAGTCCTACAAACAAAGAGAATATAACCCATAGATAATACCTGATATAACCACTACGTTTCCTAGAAAATCCGGTCAAAAACAAAATCGGCGCCTTCCGGCGCATCCCGGGCCCCGGCCATTGAACACAATAAACTTGGCCCAAGGGCCTTAAAAACCAACTTGGCCCCGGCCGATCTGAAATGAAACGTATAGGTACCTACCTCACCGACAATCTGTAAATAATTCATGACATTCACTAATTCCCAAGCTGATAGTGGCGGATAGTCACCGAAAAATTGATGGTCGTGTGCATTGGAGTGATGAGTGTCATCAAAGTTAGTCATAATAAAGGTATAAGTCGAAGAAATTAAGTTAAAAGCGCTCTCCACGCCTTCCTCTCCCAAGATTTGATCTAGCGACTGGCTAGTGGCTACTGAGTTACTGGACATGTGTGTTTCGAGCCTTACATAATTAAGATTTATCGTCTATGTAACAAGGCTCGAGTCCAGAGCCGTAAATAAAATATTTAAATGCCACAATGCTTAAGATCAATCACTTGTCAACATCTTGTCAAACTCAATATTTTTTGATTTCCGAAAAAAAGTCGAATTTGTCACAATATTATGGACGAAATTGAAAAGGAAAAAATAGCGGCTCTGCCTTCACAATTACTGGTTACTACAATATGCCACCCCATGGAGTATGCGAAGGTCCTGATCCAACTGGGATACGAGCCTTTGCCGCCGCGGCGTTCGACAACCCTTTTCGGCCGACCCGCTATGATATTACCTAACGTCTTTCAGTACATAAAGTTTATCAAGAAGTCCGATGGTTTCTTCGGATGCTACACGGGATTGTCGGCCAGAGTGCTCGGCTTGATCGCATCTAGTCAACTAACCTCGAAGGTAATACAAGTCTGTGGTATCGACCTACCTGAGATCAACGATCCTCCAAACATTGTCACCGATGAAGAGCCTAAACTGGAAGATTACTACAAGCTCGGACGTCGAGACATGATCATGCACACTGCATCCGTCATAGTGTCATATCCTTTCCATGTAGTGTCAGTTAGGATGATGGCTGCATTTATTGGCAAAGAGGAGGAATACAGCTCTTTATTGGGCACAATTGTATCGATTTACCGAGACGATGGGATCCTCGGATTTTTCCACGGTATAGTGCCCAAGTTGTTTGCAGATTTGACCTGTGTTGCTGTCACTGGCATTTTGGCCTACTACGTAAACAAATATCTTGTGAAAACGAAAGACCTAAGATACTACACTGTGCCATTACTCACATTTGTTACTAGCACCTTAACCTACCCACTAGTAGTAGTGTCTACTTGCATGGCTGTTGCTGGGAGCAGTCTAAAGGCGGGCAATCCTCCACTGATGCCCGTCTACCCATCATGGCAAGCATGTTGGCGAGAACTTCTTAAAAACAAGCAACACAAACGAGGTTCATCCCTAATCTTTAGGTACTACATTGCTCCTATTGCAGCTATGCAGTAATCACCTATATGATAATATACTATTGCATTTATTACCATATTTACCTTGTGTTTATTCTCTAAGTGTTATTCCACAATCATCAAAGTAGAGATTTTGACCTCTTGTAGAGACGTATACATGTAAAATGATTACTGTAAATAATTTAGTATAAATGATGTTTCATGTGAATTCGTTTTGCTAGATTGTCGAGAACAGGTGGGGTTAAATAAATATATTTTGTTTCAATGTAGTATTATTATTTGTTATTTATATTTTTAAAAATAAAACACCAGATTAATCTGAATTAAGTATTTATTTCAATTTCGCTAAAGCTTGTGCTTTTATAAACCTGTCAACTAATTCTTTCTCTAACAATCCTATAGCTCTTCTGTGGATAGCAGGGACAGCTGCAGGACTACCTTTATTCTGTTCAAAATCCATATAATCCATCCACACTTCAACATTGCATCTCCCATGATGTTGGATTAAAGCTTCATAACACTTTCTAACATTCTTCAAATTGGGCTTCTCCTGAGACAATTCTAAATCGATCATAACTTTATGGAGATCTATTTGTGTTGGTGGAGTTCTGATAAACTCTTCATAGATCTGTCTTGCAGCTTTAATGCCATTGTGTTCATATATTTTTTGCAAAAGCTTAGGTTTAAGTGACAATACTATTGCATTTTCACAGGTTTTGAATTTTTCGTAACATGACTTGAACTGAAAAAACATTCATTAATTAAATAAATAAATAATTTATTTCGGATCTTGTCCATAATTTTAAATTAACTTTCACAATATGTTAGTGTGTTAATAACAATATTATCTTAAGACTATATTAGTATTGTTAGTAACTATCTAGCTAGCCTACCGTGGCAATTCTAGGTGCCCGGTGGCCACAGCCACCCAATGTCTGACTATTGTTCAGCCAATTCTTTCTCTAATGGCACCCAGGATGCTTTTTTTGTGTTAATTAACATAATTACTTTTGAATAATATTAATATTCCAAGTTCTTTTCTATACTTACAACAACATTAGAATCAATATTGTCAAACATAAAATTCCATAGTGCGAGCATGTCTTCAGAGTTGAGACTTCTACCAGCCTCTTGTAGTATGGACAACATTTTCTTTTCATCAGACTTGTTCAGCAAAAGCTTTTCTTCCCAAAGCATTCTGTATTGTGGATTTTTAGCTAAAGCTGCATCAATTATCTGGAAATCCATAAGAAATTTAATTTAACTGCCCAACTTGATAATTTATGTTATTTCTCCAGGGGATTTCTAATTGAAACCATAATAATTAAATGAGTAAATTAGTAAAACTCATTGTATTCATCCTTATTACAATAATTAAATAATATTAGTGATGAAAAAAATGACAGCTTTAAATCTAGTTCTGTCCCTTTCAGTTAGCAATATTTTTAATACTGTTAGCAATATTTTAATCTTTTCAAAAAACTAACTTTCAAAGCCACTGCAAAGTAGCAGATAGACAGACACACTTTCGCATTTATAATATTATAAGTATGTCTGTAATAACTATGCTAAGCTATCAAAGTACATACAATACATAATATACATTTCTGAGTCATTTGATATTAAGTAAATAAGAAAATTTTAATAATACCTCAGTGAGTTCATCCTTGGTAATTTCATCTTCTAATTTCAACATACTAATGCCAAAAGCATACATTTCATTAGTAAGCAGCCCATTTTCGTGACCGTAATTCCAAGCATGTTTAACGGCGCTAATTTTCTGTAACGCTGTACAAACACTATGGTTTATACCAAGTAGGCCATGGATGTATTTAGTGCAGAGATTTTCATCTGGAAACTAAAATGGTAAAAAGTAGGTTAAATCTTATAAGAAAATTAATGTGTTTGAATCTGTTTTTAATGTATTTATGCAGGCAACATGAAGAAATTCTTTGAGTGGAAAAACTTCAAAATTGATTTCCCAGACTTGTGGATATGATAGACACAAAAAGATAGATATAAAAGTGTAAGACACCATATAGGTATATTTAGTTCAGGAGGGTCACCTGAAGTCAAGTGATTACCGCCGCCGATGAACATTTGCAGCACCAGAGGAACTGCCAATGTGTTACCGGCTTTTGAGATATTTGTTTATCCGCCCTTTGAAGAGCCCCATCATAGTAATATTATAAATGCGAAAGTGTGTTTGTAGGTTTGTTGGTTTGTCCTTTAATCACGCCGCAACGGAGCAACCGATCGACGTGATTTTTGGCATGGGTATAGTTGAGGACCTGGAGAGTGACATAGGCTACTTTTAATCCCGGAAAATTAAGGAGTTTCCGCGGGAGTCAAAACAACTTAAACCACGCAGATGAAGTCGCGGGTATCAGCTAGTACCATATAGCTTTCACGGTTATAATATCAATATGGATTTGGTGGTATGAACTGAGGCATGACATAATAATACGGAGTAACTGTGCTGCTGTTATATACCCATCTGCTGGCACATCTCGCTACACAGTTGTCCAGAGGCTGTACTTACAAGAAAATAAGTTGTTCTCTTTTGAAAAAGTGTTGGTAGATATTATCATAAACGTTCCTTTACAAGATTAGATATCTAAAGCACTTAAAACAACAGATAAGTCTAGTAATTACCTGTTGTAAAGCTTCCTCATACACTGCAATGTAGTTATTTATTTCTGGAGGGTAATTGTATTCTTCACTAACATATTCTTCACTTTCACTCCAGTGGCAGCCCTGAAAAAAGTATTTTACCAAGCAATTTAGGAAACTGTGATATGTAGCACGAAACCTAGTGGTTTAATTGTCCTTCTATTTGGTAGGTCAAGGTTCGATCCAGCACACAATCGATTTAAGCAATTAAATTTCACTTTTTATAACAGTGAAGGAAAATATTGCCAGGATCCTGCGTGAGAGTTCTACATGAAGTTTTCAAAGGTGAAATCTGTGGACTGTGTAAAGTGACTGTGATGAAGCAATTAATTTTTATTTTGGAAGATAAGCTATAGATATTTGTCACACACATACATTGTGGATTAACCAAAGAAATGAATATATTATCCCAAAAAAACCCATAGGGTTCAATACCCTAAGCCCTAAGTTAGAGAGAGATATAAATACCTCATTTATTTTAAGAAATTGAGAAAAAATCATAGATCAAAGTTGGTATGATACCATACCTCCAATTCCTTGCTAGCAATATAGGACCACACATTCTTGTCTGTCCTTCTGTTCCAAATCTCTTCTTTTATAGATTTGGTAGTTGCTTCATCAACTCCATATTTTATTGACAAATCACTTAATTTGAACAAGTAATTCACATCTGGTATGTTTTTCATACCATTTCTCCATACAACCTCAGCCCTTTTGAGATATTTCTCCTACAAGAAATAGATTAGACAATAAGATTACAAACTCAAAGCACAAGTGACACAGCAAAAGCGGCTTAGTCCAATAAAAAAATCTTAAACGTTTAGATACACTAACAGCTGGCAAACTATATGTAACACATAATTGAATACATTTGGGTCCTGAAGTTTTTTTTTTTTTTATCCACAACAAGTTAGCCCTTGACTGCGATCTCATCTGATGGTTGGTGATGATGCAGTCTCAGATGGTAACGGGCTAACCTGTTAGGGGCATGGCAGTTATATTAAACCCATACCCCTATTCGGTTTCTACACGGCATCATACCGGAACGCTAAATCGCTTAGCGGCACGTCTTCGCCGGTAGGGTGGTAACTAGCCAAAGTAAGTAGTTAAGTTGTAAGAGCGTTGTTCTGTCATCCACTATAACTATTATTTATTCATAAGTGTGCAGATGGCTTTTTAGGAGTGCTAGGGAGGTTTGTGGATGAAGGACAAAGGTTCTTGCCGCTTTAACTCAGGACCCAAATGCAAATTAAATTTGCACCTACTGTACTTGAGCACATGCAAATAGATATTTAGGTCTTTAATGCAGACCAAAGGGGTACAGCTAATTTTTTACTGAGAGAGAGCAGAAATTTCCAGGCAAGTTCCAAATGCACACACACAGGACATAGAAAAACTGTTTTCTTGGATTAATTATTATGCTATCATTGAATAATTTAATGATTCAAAGATAAAAAATTACCTTGTCTTCTTCATTTTCGGCTTGGAATGCAATCATAAGCTCAATTTCAAAGAGATCCAAGTAAAGTACTTCAGCTTCTGGATGCCGGTGGATGCCTTTTAGAAGGAAACTCCGTGCATTTTCTAGATTTTTCTGTTCCTTACTCGCCCACATGCTTGCCATTTGCCACATCTTTGGCTTGTCACCGTGAATCTGAAAAAGTAAGAAAATTTTTATAGGTCTTATAAATATTAATAAAGTACATAATAATACTTAGTAACTCAGAATACAGAAAAATGGAATTGATTATAAAATTAATTACAAGCATGTTGCTTAGCTATGGTTAGTGAAATGACAGTGTTTCAATTGGTTTGTAAGCTTGAGAAGTGCTTTCAAATTGTTTCTGTATAAATTATTTAAGTCTTAAACACAGCAGATACCATCCATCCATCCATTTCGATTCTGCAGAGTGCACTTCTTACTTTATAAATATTAAGCTTAACAATGAAGATAAATATTGTGAGGAAACCTGCATGATAGTAATTCATAATGTTCTCAAAGGTGTGTGAAGTCTGCCAATCCACACTTAGCCCGGATGGTGGACTATGGCCTAAACCCTTCTCATTCTGATAGACTTGTGCTCAGTAGTTTTTTTTTTTTGTTTTCCCCTGTCAGTTCCTGCTACTATTTATTATGTAGCAATCTTTCCTCTGACACAATTAGTTTTTCTATGTAATATCACAACTTGCCAGTCCAATATTTTTTTTTTATAATTTTTTTATTTTTTAGTGCTCAGTAGTAGGGCTGTCGATAGGCTAATACTGATATAATACATCCTTCCTAATAAAATATTCTACTACTAAGTATTGTGAATGAGAAAGTTACTGCATCTATCTGTAGGTTTTCTTTTCAAGGCTCAACTTCTGAACAGATCTGAACAAAATTTAGCACAAAGATAGCTTGCATCCTGAAGATAGATAAAGGATACTTTAAATCGAAGAAACACAAAGAGCTCCCATAGGATTCATAAAATAAAAACCCTAAATCCATGTGGAGAGTTCACAAGAAACAGCTTGAAATAATATGAAAGTCTTTAACTCTTTCAACTTACCTGCAACATCTGACCTATTATACTAGATATAGCGTAATCAAAACCAACGCTTTGACAAAACTTTATATATTCAAAATATATTGCAATATCATTCTGATATCTGTACACAAATTGCTTGAATACTTTATTCAGTCTCTTAGCTATAGCATATTCAATGTCTTTTTTCTTTTCTGAAAACTTAGCTTGTCTTCTTCTTAATGAAATATCCTCAAGTAGGGCCAGTTCAAAAGCTATGTAATGAACAAAGTCGTCTTTCTCTTTAATCCTACGTTGTATTCTGTATTCGAACTCTTTTCTTTTACGTGATAATTCTCTGAAAAACAAAAGACCTACGCTAAACAGAAATTATTTACGAACGTAGACAGGAATTATATTGTCAAACAGGTCCTTTAGGAAGTAGGTACTAGGAACAATACTAGGAGAATTTGGTATTTTATAGGATACTTTAGTTTAATATTTTATTTACCTTATTTCTTCGTCATTATAAAGATTTGTACGTTTCATTTGTTCTAGCTCATTTATCATACCCTCAATACGCTGGTTAACTTGTTCCGCCATTTTCAAGTGATTTTATTTGAACTATTCAATAAATTCCTATTTAAAAATTAAAATAACTTTTGAGAAGTTTCTTTGAATTTAAAAACAAACACACGCGTAAAAAGTGACAGATTGGATTGAGGTTATTTTTCAAACAAATCACAGACGAATAACCCATTTCAAGGGTTGTACTTTAAGGAACTCATACACGTTATGATATAAGCACTGCGAGCACTGTTCAGTGCTCTTACTGGGGACTTACAGTGCTCGCAGTGTATTTCGGAACACACCCTTGATATGCGAGCTGGCCATAGAGTTAGGAAAGTCTTACTGACGTAATCTGTGAGGATTGTATAACTCTGTGGTATGACCCACAGACATTATAGGGTGCGTTCCGAAATACACTGAGAGCACTGAAAGTCCCCAGTAAAGAGCACTGCCAGTGCTCGCAGTGCTTATAACGGAACACACACATTAATAGAAGGTATGACCAATAATTATTGAGGGGAGCATAAATATAAAATCACTCTTTCCCCAAAAATTATAATTATAACTATTCGAATTTTCTTTTTGTAAATGGCATCCACAAACACTTCTTACTAATCTAGCCAAGGCAAAGGACTCATCGAAGCAGACTAGATCACACCCATGGATCTATAAAGGTCCATGATCACACCATAAAAATCATCCAACTGGCGTCGGCTGGGAATCGAACTCGGGACCTCCCAACCACAGCGTTCACAACGCAGCGCCATGGAGGTCGTAGGGAGGACGGGCAAGGGTCTTATGAGAAAGAGAAACAAGAGTTACAAATTATTTTTATTAATTTTTCAAAATATTAATTAATTATTTACAGCAAAATTTCTACATTTAAATCCATAAATAGACAAGTATCTTATATTGCTAGGTATGTTTGTACTACTTAAACAATAAGCACTATTCTACAAACATATGAGGTACTAGCTTATGCCCGCGACTTAGTCCGCGTGGACTACACAAGTTTCAATCCCCTATTTTACACCCTTAGGGGTTGATTTTTCAAAAATCCTTTCTTAGCGGATGTCTACGTCATAGTAGCTATCTGCATGCCAACTTTCAGCCCAATTCGTCCAGTGGTTTGAGCTGTGCGTTGATAGATCAGTCAGTCAGTCACCTTTTCCTTTTATATATTTAGATTTTCTCTGTTCTACAGTCTAGCCAAGGAAGATGACAACTCAATCAAATCAGCAACTCTTTATCAAACTTAAAAACGCAGTTTCTAGTATGGAAGTTGTATGAAATTCACAGTTGTGATGTCATAAAATTTCAATTCACTTTTCTTTAATCTATATTTTAAAAAGGTTATCAAACTTAAAACTAAACGAGGATGTGATTTGTTTTGGAAGACCCTCTATTAAATAATCAGTGAGAAATAATTTATTTTTGATATAGGCATCATCCCAATTCTGTGTAACATAATCTCTAAACTAAAATGACACCCTAATCTAGCTCTGTCCCTTTCTGCCTATCTTTCTGCAGAGTATTATGAAAGAGTTAGCAATATTTATAGTGCTGTCATTTTAGTTTAAAGCCCCACAACCACACCCAAAAATTGGAACAAATTTTTATACCTTTTAGTTTTTGCATTAATTTTATTTTTTACTACCTGATACCCGCGACTTCGTCCGCGTGGAATAAGTTTTTTTAAATTCCCACGGGAACTCCTCAATTTTCTGGGATAAAAAGTAGCCTATGTCACTCTCCAGGTAATCAACCCTTGCCAAAAATCACGTCGATCCGTTGCTCCGTTACGGCGTGATTGAAGGACAAACCAACAAACAAACACTTTCGCATTTATAATATTAGTATGATAGATACTAGCGACGCTGTCACTGGGTCAGATAAGTTTGTGGGACTAAATTTTAGATTGTGTACAACAGAATCAGCCCCAATCGATTACAATTTATATCCAGTTTGGATATTGATGTACACTATCGAAAAAGTTCAAAGGTTTTTGCATTTACGTACCTACTATACTGACCTAAACTTTGTGATTATATCTTAGACCTAAACCAGTAAGTCTAAAAATCTTCCCAGTAATCCTTATTTCTGATTTAATACTACTAATAGTATAACAATAATCTGGAGTCAAAACTATAAGATTTAGATCATCATAAAGGTGGAAGCACACTATTTACCTACTGCTTTTTGGGGGACCCCGTCATAACAGGACAGAAAAAATTAATTAATTCAATGACATTACGATACACTACATTACACCACCAAATAATTTATTTTCAAGGATCAAGATCAAAGGCGCACGCAACACCAACAAACTGTGATTAATATGTACTTCTTTGTCATGTCTATAAATAATCAAGTTTTGAACTAAGATTTTTATGTATGCAAAGTGTTTTATTCTTAGAACACATTATAAAAGTACAGTAAAATCTCACTAATCCGGCACTTCAATAGACCGATACGTTTTGCCGGGTGGGAGGCTTCGGTCGTGGCTAGTTACCACCCTACCGGCAAAGACGTGCCGCCAAGCGATTTAGCGTTCCGGTACGATGCCGTGTAGAAACCGAATAGGGGCATGGGTTTAATATAACTGCCATGCCCCTAACAGGTTAGCCCGCTACCATCTTAGACTGCATCATCACTTACCATCAGGTGAGATCGCAGTCGAGGACTAACTTGTAGTGGATAAAAAAAAAACCGGCAGCCTCTGGTTTTTAATAGTGCTGGATTAGTGAGATTCTTCTTTAGTTTGAATTTTGCATATAAAGTTATACTAATTCATTAATATTAGTAACATAACACTATCTTGCGGTGAACTTAGTGACTCCGCCTTCACAATGCTCAATCATGCCTCTCCCTTTGAAGCAACTCAGCCAAGTTTTCGAAAACATCTTGAAACTTTCCCGTTCCTCATCGGTTTTTGACATTGGAGTGACATTAATCTCTGGAATACACCTCCCAAAGTCAATAGCGGGTAGCCACACTTGAAAATCCGAATCTGGGGAGTATTTGAATATGTCCTGGCAACCCTCGAGGTTTATTTGTGGTACAGGGGGTTGACGTTGAAGCAATTTCTTCAGAGTTATGAACGTGAGGTGGTTTTCTTTTAACGTTATTGATTGTAAATGCTTGGCGCGACCGAGACATCTGAAAAAAGTTGCAGAAAATATAATAATTATATTAATCATTGGGATATATTTGTATTATCCATACTACTGACACATACAACGACATACGAGCTGTCTAAGCACTTCTTTGCACACAAGACTCAAAAAAAAATTACGGAATCACAATGTTATCTAGTTTTTTAAGGAGTATGAAGTATAGGTATTTTTTAAAAATTGAATTTAATTGAATAAAATTGAATTGAATACTTTCTTATCTGTACTAATATTATAAATAAAAAAGTGAGTGCGTTTGTTCTTCAATCACGCTGGAGTATTGACGTGATATCTCTGTTGCGGCAAAACAGAGGACATGAATTTTTGCAAAAAATATAGTTGAGGATCTGCAGAATGTCATATGCTGTTTATCCTTAAAAATCAATTAATTCCCCCCTGATTTTTACACAACTACCCAAAAAAAAAGTGTTACGTTTCTGGGGTTTATATATAATATGAACCTATGAGTGTCTTTATTCCACCATAACTTCTAAATGCCTGAACAGATTTGGAGTATCGTTAGAATCCTTACATCATCCTGAGTGAGATGGCCATAAATTTTCTTGAAAATTCAATATTGCAGTGCAGTCGTGTTTTTAATTTTTTTTAATCATGTATCAGGCATAAGGCCATCAGCTAATCAGTTAGTAATATGTTTGTTCGTCCTTCAATCACGCCACAACAGAGCAATTAATCGACGTTATTTTTTACATGAATATAGTTGAACATCTAAAGAGTGACATTAGATCTATATACCAGAATATCAAAGAGTTCCCTGGGATATTTTTAAAACACCTAAATCCACGCAGACGAAGCCGTGGGCATCATCTAGTATACAAGAAAAAAAGGGGTAAAAAGTTATGACAATAGAAATGTAAGAGCATACAAACCTAAATATCCTCATAAACTGTCCATCCACTAGTTTACAATTCGACAAACTGAATCTCCTTATTTTCAGATCCTTAGCTTTATCCATAAAGCCCGCCACACACGCTACAACACCGCCTTCCACGCCAACATTATCCAACTCCAGATCAGTCAACACATGCGGATTTAAAACCGCCATTATTAATGCTACAATCGACTGTTTAATCGAATTATTACTCAAATCTATCGTCTCTAACGCATCGAAATTTAATTTTATATTTGAATCATTTGCATTTTCAGTTATTTTACAATCATTAAGTTTAAGAACTTTGAGTTTTAAGTAATGCGTCAATTTTGCTATAGATTTAAAACCGTCATCGGAAATCGGGTTGTTACTAAAATCTATGTCTTCTAATGATTGGCAGACAGGTCTTGTGGCCTTTTCGAATGCATTTAGTAATATTTTTACGCCTTCTCCGGAAATATTGTTATTACTTAGATCTAGTATTGTTAAGTGTTTCATAGTGCATATGCTTTCGGTTATATATTTCATGGTATCGTCAACGATATTGTTGTTGGGTATCATAAGTGCGGTTATGTGCGTTTGGTGCGTCAGTGCGCGGAATAAGGGGCGGACTTGGAGTGCGGATAGTGTGTGCGAGCCTAACGCCAGGCGACGGGTAGTGTGACTACGCCCTACGGCTTGCTGGATCTCTTCTGATGGAGCTGAAAGTAACAGTAGATTTAAAATTTATAGTTCTAATTATAGTGCACATGCACAAGTTTGTGTAAATATGTGCTCTCACTTCCCTTTCTATCTAAGTCCTATGAGACGGCAATCCAACACGAACAGAACCAGATCAAGCATCGGAACAACTGCTTTGCGTGCTTTTCTGCAGGCAGATTAAAAACTTTTCTAACTACCGGCTAATATTGTGAAATTCTTGACAGAAAATCCCTTCTTTGTTATTCGCTCATATTATTTCGCTTTTGCGAAAGCTAGTTAAAAAATATAGTGATTTATAAATGTAAAACTTTTGATATTTGTTACTCTCCACGACATTAACCGATTTGGCTGAAATCTGGTATAGATAATTAATATATATAGCTTATACCCTGAAATAACACATTAGATACATTTTATCCTCGAAATTAAATTATCGAATGGGACGAAATCGCGGGCATTATCTAGGATCCATATACTAATATTATAAATGCGAAAGTGTGTCTATCTGTCTGTCCGTCTGTCTGTCTGTCTGCTACGCTTTCACGGCTCATCTGTTTCACCGATTTTGATGAAATTTGGTACAGGGGTAGGTTGTATCCCGGGGAAGGGCATAGGCATTTTTATCCCGGAAAATAAAAAAGGTCCCGCGGGAATGAAAAAAACTTAATTCACGCAGACATTCTAGCATCATCTAGTAAGTATTTAAACTCACAAATCTCCAAAGCGTCACAGCACTCGAGATATCTCTCTTCAGCGGGGGAAGCTTTGTAGGTCGTTATACAAGTCTGCAGCTCCGGGGAAGACAACACAAGACTGAGCGGGTCTTCCTCAGACAGTATTGCGCCGTCCGACGTCATTAGGCTGAATACTGGACGCACGCCTGTTAATCTGGAATTATTAAGTACAAAATACTGAGCCAATTTTGATTTATAGATCAAACAGTTATTGAATGATCAGAAACTTAAAAAAATAAAATTTTCCTTGGTTGTGAAAGCAAAAAATAATAAAAGAAAATATTAAGAATATCACCTACTAGCTGATGCCCGCGACTTCGTCCGCGTGGATTGAGGTTTTTCGGTTCCCGCGGGAACTCTTTAATTTTCCGGGATAAAAAGTAGCCTATGTGCTATTCCAGACTATAATCTATCTCTGTGCCAAATTTCATCCAGATCCGTTCAGCTGTTGGAGCGTGATTGAGTAACAAACATCCATCCATACATCCATCCAAACTTTCGCATTTATAATATTTATTTGATTAACATTCTTAAAAATAAATAATTACCATTTTTTACTATTAAATATTTTTTTATACAAAATGTTAATTACAAGAAAACAGGTAGGTAAAGGTTCCAAGAAAATAGATGATTCTAAGTCCCAATTATGCTTACTAATATTATAAATGCGAATGTGAGTATGTTTGTTAGGTACGCTTTCACGTAACATCTTCATCCATACCTACCCAAATTTCGACAAAATTTGGTACAGATAGGTCGCATCCCTGGGGAAGGACATATAGGCTTTTTATCATCAATCAGAATTCTTCATTCAATTCAGAATCTTTAGAATCAAGAAAATCTTAATCCACGCGGACGAAGCCGCACGCATCAGCTAGTTATGAAATAAAAATCCAATTTGTAAGCAAATCTGATATAATGAGTCTGAAGCTTGAATAGAGCAACTTCATATAATATACATACCTATTTGTCATGTCTGTTCAAATTTAAAACCATTTATATATTTATATTTATTCACATGTACAATACAACATTGATTGAAAAATTTAACATTAAAATGTATACCACCTTACTATTGAAACTACCTGCTTGATTTGACTGTATGTTCACTTACTTGTAATATCTAGACTTCACTTCTTCGACCAGCCAACTAATTGTCAATTTATTAATCATGTCCAATTTTAGTGATATCAGCAACATTTTATCTTCAATCTTCACTTTGACAGCCGCTGGAGGCATTATTTGAGTTTGCATCGCCCTCCCATTCTTCGATTGCATGATATTTATAGGTTGCATAAAATTCAATGGCTGCACTATATTGGGATTAACATTCTGCATTATATTAAAACCGTCATTGGAATTTGAATAACCAAAATTCTCGCCTGAAGAATTTCTTGAAAACGATTTAGTTGGTTGCCTTTTATTACTTTCTCTGACTTCACTATCACTGCCACTATTACTTGATTGTTCAACGTCAGACTTCCGTCTTTGAAAACCAGCTCTAAGTAAAGTACTTTGTGTTTTCCATCGTTTCCTCATATTTTCTCTTGTGTCATTCAATTTAGAACTATTTAATTCTCTAGATATTCTTCTAAAAGATTGGGCAGCTCTCTGGGGGCAAATATTTTCGTTTTTCTGAAAACGTTCTGAATCCGAACTATTTTCATTTATATCAATTACTTCATTGAATCCGGATTTCTTTTTCGAGTTTCCATTATTATCTGTCAAAGGGCTTATTTTGTTTAAATTTTCTATGCTGTCTTTTAGACTGTCGATAGATGTTTTTTTCGCAACTACAGTTAATGGATCACTTATTTTTCGCTTCTTTGCCTTATTCATACCTAAATCGTCATCTAACCAATCATCATCTACTTCATCAGGGGCTAATAACGCTGGTTTAGATTTCGATTTTTTGACATCAGATTCAGGCAAATCTATATTTCTATTTCTAAGAGCAGATATAGCATTTCTATACTCTTTGACACTTGATATTTTGTCTTTATCTTTATTTGTAGTTTTATCATCTTCAGAAGAATTTGAGTCATCAGAGGGAAAAGCGGTTTGATTTCTTACATTTTGTGAAGCATTTATTTCGTCATCACTGTCATCGTCGATAATATTGCGTCTCTTGAACGCAGGCGAGTACAACTCTTTTACACTACTATTCATTTTTGACGTACTAGGCGGTGTTCTGTCTCTGATATTTTGTTTAACTGGCGTTTTTGATTTTGATCTATTTAATACTGCTTCTATAGGATATATTTTTTCAGTAATATTATTAATTTTATTTGATATATTAGTATACAATATTTCTTCATCTCTGGTAAGAATGGTACCCGTTCTCCATTTCTGTAGAACTTGTAATGGTGTTTCGCCAAAGTCAGTTTTTAAAGAAGGGACAGCACCTCTTTCTAGCAATAACTGTACAACTTCCAAATGTCCGTTACTTGCTGCATCGTATAGAGGTGTTATACCTGTGTGTTAACAACAAAAAAATATAAGTAGAATTTATATTGAACTAATAATTATAATATTGTTTTTCAAAATCATCTTTAGTGAGAATTTGTAAGACTCAAATTGTTAAAAACTTACCATCACAATTAACCCCGCCTCGATCGTTAATATTGGCTCCATTATCGATTAATATATTAACGATTTCAATATGACCATGTATACAAGCTTCATGTAATGGCAACCAGCCCGCATTGTCTCTTATATTAACTGGGTGACCTTTAGCTATCAGACGTTCTACTAGTAGTTTATTTCCTGATATACAAGCCTGTAAACGAAGCAAAATTACTTTTACTTTTGATTGTAAAGAGAAATGAAACAACACTCAAAAAATACCATTAAAATATAAATTATACATACAACATGCAGCTGTGTTTCTCCCTTCATGTTTTTCTTGATAGCGAACCCTTTGCCACGTCGTCTTGTTTCACGCTTAGCTTCACTTACATCTTCTTCGTTTGTATCCGAAAGATCTAAATAAAATGATTAATAAATTGAATACTTAATATTGGATATGATAAGATTTAGTTAATATTTAAAATCTGTCGTTCATTGCACCCAAATAGATCCTTGTTAATGGATATAAGTTTCTTTGTTTCGCATAATATATCAAAAAACACAATCAGCTAACCTGTCAAATCATCAAGGCATATGTCGTCCCCAATATGCGTGGTATCTTCATCCCCTCCACCGGCGGAACTCTGATCATCCTCCGAATGTTCTAGATTATCAACATCGTCATACCCTAATGCTCTTAACTCAGATTTTGTTTCCTCCATGTTATCCATCTCACAGTATTCTTCTTGGTATTTCAAAAGATTTTTAAGTATTCGTACTTCGTATTTCTTTTTGTTCCAATCCCGTGCCTAAAATTCAAATAAAAATATTACTGTACTGTTTTATTTTTGTGTAAGCTAAGCATACCAGTGATATACAATCTATACTTATAATAAAACTGTAACAGGTCCAATTCTGTACATTGAAGATATTTTGAAAATTTTTTTTGGAGGGCACTCATTATTCGATACTGAAGCCAAATCTGTAATTTTTTTCATTTTTGTCTGTCTGTCTGTCTGTCTGTCTGTCTGTCTGTCTGTCTGTCTGTCTGTATCTTGGCCGCGCATCACGCCGAAACTACTGAATGAATTCAAACGAAACTTGGCACGATTTGAGCCCATACTACGAGGTAGGACATAGGATACTTTTTATCCCGAAATTCTACCCCCGAAGGGGTTAAATAGGGGTTGAAAGTTTGTATGAAAGTCCTTAATTTCTCAAGTTATAGCCATGAAACTTGATATATGAGCTGCGGGTTGAAAATGGAGACATACGTGTTTCACAGTTTTTGAAAATTCGACCCCCAAAAGGGTGAAATAGGGGATGAAAGTTGGTATGAAAGTCCTTCGTTTCTCAAGATGTTTTACAAGTTATATTAACTAAACTTTTTATTTTGTCTAACGGAATAAAATAAAGAAGTACGTGTGTCATAGTTTTTCCAAATTCCACCCCTAAGGGCGTGAAATAGGGGGTGAAAGTTTGTATGAAAGTCCGTCATTTCTTAAGTTATAGCCATGAAACTTGGTATATGAGCTGCGGGTTAAAAATGAAGACATACGTGTTTCACAGTTTTTCAAAATTTCACCCTCAAAGGGGTGCAATAGGGGTTGAAAGTTTGTATGAAAGTCCTTCATTTCTCAAGTTATATCGATGAAACTTGGTGTATGAACTGCGGGTTAAAAATGAAGAAATACGTGTTTCACAGTTTTCGTAAATTTTACCCCCGAAGGGGTGAAATAGGGGTTGAAAGTTTGTATGAAAGTCCTTCATTTCTCAAGTTATATCCATGAAACTTGGTATATGAGCTGCGGGTTAGAAATGAAAACATACGTGTTTCACAGTTTTTCAAAATTCTACCCCCAAAGGGGTGAAATAGGGGTTAAAAGTTTGTATAAAAGTCCGTCATTTCTCAAGTTATTTCGATGAAACTTGGTATATCCACGCGGACGAAGTCGCGGGCATCAGCTAGTTATTTAAATAAAATCGGACCTAAAGTAAACTCCCTATGTCACACTCGAGACTATAATTTTATTAGTAACTTTTTCAGATGTTATGATTGCTGTATTTCTCCATAGCTTTTAAAATGCGCTTACGAAAACATTAAATTATTGAATTAAAATTATTAACAACTTTTCATGGTACACAAAATCGAAATCTATAGACACTTCCACAGAAAATGGAAACTGCATAATATGACACATCAATATACTATGCCATATTAATTAAACAGAATACATGTATTTATTGTTGTGTGGTTTCACTAGGTTAAATAAGATTTATTGTAGTAGTATGGAGTATGGACATTGGTCATAAAATAATTATTTGTAGCTGACGCCCGCGACTTCGCCCGCGTTGTTTAAGTTTTTTGATTCCCACGGGAACTCCTTAATTTTCCGGGATAAACAGTAGCCTATGTCACTCTCCAGGTCCTCAACTATACCCATGTCAAAAATCACGTCGATCCATTGCTGTTGCGGCGTCATTGAAGGACAAACAACAAACCAACAAACCAACAAACAAACACACTTTCATATTTATAATATTAGTATGGTGGTAAAAAATAAAATGTGTTATTGCTTAATTATTATAATACTTACCGCATTTCTAGCATCAATACAGGCCTTCTCGATCTGGTCATAAGGTTTTTTGGCAAGGAATGAAACTTCAGCAATGTTGTAGAGGGTGGTGTAAGCTTCTTTAGGCACATCCTTTATGAGCTCATACTCTTTGTAATAGTATCGTAGAGCATCGTAGTAACAGCCCATGTCTTTGTATGTTTGATATAAACTATGCAAAGTAAAATTTCACTAATATTAATTAAAAGTAGTTTTTTCATGTAGCAGTTTCTTAACCAATGTTATTGGAGTTTACCTCCTTAAGGCGCCAGCGGAGGGTGAATTGCTCATACAAACGTAATACCAAAAAAATTTGTAATTAGAGCATATTTCCTCCATATTATGCGATTATTAAGATTGAACTTGTATTTATCTAGGTTCCTGGATAATTATTTTTTCAAAATACTTTCCCAAAATTAAATGTAAGCACATTGCGTTTTGCATGTTTTTACGACAAACGACATGTTTTCTCCTTATTTGTTTCATATTAAAACCAACGATATCTCACGTACTAATTGATCAGGAACATAGCCTATATTGTCAAGTTACAGAATAACAACACGAAGTTAAAAACACAACAATTTTTCATTCATCATTTTTGGTATTCACGGAACAAGACTACAGTGGAATTCATAATCGACTGAACGGCTCTTTTCCGAGACGTTTCAAGCGCTATGTATCGAATTCAAGCTTTTTGCATTTCATAGTCGAAAGAGACTCTCTTTTGCATTTCATAGTCGAAAGAGACTCTCCATGCGGTCGCTAACAGCGGCTGAATACTGATTCGCCGATTTCCGCGAATCAGACACAATCAAACGAGGCTTTTGCTATGACATGAGTTTGACATAGCTTTATTTTTGTATTTTGTGGGCTATTTGTGCGTAATAAATCTTGATTTTTAATAAAAAATCGAAGAAAAAATGTGATTTGAGTCATATACAACATGTTCTTCTAAGTTTGTACTTGTGGTAAAATCAATAAATCCACCAATTATCCAAAGTGTAGTGTAAAGCGAATGATGGCTTTACATTGATGATGAAATCGCTAATTACAGCCAGTGCATATAAAACTACGACGATTTATGCTGTCCTGATACAGACGGGTATTTCCGGAAGTTACCCTTCTCGTTCTAAGAAGAGGCACACGCTCAGTATTTAATAGTGGGCCGGGGAGGGATTGAAACGATGGCTATGAATTATTGCCAGAAGAAAGAAGTGCCGCATGAGGACGGACTCTTGAAAGATACCACAATCGGCCAGCCTACATAAAGATGCAAGGCTAGTAGACGCAAAGGCTAATTTATGGTATACAGAATTAGGTAAACAAGAAAGAAGAAAATTTTTATAATGACTCTGTACTTATCTCATAGGACATAGGATGTTGACGAATAATACATAATATCGAGCGCAAAATAAAGGAACTACAGTTAATGTATGTACTACACAGTACCTAAAGGCAATTCCAGAACATACGTTGTTCTACTATCCTCAGTTTGAGCCAAGATCTTGTGTGAAGAAGTTAGAAGGTCGTGGATTAATTCATTTGGTTGGATGACCTCATATGATATGTGCATTTCTTGAGGCGAAAAGGAAGTGGCTAGCAATACAAGAATCATAATAGCAGTCAAAAATATGAATGATGTCCTTCTTCAGCCTGGTATTAATTGTTAAAATAATATTAAATGGATTATAACATTTTGTAGTTTTCTGTACTTATTCATTCATAAATAAAAATAGAATTTTTATATAAAGCCATGTATAAATGCCATAAAACTAGCTCTATAAGTACCTTCATGGTCTTTCAGTCTTGACTACTTACCGACGCTAAAAGAGGGTGTGTGTGTTTGTGCATCTGTGTATTTGTCTGCGGCAGCATAGCTCCCAAACGGATGAACCGATTTTGATTTATTTTTTTGGTTTAGAGGACTTGATCGAAAGTGTTCTTAGCAATGATTCAAGAAAATCTCTTCAGCTATTTGCAGATTATCATAATATGTTGAAGAAAGTATGAGAGCAACTACCAATACAGGTTGATAGATTCGAAATTTGGTATCCTATTACTTCAGTGAATAAGCAAGAACATGATAACTTTGATCTTAACATTGAATTATTTATTTAAATCAGGCAACAATATTTAATCATAATTATAACACATTACAATATAATTCATAAAATACTATAAATACAATTCTAAAAATAAGTATATTATAGTCTTATGAAGCAGAAGGAATTCTTGTTCTCGCTTCCCTGTAACGACGGTATACTATGCCCTCAGGCCAAAAGTCTGCACTGATGAACACATCTTTGCACCATGCCGGAACAGTTTAGAACGTACTCGTAAGAGCTGAAGTAGTTCTACTGGACTTCAGTTTATGGAGAGTAAGCTGCACTTTTGTTATCTGCGAACAAACATATCTTCGCGATATTTTTGCAAAGGTGCTCCAGAGCGATTCTTATACGTGCCCAGGATGTACCGTCAGCTTGGCCGTCTCTGACTTTATGCAGGATATACAAATCATGAAGTTGTGCATCACCGCTATCAAAGTGGTATTATTCGTCAGCGTTTTACCACGTAAATTTCGAATTCGCTTCGGTCTTTGCTTTCTATTATTCCCTAAAATTGGAAACCATTGGAAATTGAAAACCGCGTCAATGTTTGTTTGTAAACAAACATTGACGTTCACTTGAGTGACTCAGTGCGTCAAAGTGACATCCATAGAGAATTTCCACAGATAACATGTCAATCAATAGACAATATTCTGTACATCTCCATTTCTTCTCCATTCAGCTAGGAGATTGTCTGGCGAACGTTTATGAATTGCAACAAAGGTTGATTCTACATTCAAGTCCTACGCGAATCGTGAACGGCATTTTGCCAGAGACTGGTTACCCAACGTTTATGAATTCCAGGGTAAATGTATAACAAATTCTGTACGCTCATATTGCTATCGCGCTTGCACGCGATCATGTGTCATCAGCCAAATAGGGATAGCAATATACCGGCAAATATATATTTGCGGTTCGAGTAGAAGTTGCGAGCGGCGTTCGCCGGTCTCTTAAGAATCGATTTTATATTATATAAGCCCGGGGTATGAAAATTTATGGGGAGTAAAATCAAACCTTTACTTTATGTTTATGTTTCCATGGTAACACTTTTCGTTCGTAATGAGTAAACTCCAGTCGTGCGTCGGAGCTGACACACACAATTTTTAATTTTTTCTATCTGGTAGTAAAATCGTTATTCTAAGATGCAAAATTTAGACATGGGACCTGTAGGCGCAGTGTCTGTTTGTTAACTAAAAATAAGCTTATCAACTTTTACATAGCAATAGCAGAATGGGTAACTAAAGAGTTTTTCCATTATATACAAACTAGCTGATGCCCGCGACTTTGTCTGCGTGATAAAAGGATAAATAAATGATTTATTTATTTTACGTAGGACAACTTGTGACATTTACTGTGTGGATTGAGGCTTCTTGGTTCCCGTGGGCACTCTTTAATTTTCCTGGATAAAAAGTAGCCTATGTGTTATTCCAGGCTATAATCTATCTCTGTGCCAAATTTCATCTAGATCCGTTCAGCGTTCTGGGGTGATTGAGTAACAAATATCCATCCATCTATCCAACCAAACTTTCGCATTTATAATATTAGTATAGATTTCAAAAATAATGCTCAAGATGTAAGATTTGAAAAACTGAACTATTCTAGGACTTAAATCTGGGCGCCTACCAGATTACGTGGTGGTCATATAATTAAGAACGCTTATTTAAAGGAAAGATTTTTTCAAACTAACAAGTTTATCTAATTGCATGTATTATTTTGTATTTCTCTCGGTATCGCAAAACTTTTCCATACTAGCGGTACATTCGTTGATACACATGATTGGCTAAAAAATAAATAGATAAACTTTATACATTAGATCTGAACCTAGTATTACTACTTGCTGGCTGGTCACATAATTAAGAACGCTGAATAGTTTATTTTTTATTCAAATTTAACACTGTGGCTCTGTGGTTATAGGTCACTATTCGTATAATTTTGGCGCCATTTAGTGCTGTAAAAGTCTTAAAGATGATTGCTTCATATGAAAACAATGGGGAAAAATAAAAGTTGTGATAAATCTACAAGGGAAGTAATACTACAACTTCGCGAGAGAGATTGGTTGTATAAAAAGATAGCCATTCATCTGCAATGCTCAAATTCGATGGTTTTCCACGCTGTGAAGCATTTTGCCATGTATCAAACTACTTCAAATGTTCCGCGTGTACCTAAACAGAGAAAATCATCTCGTCGAGATGATCGAAATATCGTTCGTTTGGCAAAACAAAATCCTTATAAAGGGTCTAATGTGCTGAGAAAAGAATATTTTGGTGAAAACAACCCCTCAGCAATCTCGCTATGCACTATTCGAAGGCGTTTGGTAGAAAAAAAGTTGCTCGGAAGGATAGCAAGGAAGGTGCCCATGTTGAAATGGTGCCATAGGCAAGCCCAGCTTGCAATAAGGTATGAAAACTGACACTGTATACAGTTAGACAGTGGAAAAATGTTCTTTTTCTGACGAGACAAAAACAAACAGGGTATTTTCTGATGGAAAACGATATGTACGACGCCCTCCAAATAAAGCATTCGACCCTAAGTACACAAAAGTGACATTAAAGCAAGGTGGGAGAAATGTGAAAATTTGGGGGTGCTTTTCTGGACATGGTGTTGGACCTGTTAAGCTGATAAAAGGAAACATGGATCAATAGCACACCACAAAAAAATACTGGAAGAAACAATGTTACCTTATGCTGAAGACGTGCTTCCGATTATTTGAACATTCAAGCACGACAATGATCCAAAGATCCAAAGCATACTGCACGCACCGTTAAGGAATTTCTCACATCGCAATCAGTTCCTGTCTTAGATTGGCCCGCTAACAGCCCAGATCTAAACCCAATAGAGCATCTTTGGTGCGAAGCCAAGACGAAGGTTTCAAATCGACAGTGTGGCAATGTAAGAGAGCTGTACGACGTTTTCTTAGAAGAATGGAACTCTATCTCTCTTGCGAAATGTCAAAAATTGATAGAGTCAATGCCCCGCCGGTGTAAAGCCGTATTAAAAGCCGTGGACATGCAACTAACTAATAATTTTAGTTTAAAATATATTAAATTGCTTTTTTTCTTTACGCACTTCACATTAATGTGATTTATTTAATCCAAGTTTCATATAAAACAAATCTCGAGCGGTTTAATAAATCGTTCTTAATTATTTGTCCAGCTTCATTACTATTTGAATTTGTTACTATAGAGAATAAATACAAAAATAGTTAGCAATTTTATTCTATATTCCTAATCTCGTTTGCTCTATTAATATGTCTATTTCATAACATAGCTAGTTACTTCTAAGAAGGAGCACATAACTACACATGACATGATTTAGATTTAAAAAATCTGGAACTTAAATCGTTCTTAATTATATGGCCACAACTGTATGTAATTCTCCACTATTAGGAATGCCATTCCGAACCAGTGGTAGATTCACTAGACTTAAAAGGACTTGTCAAAGTCAACTTGAATAAAAAAGATTTAATTTAAAGTGACAACTAGAAGAAGTCACTCCTACTAGGACTACATTCAGAGAAAATGATTTTATTAGGATAATATTGTTTGTATATACCTGATGCCCGCGACTTCGTCCGCGTGGTTTAAGTATTTTTGATTCCCACGGGAACTCCTTAATTTTCCGGGATAAAAAGTAGCCTATGTCACTCTACAGGTCCTCCGTTCCGGAGCCGTTGTTCCGTTGCGGCGTGATTGGAGGACTAACCAACAAACCAATAAACCAACAAACCAACACACTTTCGCATTTATAATATTAAGTATGATTGCACTCACCTCACATAAATAGGTATCAACGTTTTCCCACAGTCCCCAGCCATCTCGGCGTGGTCCAACATCTTGAGGTAATACTCCGCCGCGCCGGCGTAGTTGCGCAAATGACAAGCCCCGTCCCCTAGCTTTTCATACAACTTCTTAAACGTTACATGGTCTGACGGATCCGTTGATATTAGCAGATCTTCGGTGTAGCACATAGCTGCAACTGGTAACAAATAGAAATAAAATATATACCAATGTTAACAACAACCAGTTACATAATATTTGTTTATAATTAATGTCACACCATGATAGTTTTAATGTTAAAAAAGATATTTTATTAATTTATAAATTTTACTCTCGAAAATCAGGCAGGCATCATCTAGTACTATAAGGGTCAATTCATACTAGCGCAGAGTAGAGTCAAATTCTTCACATTTAAGCATCAGCATTGGTTTTGCTCAGACGCACGAATTCTGTCGAATGCGCGGTAATTCGCGCGTCTTCTTTTTATCTCAGAAGGAATATGTGCATTACGTTGTGGAGATAAGGGTGAATTTGCTATGTTAAGTTTCAGATTGACGCTTCGATGCGCTTCGACTCTGCGCTAGTATGAGTTGACCCTAATATATGCAGAATGGAGCAGATAGAATTTCTGAATTTACCAATTATGGTGCAAATCATTCACAGGCCATACTAATTACTCCGGTCAGCTAAGTAGGCCATACCGTATGAGTGAGACAAAGCTACAAGAGTTCACAATATTATGAAACCCAAAAATATTTAGGAAACTCCCAAAATAGTCATGAGACCTGTGACATAAAATACTTACCAACTTTGAGATTGGACTCAATATTTTCTCTTTCTTCTTCATCAGGCGTTTTAAGCTTCCATGCCTTGAGTAGGACCTGCTTGGCGCTCTGGTAATCTGACATCTTACACAAAATCTCTGCCTTTGCCGACAGAGTTTCACATGTTTTTAATACCTGATGTATAACAAAATATAGATCATATCACCATGAAAACAGTCTTAAACACCAAAACAGACTTAGAAAGAAATCAAGGACCTCAAGACTGAAGGGAAATACTTTGCCCTCCATCAGTTCATCCATACTAATAATTTAAATGTGAAAGTGCCTGTCAGAAAGTGTGTGGGTCTATAAATTACCTTTTCATGGCCCCTCACTGTACCAAATATTTTCATAATCTATTCACACATCAGTATGCTGATGGTCAGGTGAACCAACTTATCTGGCCCAGTGGCCAATATTGGAACTAATTTTTATCAGGTTTAGATTTGTTTTTATTTTATTTTTGACTAGCTTATGCCCGCGACTTCGTCCGTGTGGACTACACAAGTTTCAAACCCCTATTTTACCCCCATAGGGGTTGAATTTTCAAAAATCCTTTCTTAGCGGATGTCTACGTCATAGTAGCTATCTGCATGCCAAATTTCAGCCCGATCCATCCAGTGGTTTGAGCTGTGCGTTGATAGATCAGTCAGTCAGTCAGTCAGTCAGTCAGTCAGTCACCTTTTCCTTTTATATATTTAGATATAGATACTAGCGTGTCTGTCTCCGGGTCAGATAAGTTTATGGGACTATACCACTGTACCAAATAGTTTGAGGATATTCGGTACAGTGGTACAGCTCACATCTCCAACAGAAATAGGCAGAGTTCCCACAGGATTTTACAACTCAAAATAAATAAAAACCAACTACAAGGTCATTAGCATAGAAACAATGTTTCTGTTTCTGAAACATAGTGCTTGATAAAACCACACATAATACTAGCTGATGCCCACAACTTCATCTGCGTGGGATAAGTTTTTTTAATTGCCATGGGAACTCCTTAATTTTCCAGGATAAAAAGTAGTCTATGTCGCTCTCCAGGTCCTCAGCTATACCCATGCCAAAAATCACCTTGATCCGTTGCTATGTTGCGACGTGATTGAAGGACAAACTAACAAACAAACACACTTTTGTATTTATAATATTAGTATGAGTATGATAACAAAATAATAATATCATACTGAACACTTAATAATAGATTATCCTTACCTTGTCTTCAAGCCTGCTAGCAACTTCTAAAGCCTTATTCAAACAGCTCAAAGCCTTAGCATAGTCTTTCTTTTTATTATTATGCAATAATGCCTCAGTTATATAACAGTTATGTAAGATCTCATACAAGTCCTGATTGGTACATATTGTGATAGCTTTGTGTATGCAGTCTATAGCTTTGTCAAGGTGTCCTAAGTGTTCTTGTACTACACCAATATTCAATAGAAGTCTCGCTCGCATATCCATCAGTTCAGTTTTTGTTACTTTGCCATTTAATCTATAAAGATTAGGAGATTGTATTACCTATGTCAATATAGACTGCAGACTTGTTGTGGAATAGGTAGTGCATATAGCATTACACAATTGGGTATTTGACAACTATTCAAATTAATTATTTTTTTGAGATTATTAATATTGAGATCTAGGATAGAGACGATATAGGAACAAATTGTGACTTTCCGATCACTATTGTGCTTCATTTCACTTGTTTGAAAAGTGCATTATTTAGAATTTAGATTATATGACAGTTTAATAAGGTGCATTAATGAAAAGTACACTAGTTTAGATTAACGTAAAGACGCGTTACGCACAACTTTCTATGCTTAATGAATCCTCATACAATGCACGCAATGCTTTCTTACTAGTTAGTGATTACGTTATGAAGGGGCACTGTTTTCTGTTACTTCAGTCAGTAGGTACTCAATACTCATCAACTCCCCTTTTGTCTTTGAAGTGAAAACTTCTTTAGCCGCGTTGAGCACTATTTGGTAGGGGCTAAACTTGTGGTTTCGCGTTACCGCGTCACCGACATGCTCGTGAACACCGAGTTTGCGTTGCTAGGAAGACAAAAGGTCTTAAATATAAATATACTACATTCGTAATTAAACTTTAATGCCTCAGTTTTAAGGTTTATACTTATTTTAATTATTAAATTATTTTTTTTAATGTTTTTTTATAAATTTAAATATTCGTTTTCACTTCTATCGGCATTCGGCAGTCCCTATTTTTTTTTTTTTTTTTTTTTTTCCATTTCAACTATCTGCCATCGGCTTTCTAGCCATAATCAGATCTTAGGAATTGGTTTGCTTAGTTATATATTGAGGGGTATGTATGTATGTATGTATGTATATACTTTATTGTACACCACAGATATATACAATGAAACACGTTACAAATCAGAAAACAACAATGAGTAGGTACAATAAGGCGGTCTTATCGCTAAATAGCGATCTCTTCCAGACAACCTTAACGATAGGGAGAAAATGAAGAAGGGGATAAAGGGAGGTGGTGTAAAAAAATAATAATAATAATAATATACTTAAATACTAATAGCTAAATAAACTAACCAATACCATATATATCATATTATGATAAACTAATATATACAAAATAATTATAATAGACATACATAAGACTAAATAAACATACCAATAATTAATATATAAATAAATATAAGAAAGAAAACAATAAATATGTCGCTATTAATGATAACAAAGAGATAGGTAATGATTTTTAACGTCAATTTTAAACCTATTAAGGGTTTTAGCACGATGAATACGTGAGGGAAGTTCATTCCATAGACTGGCGGCCCTGACTGCAAATGAACTTTGGAAATATTTAGTCCGACGCATAGGCACCTCAAGAATAAGTTTATCGGCCGAGCGAAGAACTCTATCAGGTCTATTATGTCCTAGATATTTAAACTTATCCTTTAAATAACCAGGAGTCATGGGATTGAACAATACACAGTACAGAAGAGAAACAATATGCAGATTCCGGCGAAATCGAATGGGTAACCACTTGAGCTTTGAACGAAATTCGGAGACGTGGTCATATTTGCGCAAACCAAATATAAACCTAATAGCTAAATTTTGAATTCGCTCAAGTTTATTTAGTTGGTCCTCGGTTAAATCAAGATAGCTTGCGTCCGCATAATCGAGAATAGAGAGCAGTAGGGATTGTGCTAGCATAATTTTAGTAGGAATAGGAAGAAAAGAACGCAGACGCCTGAGTGAACCCATGGCTGCAAAAGTTTTCCTACTGACTTCCTTTAAATGATGAGACCAAGAGTACCAAGACCAACGGTAGTACTATAAGGAATAATAAAATTATTTAATGTAACAGGCGGAAGATTATCCCAGTCAACTCTTGAAATCATACCAGAGCCACCAATAATAATAGCCTGGGACTTAGAAGGATTTACCTTTAGACCATAACACTTACTCCATTCATTGATAGCCGCCAGGTCACCATTAATAGTAGAAATAGCAATAGGTAGATCATCAAGATTTGACTGTGAATACACTTGGAGATCATCTGCATACATGTGATAGAGAGAAGTAATTTTCTGGGAAATTGAATTAATGAAAATTGCAAATAGTAAAGGCGACAACACACCACCTTGAGGTACGCCAGCCGATATTTCACACCAAGAAGAAAACTTATCTTCAATGCGAATACGCTGCCGACGACCCCTAAGATAACTCTGAAACCATCCAACCACTGATGGAGATAAGTTAATAGAACGCAACAGACTCAACAAGATGTCAAATTCTACGGAATTGAAGGCATTGCTAAAGTCTAACAATACCAGCACTGTGAGCTGTTTATTATCCATTCCCCGTCGAATGTC
Source organism: Erebia ligea (assembly GCA_917051295.2). Lineage (NCBI taxonomy): Eukaryota > Metazoa > Arthropoda > Insecta > Lepidoptera > Nymphalidae > Erebia > Erebia ligea. The sequence continues at coordinate 13,029,517 of OU785234.1, forward strand.
GTCAGTAACTTTAACCAGCGCTGTAGTCGTACTATGTCCTGCCCGGAAACCAGACTGTAAGGGATTCAAAAGGCAATTTCTGTTAAGAAAGAGATTCAATTGATGGAAAACAAGTTTTTCTAATACTTTGGACAGAAATGGAAGAATAGAGATAGGGCGAAATTCGGAAAAATGTAAAGCATGAGCCTTTTTTGGGAGAGGAATTATATGAGCACTTTTCCAAGCTTCGGGAAATATAGACGTAGAGATCGATACATTTAGGATATGAGTTAGGATAGGAGTAACAACCTCGAGGATTGGTAAGATCATATTACGACTAACACTGTCATCACCCACGGCATTGGACGAGACTGATAATATGTTCTTTTTAACTTCACATTCAGTGAAAGGAGTGAAATTAAACGGTTGGAAAGCAGGAGTTGGCATAGAAGAAAGAATACTCAGCGTGCGATCTTTATCTGAGCTGTCTATTGGACTAGAAGAAGTAAAATGTTGGTTAAGAAGTTCAATATCAATATTCTGATGAGGCGAACTAGGGGATGCTTTGCCAACTCCAAGAGTTTCAAGAAACTTCCAAACTTTGGCTGGGTCGCCGTTTTCGACTGATTTATGAATGTGGCGTCGTTGTGCATCCCTACACGATGTATTGCAGCGATTCCTAGCTTTGTTATACTTTCGCAGATTTCTATCAGAGTAATCAGCCTTAAGCTTGCTTTTGGCAAAGCCTTTTTTCAAGATAAGGCACTTTAGATCGTCAGTCAGCCAGGGTGCAGGCAAATGTTTTATTTTAATTGGCTTAACCGGCGCATGAATGTCATATAACTGTATGAGAAAGGAATTAAACAATTCAACTTTCATGTTAACCGTAGGAGCATTTAAAACAAGTAACCAATCCAACTGACGGGCATCTTCCAAAAGAAGTTCTTTGTCCATTCCACTAAAATTACGTTGCAGAAGGATTCTCGATTTTGCTTTAGGAGGACGGACTTTATATGACAGATATAAGAGATCATGGTGGGAAAAAGCATCAGCCTCATGCTGACCAAACTTCAGAACATAATCAAGTGAGGAAACAATAATAAGGTCTAGTAGAGATGGGACACAATCAGGTAAATTATGAGTAGCAGAGAGTGGCAATATATGTAGGTTACACGCATCAGTAACGGACTGAAGCTTTTTACACCGATTGTCATTTTTAAGTAGGCATGTGTTAAAATCACCCATGATTATGGTGTGACTATATGACGGGGTGAGATTTTCTAATAAAAGTTCAAAGGAAGAAAAATAATCAATATTGAGAGAAGGACTGTAACAGACGCCAAGAAGAATTTTAGTATGAGATAGTGAAACTTCAACGAACAAATGCTCAACCGCATTAAAAGGAGGAGGCTGAGTGGACAAACTTACAACAGTAAATGGAATATAAGAGCGGAGGTAAATCGCCACACCTCCACCCACCCTACCAATGCGGTCGTTGCGAATGAGATGAAAGCCTGGTAATGAGTAAGAAGTAGATGGTAAACATGGCTTCAACCAAGATTCGGAAACAAGAATAGCGTGAATGTTACGTGACTCAAAAGACGCAAGCATATCGGGATAGTGAGCCGGAATACTTTGTGCGTTTAAGTGAATTACATTAAAATTTTTCAGGGAATCTGAGAAATATGAATTAAGGGCATCATTTAGCGGAATAGAAGAAATTGTACTGTGAAAGCTAACCTCACTAGTTGAATCATCAACTGACGGCAAAGAATAAAATTCACCAGTATCATCACTAGCAATACTAATGTTATCTAACGACATAGTATTAAATTAATAATAATAAATATATAATAAATAATAATATTAAAATCTAAATAATAAATAAAATAAAATAAAATTTAAGACAAACAATAAAAACAAGGATCCCTAACCCGCCAGTAGTCTGAAAGAGATTAACACAAATTTCAAAATATATAACATCAGAATAATGGGGTATTCCATTGAATATCCTCCCCTAGGTTATATTGTCATCGAGGAAGTTTATCTCTCATCCAAATCCAGTACATGCCATCTCTTAAGGCGTTTTGTGGTGGCGTTTACCAGCAGTTTATGTGCCAATACGTTAGGGTGTTTTTCTAGTCTTTGCTTATACTTTTTGGAGTACTTGTTAACTTCCTCTTTGATTGTTGGCATTTCCAAGTATGTATGGATTTCATCATTCCGTGTAAACCATGGTGCACCAGAGATCGCTCTTAGTACGATGTTCTGAAACCGCTGTAGTATCTCAAGGTTCGAGTTACTTGTTGATCCCCAGAGTTCTATACCATATGACCAGATGGGTTTAATTATGCATTTGTAGACGAGAAGTTTGTTATCCAGCGATAGAGGTGATTGTTTGCCAATTAGCCAGTACCAGCTTTTATATCGGAGATTTAACTCTTTTCGCTTTGATTTTATGTGCTTTGCCCACGTAAGTCTCCTGTCTAGATGGAGGCCCAGGTATTTAACAGAAGTTTCGGTTGGTAATTCTTGTCCCCCCATTGTAACTGGTGGACAATCGCCTTTTCGCAAAGTGAATGTAATATGTTTTGATTTGGTGACACTGGGTTTAATCCGCCATTTTGTGAGCCATTGGTCAATTTTATCTAGCTGTATTTGCAATTTTTGGGATGCTTTGCCAGGATCTCTGTCGCTTGCAAGACATGCTGTGTCATCAGCGTAGGTTGCTGTTTCAACGTTTGGTGTAGATGGCAAATCCGCTGTATAGATTGAGTACAGAACTGGTCCAAGCACAGAGCCTTGCGGTACCGATGCTTTAATTTCATAAATGTTGGATAGTTCATCTCCAAATTTAATTTGGTATTTTCTTTGGGTGAGATACGATTTCAATACCATGTAGAAAGAATTTGGGAGTAGAGTTTTCAGTTTATATAATAGCCCCTCATGCCATACTCTATCAAAAGCTTGCTGTATGTCCAAAAATACTGCAGAACAGTATTCTTTCCTTTCAAGAGCTTCTCTGATCTTGTATGTTACTCTGTGTCCTTGTTCTATGGTAGAATGATGTTCACGGAACCCGAATTGGTGGTCCGGTATTATATGTTCTTCTTCCAGTATTGGTTTCATTCTATTTATAAGGACCCTTTCGAATACTTTTGATACGGCAGTCCCTATGACTGCCATTTTTTTTTGCGGCTGTTTGTTGTGTTTAGTTTTAGCTTTAATTTTAAGACACTGTAGTTAATTATCACAATCACGTCTTATACTTTGTATAATTATTGACCTTCAAAAAGTGTACTGTGTAAGTAGGTACCAATTTTGAATACTTATTGACCGAAAAGAGCGCAGAAATGAAATCCAGCCAATAACAACAATTCCAATGATCGCACTGTAATAATAATACTAATATGAGTACTAACAAGTCCAGTACGTTCAATAGAACGCGTTGGAACTCGGTGTAGCGGCGTGAATGATTTTATCCTTTGAGGCTTCGATACCAACACGCCAAGTTGATCACAAGTAACAACATGGAGACCGCGTCGCTATCGTACATCACCAATATTTGAGGCCAAGGCGAGTGAAGAATATTTTATCCCACCATAAACTTTCCATGTAAATGTTGCCAAGACTCACTAGTTCAAATCATAATGCTTTCACTGTTAAAAAGTTATGAGATCTGTAGTAGAGACAAGCGCCTAGTTGAGCTCCGATTTCTGCTGCCCATCATCATAGCCCATGGGGCCAGTCCCGAGTCAAAAGTGTATACCTTTAAGTACTCTCGATTGTACCACATTTACTATTTATACCAAAAGGTATAAAAGGTTGTCGCATTAACTATACCATATTATGTACTAAATGTTATGTGGCTCACAAGCAGGGGAGACCGGGGATGAGGATCTCCCCTGTTAGTTTTATGTTGAATAACTATTTAAAACTATCTAATAAAGTAGATTAAAGTGCGTCGAACTTTGATGACGTCATTATGCAATATTTCATACAAAATCCCATACTAAGCACACGTTTTGACGTTTGAAAAAAAGTTGCTGATATGACTAGTTGTCAAATACCCAATTCTATAAAAAGGCACAGTGAAGATGGTACTTAGCCAGTTATAGACAAAAGCTCTAAAAATACTTGATTGTGCAAATAATATAGTGACTAAATTAATAAGCTACAAAAGCTGTATGCCCAAATGAAGTACCTAGCTAAGGGATCCTTTACAACTTCATAAATGGCAGATATCATAAATAAACATCCCTCTTAAGTACTAATGTAAACAAGTAATATAGAAAAGGTTATGTGCATCTGATTGAGGTGAAACTTTGTATAGTTGTTGTTAGCACATGTAGGTATGCAGGTGTCTCATATGACAATTGGTAGTACACAACTTGTATTGGATAACCCAAGCCAGGGCAGGTCATCAAGTAATTACTATAATGTTAAGTTGTTACACAGTAAAAATGTATCAGCAAAACATACTTTTCACATAGAACAAGGCTTTTCATAAAGGCCTTCTCAGCAGCAGACAATGATTGTTTAGATTCTGCTTCATCAGCAGAGCTCTGACCTTGCAATAAATATATTCTTCCAAGTGTTGCCATAGCTCTCTGCTCTTCCACTAGATTATTGAGTTCTTTTGCTACAGCTGAAAAAGTATAATAATCATGTATCAATGCTAGGGTTTTTTAACTTGACTTGTATTAACACCACAGCAACTGAAGGTTACTATAAATTCTGGTTATATGTATTGCAATTTTGTTGTATTCAAGGTTTCTAAAAGCAGTTTCTTAGGACAATGAATATTCATGCTGGTGCAGTAACATGTAACATCAGAAAGGGTTATTACTTACATAAGTGTCGCTCTTCGTACTTCAGAGCCTTGTCAAATTCAGCCATAAGCATGTACATTTCACCTATCATCCGGTTACAAGTCCCCCATTCCATACGAAGACCGAGTTCCTTACAAACTGAGGCCTCAGTTTTGTACTCATCTAATGCGTCACTGTACCGCGTTTGCTTGTAATAATATGTCGCTAAATCATTGCAGGCTTCAGCATAGGCCCGCTTGTTGCTACCGTTCAAAGTCTTCTTCTTTTTACGTATTAATTCTGGAAAAGTTAAAATATTTCAATATTTATTAAACTTTACACCACTATCGTTCACACATGCAACACATTGATCAATTGCTATTACTTTCTTCTTCCATGACTGAAATTTTCCTACTTAAAGCATTTTTAACTATGTATTTCTAGTCTTAGTTAATAGATTATCAGTAACACCAAATAAATTGTTTTCTTTCACAAAATAGCGCTTACGGCTTAGCGCTTCTTTAGCTCGTTGACATTGACAGTTAACACTCATGTCCATAGTTATGTAGGGTGTGTTCCGAAATACACTGCGAGCACTGTAAGGTGTGACGTCAATTCAGTACACTGCGAAGCCGTTCCTTTATAGTTAGGTATACTGGATACTGCTTAAAACGGAACGCAGTCAGCACTGAGACAAACACTGAGAGCACCTTACCTCGAAAGCGCCAGTGCTCACAGTACAAAAATGGCGTCGATTAATGACGTCATATATTTCCCCAGGATACTGCGGCAGTTTACTGTCAGTCATAACGGAACGAATTTCTCCACAGTAAACCTAACTATAAAGGAACGGCTTCGCAGTGTACTAAATTGACGTCACACCTTACAGTGCTCGCAGTATATCTCGGAACATACCCCTTGATGTCAACACTCTGAGGCACTCTGAGGTGTCACTGTCAACACATGCACTGAGAGCGCCTTACCTCGAAAACGCCAGTGCTCACAGTACAAAAATGGCGACGATTTATGACGTCACAGTTTACTGTCAGTCCTTAACGGAGCGAATTTCTCCACAGAAGAGAGTAACTATGGGTATGTTCCGAAATACACTGCGAGCACTGTAAGGTGTGACGTCAATTTAGTACATTATTTAGTACGTAATTTATGACGTCATATATTTCCCTAGGATACTGCGGCAGTTTACTGTCAGTCCATAACGGAACGAATTTCTCAACAGTAAGAGCACTGAACAGTGCTCGCAGTGTATATCGGAACACACCCTACATACGTCATCTACTGTAAAAAAATATTAGCAATTATTATGTTGTCACCACAGACATATAAATAGAAGCAGACACAACATAAATTTCACACCCACATAGACAAGTGTATGCGAATCAGTGTGACTTAGTGTGACCGTGTCCCTGCAAGCAAAAATGTGTATGTATTAATTTGCTGCAACACTGTGCTACACCAACGCAAACATTGACAAAAATTCAATGCGTGGCAGTCATTATAAGACATCTATGAGACCTATGGCGTTTGTTTACATTGTGTTAAGTCTTGGGTGTCATAAGTTTTTTGTGAAATTTGGAGATTTATATGAATATTTACTGAAATAAAATGGTGAAGTGTTGTGTCCCCCTGTGTTACAACGCTTCGTACAGGAAAACCCCAGAAGTAACGTTCCATCAGTAAGTAAAATTCATGCTATCATGTAGCTTTGGAATGTTTTCGTATCGCATCGTATCAAGGCTAAGATATCTAATATTTTATAGTTGTTATGACGAAATATGTAGCCATGCATATATTAAAACTATAATATTATGGTTTTCTGTAGAAATACATGCTTTAAGTTGTTGAATAATCTTTTTTGACATTTTGAGAACTTTAACAAATTACAGGGCCGGACTCGACGACTCTTTTATTTTAAGTATATAACTTCGACTTTTAATTTCAGGTTTCCAAAGGATGAATACCTGAGGTTTCCAAAGGATGAATACCTGAGAGACCTATGCATAAAAATATTAATAGAAAAGACTGGCAGACCAACTCATGGAGTGCTATATGCTCCAAGCATTTTACAGATAATCTAAGAACGTAATATATTCCGTACAATTCTATCTCCTGGTGCAATACAATACCGACCATTTTCAAAGAAAAGTTAGTTGAGGTCTTATACTAAGTAGGTACCAATTTACCTTATCTTCCATTAGGTGGATGAATTTCATTAATTTTTATTGAAAACCTCAATACAGATTCTAAAGCACTAATGGTAAAGTTTATTTGAATAAAAAACATGTGAGTTTAAAACACCTGTTGTAATTTTTTATTTAACCTCTTTTTGGAATAACGATTCGATTCGATTGTTTAACAACATTTATTTGGCTTACTGCCAAGAAATTATTGTCAATAGGAACTTTGAGCTAAAATCTGGCGGTATTTACACGATTTCCGTTGGTACTGTTCTTCTAAATAATATCACCTGCGCGTCGATGCAGAGCGAGGACGACGCGAGAACCACTGGCCATGATACTGACGGAGTCCTCAGGATTTGAGTTGTAACAGGAGTTATAACTCCGCGCGCGAGGGTGACGATATCACACGCAGCGCGGAGCTCACATCTATATTCACCACATTGACTAGGGTCCCGCACGTGGTGATGATTACCATTACTAGTGTTACTATATTGCAGTTGTGATCGCTTGTGATGAGGAAATTATAAAAGTACCAATAATAATTATTTTTAAAATCCTTACAAATTATAGCTTCCAAATGATAGGTGTCTTTAGGTCAATTTTTTTCACGCAACCTAACCCTACATATTAATATAATGTTTTATGCAGCAACAAGGTTCGGCCCTGAGTTTTGTGTATGTGTGCGTAATGTTTTCGTGTGTTTGTAATTGCCACGCTATTTTGTACGTTATCTTGCCTCTGCTTCTCTTTATAACTCTGTGGTTGTCACGTTGATTGCTGTTTTAGTTTTTTAATAGCAATCAACATGACGACACTCGTAATAATTGCTAATATTTTTTTACAGGAACGCATTTTAAGGATAGCTTAAAACGTCTTTGAGAGGTGATATCTAGTGAAAGGCCCGATGAATAGCGTCAGTTTTTATACTGTTTACATAGGTACTGCGCATACTTTAATACTGTACAAGAATCAGCTCAATCAGCCTTTCAATATTATTCATTAGTATAGTTCAAATAGTTCATTTTTGGTAACCTTAAACCGTCTTTGAGCAGCCATTTCTAGCGAAAGGCCCATCCGCATGCGGACAGACTTTCACTTTTGTCATCAGTGGAGAGCTCTACACCCATCTAATACGGAATAAGCCTTTCTGGCGATAGTTACCAAAAGTGCAGTATCTCATAATACTACGGCTCTCTTACGGATCTGGGGGTCTACTCTCTTTCTCTCAAACGAAACTTCGCAAACGAACGTGATTAGTTGGTTATTAGACCCACACAAAATCGTTCAATCCAATCGGTTACGAAAATTTTCTATGGATCCGTACTTCGTCTGCATGTACGAAAACGAAATAGAGAGAAGCATAGAGATAATATTATGTAGGAGAGGAGTTAAGGCGCCTTATACATCCTTCATCTTATGTCATCCTTTTCCAGGTACACTTTAAAGAATCGGGAGTCACAGCTGTGGGGATGTCATGGTATCAAATTAAAGGTCATTTCTTCATCTCTCGTTTGACCTTATAAAAATGCACACTCCAATACAAATTTTCTGCATAAATACGTTTCTCCGAACGCAAGATCTGCTGAAAATGACGAAAAATGGGGTCCGGATAGGTACCCATAGGCCATAAAGCTAGATCCGCTGCATATTTTAACTTGAATATTAACAATAAAGTGGGGCTTATATAGTCCTCTATCCATGGTGCAAAGCATTAAGCATACAAATAAATATGTTTATAGTTTATGTGGCAAAAAAAAAATGTTTCATACATTTTTCTATGAAAAGAAGCCGAGCGCTAGGCGTTTGGCGCTCAGTACGCGCTGAGACGCGCTCGTGGACGGGTGGGTGTATCGCTTTTTTGCACGAAATTTATTACGACAAAATGAACACCGTGTTGTGTACTGCCATAGAGATATAATATTCTCTATGTGTACTGCGCTTAGAAAAACTTGATACCGACATCCACAAAGAAGGAAGTTCTCAAGTGTAGGCGTATTTTTTTTACCCGATTACGGCAAAGCCACAAGGAAAGGGTATGTTAGGAATATATATGTATGCATGTATGTATGTATATGTATTAAAAAAAAGTGAGCACCATTTTGAAATTCTTCGTTATCGTACCGATTTCGTTCAAAATCGATATCTGGGGTTCCCTGGGATCACAAAACAGGAAACTGTTACCAAAATTTTAAAAAAGTCAGCGCCATTTTGTGATTTTTTGTTATCGTACCGATTTCGTTCAAAATCGATATTTGGGGTTCCCTGGGATCACAAAACAGCAGTCAATCAAAAAAAAGTCAGCAGTGAACTTTTTAAAATTTTGGTAACAGTTTCCTGTTTTGTGATCCCAGAGAACCCCAGATATCGATTTTGAACGAAATCGGTATGATAACAAAGAATTTCAAAATGGCGCTGCCGTTTTTTAAATTTTGGTAACAGTTTCCTGTTTTGTGATCCCAGGGAACCCCAGATATCGATTTTGAACGAAATTTGTACGATAACAAAGAATTTCAAAATGGCGCTGACTTTTTTAAAATTTTGTTCATAGTTTCCTGTTTTGTGATCCCAGGGAACCCCAGATATCGATTTTGAACGAAATCGGTACGATAACAAAGAATTTCAAAATTGCGCTGACTTTTTTAAAATTTTGGTAACAGTTTCCTATTTTGTGATCCTACGGAACCCCAGATATCGATTTTGAACGAAATCGGTAAGATAATCTTTTATACATTATTTTACAATCTCAAAAACTGAGTATTATTGTAGCCGCGAGTATTGTTTCGGCGCATAAATAGGTACATAATATTTACCGCGGCCAACAGCGTAAACAAGTACCTAGTAAATAAATAATCGTCTAATATTTTCAAGTAACAAAATTGGTTAGTTGGCTATAAAATCGAGCGTCTCTACGCTCTATAGCTCTACGCTCTCGTAAAGCGTGCATATATATGCTGTAGTGTGACGAGTTTTATACCTATAGTTGAGTTTTTTACCTATAGTTGGTCGCGGGGTAAATGTTTAAAGGGCCTTAACGAAATTTCGTTCGTGTGTTTGCGAAGTTTCGTTTTAGAGAAAGAGAGTAGACCCCCTGAGGTCTATGGGCACAGGCCACTCATCTATATCTGTGGTGGTCCGTCGTGATATTGCAGACTAGTATATAGTGATCTGTGGTATAGCAAAAAAAATAACAGGAGTCAGGACCGAGGACGGAATTTATCATGGAGGAAGGAATTACGACTGCCGTCTAAGGAGGTAGGACTAAAATAAAAACTAAGAATACTATATTTTATCCAATTTCTGTTTATTACCATCACGTAAGTGTGAGTGAAACAAAATATCGCTGTTTGTGTCTATTCGATTAGCAACTGGTCACAAGGTTCAGATTGTCAAATTATATCTTTTATCTTTTAATACTGTCAAATTCAAAATACCCTATTCTTGTACGAATAATACGGGTCGTTAACTGTACACATAATTTTGTTGCTTAGTATTTGTTTGTTTACATTCGAGGTTACAGAAAAGATTTTTAAGAATTTCTTTATTTAAAGTAAATTTCTAAGGTGCATAAAGCTCTAAAATCAAAGCCAAGTGTCCACAAAAAATGTATTGTGCCTTTGAGGGACGTAAATCCAATAGTTTAAGAAAATAAAATGATACAGAATCTGTCGGGTTTCATCGGTGAGTTTCGGCAATGGTTCTTGTTTAAGACTAAGGATTTTACTAGTAAATAGGTAAGCAAAGGTAAGAAAAAGTAAATAAATATGTTTAAGTACTCAATTACATACTTATTTAATAATAATAATGATATTTCGCCAAAACGCTTTTAGGTTACTAGTGCTGTGAAATAGATTATTGATAATTATTGCACTAGTACGTACATACGAGTATTATGTACTCTCTAATCTCTATGTTGTAGATTTCCTTAAAAATGAACTAATAAAAAGGAAATGGATAGAAATGATAAAAAGACCTAATAGGATACCGCGGCATAACAGTCGTATTTGCTCAAAACATTTCACAGAAGACTCATTTTTGCCAAACGAATACTTACACCAAATGTAGGCGACTGAAATCAAATGCTATACCCACTATAAATTTACCCCAAGAAATAGGCGTTATCACGACAAGAAAGTTTAATATTTATAAATTAACTAGCTGACCCGGTGAACTTCGTACCGCCAACTTATCTATAAGAATAAAACAAATAAACTATCCTATCTTTTAAGTTAGACCAAATTACAGATAGTTACGAAGTTTGATCAAAATCGGTTCAGTAGTTTCAGGGTTTATCCCGAACATACCTACATCGTGACACGAGATTTTTATATACTTATATAAGATCGGATATGATATTGTACCAATTTTTACCCGACTACGACAAAGCCCAAAGGAAGGGTTCTGGAGTATGATTTTAGCTGTCGATGGTATTTAGCTATTTACGAATGTTCCTCCGTTACACCTTCATGAAGCAATCATAATCAAATAATTACGAAAGTTGGTGGTATTCTCTAAAATTGATTTGGTGTAACGATCGCAATGGCTTCCACTCTCCCGCTAAAGGTTAAAATGCATTAATACACCAAGAACGCCGTAAGTGCAGCCAATCAGAGGTCATCACGATTGTTACACTGAATAATTTTTAGATAATACGAGTTTTTCTAATTAGAATAATTGTTTTTCTAATTTTTTTCTAAAACATTAGATATTTGCGGTATTATACTGTCATCATTTCATTTTGAAATGGGATATTTGGAAGACGATATTTTGGGCAAATTATATTCTTTGTACATGTAGTATGTAAATAAAATAAAATATATTGAAACTTACTAACTAAACTGCATTTTAATCAATAACCCCGTGCGTAATTAGTATAAGGAGTGTGGTGCCAACCACGTAAAGATTTTTTTTAGTTTTAATTAATTTAGTAACTAGTAATATAGTTAAAATTTTACCTTCTTTTATAAATTATTTAGTTGCTATTTGGGTTTAAATAAGGTTATTTATTATTATTTTTAGTATTAAATAAATAAATAACAAGAAATTTGTAATCAATAAATGTACTACTTTGATTTCAGTAAAGTAGTTAATTATTAAAACTAATCTGTCGTACTATGCGGGCTAGTTCGGGTTGCTAGATTCAAGAAAATTTTGCGACAGTGGCGCCCCTATTTATTTCACGACTTTTTTGCCAAGCTATAGTACCTATGGCTTGTATATTTTTATAATTATTGTTAAAATCTGTCATCACCTATCCCGAAGGAACCCTATAATTTTTGGGATAAAAATATTCTCTAAGTTAGGTATCCCAGGGCAGAAAAGTATGTCAAGTTGCAATCAATCCATATTGCAACTTGATAGTAAGTATTTACTGGTTTGAACGTGATCGGCTAACAGGCAGCCAAAAATAAAAAGTAACTGTATGGATACTGTTTTAGGCTCTTTATGGATACTAAAGCATTCTCTATTTTAAGATTGTTTTATACAAAAATCATCATTTATATTTCACAGATTACGTATGTTAGACAATAATATAAACGACTGCCACCCATCACTAGGAAAATCCTACCTAGTGACAAACTAAAAACCACAGAGTTATAAAGAGAAGCAGAGGCAAGATAACGTACAAAATAGCGTGGCAATTACAAACACACGAAAACATTACGCACACATACACAAAACTCAGGGCCGAACCTTGTTGCTGCATAAAACATTATATTAATATGTAGGGTTAGGTTGCGTGAAAAAAATTGACCTAAAGACACCTATCATTTGGAAGCTATAATTTGTAAGGATTTTAAAAATAATTATTATTGGTACTTTTATAATTTCCTCATCACAAGCGATCACAGCTGCAATATAGTAACACTAGTAATGGTAATCATCACCACGTGCGGGACCCTAGTCAATGTGGTGAATATAGATGTGAGCTCCGCGCTGCGTGTGATATCGTCACCCTCGCGCGCGGAGTTATAACTCCTGTTACAACTCAAATCCTGAGGACTCCGTCAGTATCATGGCCAGTGGTTCTCGCGTCGTCCTCGCTCTGCATCGACGCGCAGGTGATATTATTTAGAAGAACAGTACCAACGGAAATCGTGTAAATACCGCCAGATTTTAGCTCAAAGTTCCTATTGACAATAATTTCTTGGCAGTAAGCCAAATAAATGTTGTTAAACAATCGAATCGAATCGTTATTCCAAAAAGAGGTTAAATAAAAAATTACAACAGGTGTTTTAAACTCACATGTTTTTTATTCAAATAAACTTTACCATTAGTGCTTTAGAATCTGTATTGAGGTTTTCAATAAAAATTAATGAAATTCATCCACCTAATGGAAGATAAGGTAAATTGGTACCTACTTAGTTTATGACCTCAACTAACTTTTCTTTGAAAATGGTCGGTATTGTATTGCACCAGGAGATAGAATTGTACGGAATATATTACGTTCTTAGATTATCTGTAAAATGCTTGGAGCATATAGCACTCCATGAGTTGGTCTGCCAGTCTTTTCTATTAATATTTTTATGCATAGGTCTCTCAGGTATTCATCCTTTGGAAACCTGAAATTAAAAGTCGAAGTTATATACTTAAAATAAAAGAGTCGTCGAGTCCGGCCCTGTAATTTGTTAAAGTTCTCAAAATGTCAAAAAAGATTATTCAACAACTTAAAGCATGTATTTCTACAGAAAACCATAATATTATAGTTTTAATATATGCATGGCTACATATTTCGTCATAACAACTATAAAATATTAGATATCTTAGCCTTGATACGATGCGATACGTTCCAAACATTCCAAAGCTACATGATAGCATGAATTTTACTTACCGATGGAACGTTACTTCTGGGGTTTTCCTGTACGAAGCGTTGTAACACAACACTTCACCATTTTATTTCAGTAAATATTCATATAAATCTCCAAATTTCACAAAAAACTTATGACACCCAAGACAACACAATGTAAACAAACGCCATAGGTCTCATAGATGTCTTATAATGACTGGCACGCATTGAATTTTTGTCAATGTGTGCGTTGGTGTAGCACAGTGGTGCAGCAAATTAATACATACACATTTTTGCTTGCAGGGACACGGTCACACTAAGTCACACTGATTCGCATACACTTGTCTATGTGGGTGTGAAATTTATGTTGTGTCTGCTTCTATTTATATGTCTGTGCTAAAAACACAATCTTACTTCTATAGTCTTCATTATTCTATGGAATTTATGAGTGATCTGTGGACGGAACGCGAGCCGGATAGCCGCTCTAAATTTTACGTCTATTTATACGTAAATCAAATACTACTTACAGAAAGTTTTGTTAAAACAGACAGCTGTTACTGTGCTAGCGAAAGAAGTGCCTATAATTCAGTGAGGATCCCGCTGTAAAGATTTAACGGGTGGCAGTAAGTTTGTTTACCTTTACTGATGTTTTTAAAATTATTTTTTCCTACTTATAATATGTACCAAAGAAAGATATCCTGACAAATTTTAAAAAATGCTGGCAGACGACATAATATAATATTATTTTGATGTAGGAATCCTTCTATTTGAATTTCTAAACCATTTTTTTTAGAACGTTTAGCTCCACAGGTTTAGCTCTAGTACCTACCTGCCTAGGTAGGTACTTTTTTCGTAATTATTCAACTGTCAAAGTGGCATTTGGCATTTGGCACTGTCAAGCACAGCTGTCAAGTTTATAGAAATTAGGGGGTGTGTTCCGAAATAGACTGCGAGCACTGTTCAGTGCTCTTACCACATGAGGATCTCTTACTGTGGAGAAATTCGTTCCGTTATGGACTGACAGTACACTGCCGCAGTATCGGGAAATATATGACGTCATTAATCGACGCCATTTTTGTACTGTGAGCACTGGCGTTTTCGAGGTATGGTGCTCTTCTCTTTAAAACTCTGTGGGTGCTCTCAGTGCTGACTGCGTTCCGTTTTAAGCAGTAAACAGTATACCTTACTATAAAGGAACGGCTTCGCAGTGTACTAAACTGACGTCACACCTTACAGTGCTCGCAGTGTATTTCGGAACATACTCTAGGACTTCTAAAGTTATCTCATAAAAAGTAACGTAAAAAATGCGTAAAAACGATCAAAACACAAATTAATCTAAAATTCAATAGAACTATTTTTTGAAAGCAAATACATTATAATAAAATTAAATCATTATTTATTACATTAAGTAGGTAGGTAGTTATTTAAAACAATATGAAATAGAAATGCCAAGCCACAGGGTTTTAATTATAAGAAAAGCTTAGAATAACTACGTTTAATTGGTGCCATAAATGGCATCGTACGACGCTCGCGCAGTCCGAAAAAAGCTGGTTAACTTAGTTTTAGAAGCTACAATGCTACAAACAAACTAACCAATTACTTACCCAACTATTAGGGGGAAAACATTTAAACTGGCTACATTATGTTTGCGTTTACGAGGCAAGTAAACACAGCACACATAGCGAATTTGTAGCTTACGTTTTGAGAAGGCGTTGTTTGGAAACATACCTTCTATAGGTAGTTATTCTAAGAAGAAAAGTCATTTTTGATCACTCAGAGTGAGCAAAAATTACTTTTCTTCACTGGTTTTAAGAAATAAAGGCACTCTTGTGAGCTAATGTGCTTATGACACAAGTTTTAAACTTAGCTGAACAAAAAACAGTGGCATGTACCAAGAAATATATGCAATAGTCACTGTTTCGTTTATCCACTATCTACTACAGCCCATTAACGTCCCACTGCTGGGCACAGGCCTCCACTCTCGTAGGAGAAAGGGAATTAGAGCTTGGACCCACCACGCTGCTCCAATGCATGTTGGCTGGCTTTAACGACTATTATAGTGATAATAACCGGGACCGACGGCTTAACGTGCTCTCCGAGGCACGGGGGTGAAACACCGCCAACTTCCTAACTCCGGGCTAGTACTGAGAATTTCTAGTCAGAAAAACTCAATACTCAATTATGGCTCGACCCGGGACTCGAACCCGGGACCTCGTCGGCCGCAGCCTAACATGCCAACCACTAGACCAACGAGGCAGTTTCGTTTATAGTGTCATCAATATCGGTATCCCAGTATTAGACATCTAAACACCAGTATTGCAAACGGGGGAAAAAAGTCACGGATCCCGGTATTGGAAGTCCTACTATAAGTCATCAGGTGAGATCGCAGTCAAGGGCTAACTTGTAGTGGAGTCATAAAAATATATTAAGTATCTAATACCTAATACTAGATTTCAGTCTATAATTTCTTGCTGGTACACCTACGAATAATAATATGAGATATTGTTACTTGATAATAGTTGCTTGTACTCCCAAATCTTTCTTTTTTTAACCACTACATGTTAGTCCTTTACGGGGATCTCAACTGATGGTAAGTGATGTTGTAGTCTATGATGGTAGCGAAACAGAATAGGTAATAGTTTATAGTACGGTAGAGGTCTAACATGTTAGGGGTTCTCTTCATATGTCTGTGGTATAACAGTTATTTATTATTATATACCTACTTAAATCAAATAAATATTATAAATGCAAAAGTTTGGATGGATGTATGGATGGATGTTTGTTACTCAATCACGCCCGAACGGCTGAACGGATCTGGATGAAATTTGGCACAGAGATAGATTATAGTCTGGAATAGCACATAGGCTACTTTTTATCCCGGAAAATTAAAGAGTTCCCGCGGGAACCGAAAAACCTCAATCCACGCGGACGAAGTCGCGGGCATCAGCTAGTATTATATTATATTAAACCCTTTAACCCTAATCGTTTTCTACACAACACCCTTTCGGAACGCTAATTCACGTCATGCTGGCACATCTTTGCTGGTAGGGTGGTAACTGGTCTAAGAGAAAATTCAGAAATTATAAATTACCAAATTAACCCTGCCGGGGATCGAACCCGGCACCTCCCGCCTTAAGAGGATATGGCATGAACGGGAAACTTTGAGAATAGGTATTGAACAGTTATATTGCCGTCGCACTGCTCCTCGAATATAATTCCATAACACCCGTTAAGGACAACTGCAGCTTGGACCGATAATACCTATGAAAAACAGTCGAATTCTTACTCTCGTATTTTTCTGTTTCCTCCTCCAAAACATAACCGATTTTAATTCTTTTTTTACGAATAATTTAAGAAGGACTCGGGCTATGCCGGTATGTTTTTCTTTTTTTGATTATATCCGTCAAATTTATTTGCAGGATCTCTGATGATGGCACGAAAACTGGGCCATTTGCCATTTTTGAAGGTTCCTTGTTCTTAAAATAATTAATTTATTGAAAATAGCAAAACATAGGAGCATGGCACGGACACATATGGATTTTATGGAGCAAGAATATTTTCTCTATTGTAATTATCCACGGAGGAAACAGACAAATGTTTTTGTATGGAGAAATCGCCGGGAGAATTCCTCTTAAAGACAACAGCGCTCACCACTGCACCACAGAGGAGTCGCGGGCATCATATAGTATCTTATAATACCTACTACTATCGATGCCTACAATAGGTACCTACTCCTTAGGTCGATGACATTGACATTATAAATCATAGAAAAGATCGACTAGTATCCCTGCATCCTCAACATTACATTACCATGCTGGCGTCGTCCCGGCGCCCCACAAGGCGCCAGAGTGACCTCTCCTATTTAGCGCCGCGTGGACGTGGAAATGAATTCGTTAAAACAATTCAAAATTCATAGCGAGTAAACGCCGCTCCATTTGCACTATACTGTGTTCATAGCAAATGTATCAAAACAAAAAGCTTTTTTTAAATATACCTATATATAGCGAGCAAACGAGCAGGCGGCTCACCTGATGGTAAGTGATTACCGCCGCCCATGAACATTTGCAGCACCAGAGAAACCGCCAATGCGTTGCTGGCTTTTGAGATGTTTGTTTATCCGACCTTTGAAGAGCCCCATATTATAATCAATAGGGAACACAGAAGATGGAAGATGGTTCCATAATTTGCTTGCTTCTAACGCGACACGACACGCTAGCACTAATTTGCAGCCTGAAAGTTATAACTATCGATTACTACAATACGCCATAGGTCGATGACATAATAAATTAAGTAAATCATAGATGATGTGTCTCGTATTCCTGCATCCTCAACGAAACATTCCCATGCTGGCGTCGTCACGGCGCCGTACAAGTCGTCAGTAGCGACCTTCCCTATTTAGCGCCGCGTGAACGTGGAAGTGGAATTCGTTATCAACAATTCAAAACTCTTGACATTCCGAGTAATGATCATGAGCTGAATGAATTTTTTAATTAATTAATTGTAAATAGATTTTTTCATAAACATCGGCATCTGAATTATAGTACAAGAAGTTGCACAAAGTTATTTGTAGTAAAAGACGGTTTGGTAAGTTGAAACAAAATATGAATAGGTTACGGTTTACGGGGATACGGATTATTAAATCCGATCCGATAAGTTTGCATCAAACTTCCATGGCATGTACCTACCTACGAGTACATTTGATGCAAACTACACGGCGGCGGTAAAATCGAAGACGTCGGCGTCCACGATAACGTGGCGTGTAAAATTAGCTAATAATTTTATCGATCAGACGTTATTTAAGCTGATATTGGGCGATTATAATCTGGCTAACGCAGAATGAAACAGTAGCTATGTACGTAGTACGATTACCATCAGATACTAGTGATAAGAGTAAGAACAGATAAACAAACTAAGTACTTATATTTTAGTTATTAACAGCAGCTACTCTCACTATTCTTATTCTATTTGGTTTAAGTAAAGGAATTGAAATTGGGGCACCAATTTTGTTTGTTCTAAGCTCGGCTTTTGTAATTCTGTAAGTCTTGTAAATTAATAATTATTGTCGGCTCTCTTTCACCCCTCCATTATGTTATCTCCTCTTATATCCTGAGATTTATATTAATGTAATAATACCTACCGGCCATAGAAATATTTCTATGTAGTACTTACGTAAACGTCAAAAGATAATGTTTAGTCATCAGGACAATATGTTAAATTTTGTTTCAGTGGATAGGTCAAAGCTTTCTCAAATACATTATTTTGGAATGCATTCTGTATTCCGAATCTTATCTTAATCTACGATAGGTCAAGTATAAAAAGTAATACCTATCTAATCTCATTTTATCTTTGGTTTCTATTGCTAAGTTTCTTCTATTCTATTGCTTGTTTTCTATTAAGTAATTTCGCTCCAACCTAGACCTCATCATTGCTTTGCATTAAGCATGATTGTCGTCAAGCGCAAGCCTATCGCACAATAAAAAAAAAAAAAATATTGTCTGCAAGCGATCCCATGTCCCACATAAAATAATGTGGTCACATCAATACATTGTAACTAGTTTTCCAATGTCTGTTAATAAATAAAAGCTACTTCACTTTAAGAATTCAATAAACTTGTCCGATATGATTGACTCTTACAAAATACAGAAATATTTCCCACGGTCCCGAATGCAGAAATAGAATATCAGTTTTCCCATAAAATATAAATGTATCCTGGAATCGGAAACCGGCGCTGCAAGCTAACTTCACCTGTGATATCGCCGAAGTAATCCGTGAACGCGAAAATGGCCGACGAACCGGCAAAAGTGGAGCAAGAAAGCATATCCCTCGAACATTTTTATTCACACATTTCAGAGCAGTGTTGAATTCATGCTAACACGCTCCAATAAGTAGGTCATTCTTGGTGAAGGCAATCTGTAGCTTGAACTCTGTAGTTAGGTACAGTAATTCTTGCTGGCTTATGCCTGATTGAGTGTTTCTTTTTTGATTCAGTTATGTGGGTTTTAATGTAGGCAATCTCCTAATTAAGTAAAATGTTTTGATAATATTATACTTAATACAGAATTAGGCGAACGCGACAAATATAATAATAACCTAAATTCACAGCTTGTGGTTAGCTGTGCATTTAGTTAATAGATTTGTCACACAGCCACACACTAGTGAACCCATAAAGATTAAGAATTTGGAGGAGATAAATATTCTTTAATATAGGAAGGGAATTTTGAGGAATTGCAGTGTAATCCTTCAAAAGTTCTTATACGTGATACGAATGAATGAATGAACGAAGCTTCGGAAAAAGAAATCTGATATTAAGTAAGTATATACCTATATCATAAGCGGGTCATCCTACTTTAGTCCGAACTCTTGTAGTGGCTAGCTAATATATGAATAAATAAAAAAGCGTATGGAAACATTTAAGTGCCTAAGATATTTAGGCACTTATCTAGGTACATACGTGTGTATAGAAGTTGTTACAATATTAACAACTGTAATTACATGATAGCAGAAATAATAATAAATATCGGGCATCTGTTTTTATAAACTGATAAAAATGTCCATAAAATTTGAGGTATATTCGCTTACTTACTATATGTTAATATGAGATCTCTACTACACAATATGGCACCTAATCACTTACTAATCATTTAAGCAGGTAAATCTTTCGTCGGATTAGTAGGCTTTGGTGGGATTAGGTATTGCGAAATCGATTTGTTTTTGAATTTTATCAATACATGTTTATCTATATTGTATCAGCATCATAAAATGCATCATATCTGTAAAATATTAACAACATACCTACACAAAATTAGATAATGGCTCAATAATTATGAATATGAAGTAACGACTAACACTACGACTAACAAAACGAGCTATCAAAATAAAACTACCTAGGTCCTAGACAATTGAAATACAAGTACTTGGGTACTTAACAATAATGTAGATTGTAGACCATTGCCGATAAAGACCAATGAGCTACATGTTGTGATCCTTTGAACCAACTCAAGAGGCTGTGCTTTTAAGGTCTTCAAATCAGAGAAATCTTTTACCCAGCAGAGATTTCTTTTTGGCATTATAGGCATGGGATCGATTGCTGACTGCAGTCTCATCTTATGGAAAGGGATAACGTGTTCAAAGATGGAACACGTTTGTCTGTAACCAATTTAAAGATTTAGTGTGTATTCCAATCCAACCTAAAGTCTGTTCCAATAGGGATGATCTAAATTTCCAACTTTTTAACGTCTAATCACGTCATCTTATCTGCTACTTGACAAATAGCATCTTATGGAAACGGATAACGTGTTCAAAGATGGAACACGTTTGTCAGTAACCAATTTAAAAATTTAGTTTGTATTCCAATCCAACCTAAAGTCTGTTCCAATAGGGATGATCTAAATTTCCAACTTTTTAACGTCTTATCACGTCATCTAATCTGCTACTTGACAAATAGTGATAGACGAAAGACGATATTATACTATATATAGCTCGATTACCACTGACTGACTGACTGACTGACTGACTGACTCATTGACATAATTGTTCTCCTAGAAAGAGACAGAAAACGATATAATGATGTAGGGGAGATGCGTTTGGGTGCGGGATTCGAGTGGGGAAAAATTATGACATTTCGGAAAAACAAGATGGCGGCCGACGTGATTCTTGTAACTCTTTTGTTTGCCAACCAATTTTGTTACAACTCGCAATTATTGAAGAAATTAGGAAACAATCAATAGAAAAAGTGGAAAAAATTGGAAAAACAAGATGGCGGCCGAGCTGTAGTGCTTTAAAATTTTTGATTTTTCGACCCCGAACCGCGGCGCCACAGATCCGAAACGGCGTGGTCGAGCATGATGTTTTTTTCTTTTTTCGCTTACAATTATCCTGTATTTTGACAGAATGGGAGTGGTTTTTAAAAATTCAAGATGGCGGCTGTCGCGGCGGCCTTTTTGTTTGAGGTACGAAAAAACGTCATTTTAAAATTCAAATTTCTCACAGTTGGCAACGTCGGAGCGTTTCGACTTCTACGGGGCGATTGTGTGTACAGACTCGAGGTATGGATTGGGGAAAAAAAATTACCCCATTTCTCGGGAAATTTTCAAGATTTACCCCAAAAATAAAAAAATCGAAATACGGACTTTTTGCAAAATTCGAGTACGAGCAACCACGTGTCCCACTTGTACGAATGACATTTGGGTATTTTCGTCGCCGAGGTCTGGCAACACTGGAATTTATCAAAGTAAAAGTGATTTTCGACATGGTCATTTTTCAGGGGCGATCATTTCGGCTGGGTGCGAGCGAGGTGAAAAATTTAAACGTCATCAGGAGCGGTATATCCTGTAGTTTACGGGAAAATTATGAAACTATGTAAAATGTTTCTGTGCAACGAGGTGGCGGCCATTTTGTATTCTTTTTGTGTTTTTGAAAATTTCGAACACGTTTTTGAGGCAGTTGGCAACATTTGGGAAAGTTGACATGTATAAATCGATTGTGTAACTCAACCAGCGGTATCGAGATATCTAAACAGTGTTGCCACATTTGGGGTAGTTATCGAGATTTTCCCAAAAATGTCCTCCTGTAAAATTTTGTTTGAAAAATTTTTTTTTCACTGATGGCTTCGTATACACGTCAGAAAATTAAACTTGAACAAAAATATGGAGACAGCTGATGATTGAGGATTTCGGAGACGGGTAAAGAGCACGGCCGAGGTATTGAAGATAGGTGGGGGGTGCTCGACCAAATGTCATTCGAAACTTCATCCAAAAGACAATGAGCTGAAAAAAAATTCAAAATGGCGGATTTAAGATGGCCGCCATACAAACTTATTCGGTGTCCATCTCAGAAAGTATAAAAGATGAAAGAGTGGTTTCTCGGCCAAAGATGATCAGGACGAGAAGATCTATTCAGCGAAAAGAAAAAAAATTCAAGATGGCGGAATTTTTTTTTTCATACCAAATTATATGGCGATTAGGACTCATTAGCATAATTTATTGTTCTCCAAGAAAGAGACAGAAAACGATACAATGATGTACGGGAGATGTGTTCGGGTGCGAGATTCGACTGGGGAAAAATTATGACATTTCGGAAAAACAAGATGGCGGCCGACGTGATTCTTGTAACTCTTTTGTTTTCCAACCGATTTCTTTGCAACTCGCAATTATTAAAGAAATTAGGAAACGATCAATATAAAAAGTGGAAAAAATTGGAAAAACAAGATGGCGGCCGAGCTGTGGTGTTTTCAAGTTTTTGATTTTTCGACCCCGAACCGCGGCGCCACAGATCCGAAACGGCGTGGTCGAGCATGATATTTTTTTCTTTTTTCGCTTACAATTATCCTGTATTTTGAGAGAACGGGAGTGGTTTTTAAAAATTCAAGATGGCGGCTGTCGCGGCGGCCGTTCGGTTTGAGGTACGAAAAAACGCAATTTTAAAATTCAAATTTCTCACAGTTGGCAACGTCGGAGCGTTTCGACTTCTATGGGGCGATTGTGTGTATGGACTCGAGGTATGGATTGGAGAAAAAAAATTACCCCATTTCTCGGGAAAATTTCAAGATTTACCCCAAAAATAAAAAAATCGTAGTTATCGAGAATTTCCCAAAAATGTCCTCCTGTAAAATTTTGTATGAAAAATTTTTTTTTCACTGATGGCTTCGTATACACGTCAGAAAATTAAACTTGAAGAAAAATATGGAGACAGCTGATGATTGAGGATTTTGGAGACGCAAGAGACAGAAAACGATATAATGATGTACGGGAGATGTGTTCGGGTGCGAGATGGGAGTAGGGAAAAATTATGACATTTCGGAAAAACAAGATGGCGGCCGACGTGATTCTTGCAACTCTTTTGTTTTCCAACCGATTTTGTTACAACTCGCAATTATTAAAGAAATTAGGAAACGATCAACAGAAAAAGTAGAAAAAGTTGGAAAAACGACATGGCGGCCGAGCTGTAGTGTTTTCAAATTTTTGATTTTTCGACCCCGAACCGCGGCACTGCAGATCCGAAACGGCGTGGTCGAGCATGATATTTTTTTCTTTTTTCGTCTACAATTATCCTGTATTTTGACAGAATGAGAGTGGGTTTTAAAAATTCAAGATGGCGGCTGTTGCGGCGGCCGTTCGGTTTGAGGTACGAAAAACGCAATTTTAAAATTCAAATTTCTCACAGTTGGCAACGTCGGATCGTTTCGACTTCTACGGGGCGATTGTGTGTACAGACTCGAGGTATGGATTGGGGGAAAAAAAATACCCCATTTCTCGGGAAAATTTCAAGATTTACCCCAAAAATAAAAAAATTGAAATACGGACTTTTTGCAAAATTCGAGTACGAGCAACCACGTGTCCCACTTGTACAAATGACATTTAGGTATTTTCGTCGCTGAGGTCTGGCAATTTTCGACATGGTCTTTTTTCAGGGGCGATCATTTCGGCTGGGTGCGAGCGAGATGAAAAATTGAAACGTCATCAGGAGCGGTATATCCTGTAGTTTACGGGAAAATTATGAAACTATGTAAAATGTTTCTGTGAAACGAGGTGGCGGCCATTTTGTATTCTTTTTGTGTTTTTCAAAATTTCGATCACGTTTTTGAGGCAGTTGGCAAAATTTAGGAAAGTTGACATGTATGGATCGATTGTGTAACTCGACCGGCAGTATCGAGGTATCTATACAGTGTTGCCACATTTGGGGTAGTTTTCGAGATTTACCCCAAAAATTTCCTCCTGTAAAATTTTGTATGAAAATTTTTTTTTCCACTGATGGCTTCGTGTACAAGTCAGAAAATTAAACTTGAACAAAAATATGGAGACAGCTGATGATTGAGGATTTCGAAGACAAGTAAAGAGCACGGCCGAGGTATTGAAGATAGGTGGGGGGTGCTCGACCAAATGTCATTCAAAACTTCATCCAAAAGACAATGAGCTGAAAAAAAATTCAAAATGGCGGATTTAAGATGGCCGCCATACAAATTTATTTGGTGTCCATCTCAGAAAGTATAAAAGATGAAAGAGTGGTTTCTCGGCCAAAGATGATCAGGGCGAGAAGATCTATTTAGCGTAAAGAAAAAAATTCAAGATGGCGGATTTTTTTTTTCATACCAAATTATATGGCGATTAGGACTCATTGACGTAATTTATTGTTCTCCTAGAAAGAGACAGAAAACGAAACAATGATGTACGGAAGATGTGTTCAGGTGCGAGATGGGAGTACGGAAAAATTATGCTATTTCGGAAAAACAAGATGGCGGCCGACGTGATTCTTGCAACTCTTTTGTTTTTTAACCGATTTCGTTAAAACTAGCAAGGATTGAAGAAATTAGTAAACGATCAATAGAGAAAGTGGAAAAAATTGGAAAAACAAGATGGCGGCCGAGCTGCAGTGTTTTAAAATTTTTGATGTTTTGACCCCGAACCGCGGAGCCAAAGATCTGAAACGGCGTAGTCGAGCATGATTTTTTCTTTTTTTCGCCTACAATTATCCTGTATTTTGACAAAATGGGAGTGGTTTTTAAAAATTCAAGATGGCGGCTGTCGCGGCGGCCGTTCGGTTTGAGGTACGAAAAATCGCAATTTTAAAATTCAAATTTCTCACAGTTGGCAACGTCGGAGCGTTTCTACTTCTACGGGGCGATTGTGTGTACAGACTCGAGGTATGGATTGGGGGAAAAAAGATTACCCCATTTCTCGGGAAATTTTCAAGATTTACCCCAAAAATAAAAAAAATCTAAATACGGACTTTTTGCAAGATTCGAGTACGAGCAACCACGTGTCTCACTTGTATGAATTACATTTGGGTAATTTCGTCGCCCAGGTCTGGCAACACTGGAATTTATCAAAGTAAAAGTGATTTTCGACATGGTCTTTTTTCAGGGGCGATCATTTCGGCTGGATGCGAGCGAGATGAAAAATTGAAACGTCATCACAAGCGGTATATCCTGTAGTTCACGGGAACATTATAAAACTATGTAAAATGTTTCTGTGAAACCAGGTGGCGGCCATTTTATATTCTTTTTGTGTTTTTGAAAATTTCGATCACATTTTTGTGGCAATTGGCAACATTTGGGAAAGTTGACATGTATGGATTGATTGTGTAACTCGACCGGCAGTATCGAGATATCTAAACAGTGTTGCCACATTTGGGGTAGTTTTCGAGATTTTCCCCAAAAACTCCCTCCTGTAAAATTTTGCATGACAAATTTTTTTTTCACTGATGGCTTCGTATATAAATCAGAAAATATAACTTGAAGAAAAATATGGAGACAGCTGATGATTGAGGATTTCGGAGACGGGTAAAGAGCACGGCCAAGATATTGAAGATAGGTGGGGGGTTCTCAAACAAATGTCACTCGAAACCTCATCCAATTGGCGGTGAGTTGAAAAATCTCCAAAATGGCGGATTCAAGATGGCCGCCATACAAATTTCATCAGTGTCTGTCTCGGAGAGTATTAGAGATGGAATCTTTCATATTCGATATAATTTAGGTCTCTCTGGGATTACAAAACAGAAAACTGATACCAAAGTAAAAAAAATCAGCGCCATTTTGAAATTCTTTGTTAATTGACCAATTTCGTTCAAAATCGATATTTAGGGCTCCCTGGGGTCACAAAATAGGAAACTGATACCAAAATTGTAAAAAATCAGCGCTATTTTGAAATTATTTGTTAATTGACCGATTTCATTCAAAATCGATACTTAGGGCTCCCTGGGATTACAAAACAGGAAACTGGTACCAAAATTTTAAAAAAATCAGCGCCATTTTGAAATTATCTAATTTATAACCGATTTCGTTCAAAATCGATATTTAGGACTCCCTGGGATTACAGAACAGGAAACTGATACCAAAGTTGTAAAAAATCAGCGCCATTTTGAAATTCTTTGTTAATGGTCCGATTTCGATCAAAATCGATATTAAGGGCTCCCTGGGGTTATAAAACAAGTAACTGATACCAAAGTTGTAAAAAATCAGCGCAATTTTGAAATTCTTTGTTAATTGACCGATTTCGTTCAAAATCGATATTTTAGGATCCCTGGGATTGCAAAACAGAAAACCGGTACTAAAATTTAAAAAATCGGCGCCATTTTGTAATTCTTTGTTAATAACCGATTTCGTTCAAAATCGATACATATGACTCCCTGGGATTACAAAACAGGAAACCGATACCAAAATTTGAAAAATCGGCGCCATTTTGAAATTCTTTGTTAATAACCGATTTCGTTCAAAATCGATATTTAGGACTCCCTGGGATTACAGAACAGGAAACTGGTACCAAAATTTTAAAAAATCAGCTCCATTTTGAAATTCTTTGTTAATGGACCGATTTCGTTCAAAATCGATATTTAGGGTTCCCTGGGATTACAAAACAGAAAACTGCTACCAAAGTTTTAAAAAATCAGCGCCATTTTGAAATTCTTTGTTAATTGACCGATTTCCATCAAAATCGATATTTAGGGCTCCCTGGGATCACAAAACTGATACAAAAGTTTTAAAAAATCAGCACCATTTTGAAATTCTTTAATAATTGACCGATTTCGTTCAAAATTGATATTTAGGGATACCAAAGTTTAAAAAAAATCGGCACTATTTTGAACTTCTTTGTTAATTTACCGATTTCGATCAAAATCGATATTTAGGGCTCCCTGGGGTTATAAAACAAGAAACTGATACCAAAGTTGTAAAAAATCAGCGCCATTTTGAAATTCTTTGTTAATTGACCGATTTCGTTCAAAATCGATATTTTAGGATCCCTGGGATTACAAAACAGAAAACCGGTACCAAAATTTTAAAATATCAGCGCCATTTTGAAATTATTTATTAATTAACCGATTTCGTTCCAAATCGATATTTAGGGCTCCCTGGGATTTCAATACAGGAAGCTGTTACCAAAATTTAAATCAGCGCCATTTTGAAATTCTTTGTTAATTGACCGATTTCGATCAAAATCGATATTTAGGGCTCCCTGGGATCACAAAACTGATACAAAAGTTTTAAAAAATCAGCGCCATTTTGAAATTCTTTAATAATTGACCGATTTCGTTCAAAATCGATATTTAGGGCTCCCTGGGGATATAAAACAAGTAACTGATACCAAAGTTGTAAAAAATCAGCGCCATTTTGAAATTCTTTGTTAATTGACCGATTTCGTTCAAAATCGATATTTAGGGTTCCCTGGGATCACAAAACAGGAAACTGATACAAAAGTTTTAAAAAATCAGCGCCATGTTGAAATTGTTTGTTAATTGACTGATTTCGTTCAAAATCGATATTTAGGGCTCCCTAGGATCACAAAACTGATACAAAAGTTTTAAAAAATCAGCGTCATGTTGAAATTCTTTGTTAATTGACTGATTTCGTTCAAAATCGATATTTAGGGTTCCCTAGGATTACAAAACTGAATCTGATACCAAAGTTGTACAAAATCAGCGCCATTTTAAACCTCTTTGTTAATTGAGCGATTTGGTTCAAAATCGATATTTTGGGGTCCCTGGGATTTCAATTCAGGAAACTGTTACCAAAATTTTAAAAATTCAGCGCCATTTTGGAATTATTTGTTAATTTACCGATTTTTTCAAAATCGATATCTGAGGATCCCTAATATCATAAAACAGGAAACTGGTACAAAATTTTAGAAAATCTGCGCCATTTTGAAATTACCTATTAAAATTAACCGATTTCGTTCAAAATCGATATTTAGGACTCCCTGGGATTTCAATACAGGAAACTGTTACCAAAATTTAAATCAGGGCCATTTAGATATTCTTTGTTCTACATTCGATATCTGAGGATCCCTAATATCACAAAACAGGAAACTGTTACCAAAATTTATAAAATCAGCGTCATCTTGAAATTTACCGGTTTCGTTCGAACTTTTCGATGCTGGAGTAGATAAAATAATTTCCAATGAACAATGAATGAATGATTTTTCACGTAGCTTAAATTATTTACAAGAAGGAATTTAAATACAGGCTTGAAGTAAAAAAAACCGTTGTGTTGCCATTTAATAATCTTCAATATACATTATCTTTAATGTTCTACTCCTGGCTAAAATTATAAATATTTAAATACGTGGCTGATTTAAAAAAAATAACAATTTTTGTTTAATTTCACATAATGTATACCTACTGTTTCTTTAAAAAATAGTATATTATCTTTAAAAAAATATTATAAAGTAGCTCATGCATGCGACTCCTTTCAAAGAACTTATGTTTGTGATCTTCCCTTTTTTAATTTTCCTTTTCTAATCCCATATTTTTTGCATAAAGCTGAAACTCCACCATCTATCCTTCAAAATTTGAGACTAACACGGCCCGCGAGCTGCTTTAGCAGCTCGCGCACAGAGCGAAACACTAGTTATTAATATATATATAGCTGCTCGTGCTGACTGACTGACTCATTGATCACCTCTCCTGTAAAATTTTGTATGAAAATATTTTTTTTCACTCATCGTTTCGTACAGAAGACAAAAATTCATTCGGAGGAAAAATACGGAGAGAGCTGATGATTGAGGATTTCGAAGACGGATGATGAGCACCAGCCAGGGTATTGAAGATAGGTGGGGGGTGCTCGACCAAATGTCACTCGAAACTTCATCGAATTGACAGTTAGCTGAAAAAAATTTCAAAATGGCGGATTTAAGATGGCCGCCATACAAATTTCGACGGTGTCTATCTCGGAGAGTATAAAAGATGGAAGAGTGGTTTCTTGGCAAAAGATGATCAGGACATGAGGGTCTACTTGATGAACAGGAAAAAAATTCAAGATGGCGGAATTTATTTTTCCATAGAAAAGGGTATTGAAGATAGGTGGGGAGTGCTCGACCAAATGTCACTCGAAACTTCATCCAATTGACAGTGAGTGAAAAAAAAATTCAAAATGGCGGATTTAAGATGGCCTCCATACAAATATCGTCGGTGTCTATCTCGAAGAGTATCAGAGATGGAAGAGTGGTTTCTTGGCAAAAGATGATCAGGACATGAAGGTCTACTTGATGAACAGGAAAAAAATTCAAGATGGCAGAATTTATTTTTTCATAGAAAAACTATGCAAGATTACGGTTTCTTTTCAAGATTTGTTTTTATGGAAGAATTCTCATTTTGACGAATGGTTCGGAGAAAAAAATATGGAGAGAGATGATGATCGAAGGTTCGGATGATGGGTGAGGAGCACGGTCAGGGTATTAAAGATAGGTAGGGGCTGCTCAAACAAAAAATTCTCGAAACTTCATACAATTGGCAGTGAGCTAAAAAAAAATCCAAAATGGCGGATTCAAGATGGCGGCTATCTCAGACAGTATTTAAAAGATGGAAGAGTGGTGTTTGGGTAGAAAATTATCAGGGCCTGAAAGTCTACTTGATAAGCAGAAATGCATGATTTTGATATGGTCATTTTTTACAATCATGGAAGAATTATTGTCGGTTTGCCATTAGGAAAGCCAAGTTGCCGAAGTTCGATGGCACCCAAAGGTATTGATACAAGGGGGTGAGGGGGGGGGGGGGGGGGGGGGGCGATGTGTATTAAACCCATACCCCTATTCGATTTCTACACGGCATCGTACCGGAACGCTAAATCGCTTGGCGGCACGTCTTTGCCGGCAGGGTGGTAACTAGCCATGGCCGAAGCCTCCCACCAGGCCAGACCAGGGAGAATTCAGAAATTATAAATTCCCAAATTGACCCTGCCGGAGATCGAACCCTGGACCTCCGCGCGTTAAGACAACAGCGCTGCACACTGCGCCACGGAGGTCGTCAAGTTAATCGACTATACTTACTTAGTCTACTTAGCTGTGAAAGTTTTCATTTTAACTTTGATAAAAAGTGGAGTGCCTCCACCAGTCCAAATTTAACAGCGCTCAACACTGCGCCACGGAGGTCGTCAAACACGTAGACAGTAAACCAGGATAGTAGGACAGCGAGTAAAGTAGACAGTGGATCACAGTGGCCCACGCGGTCCACTACGCGGTCCGCTAGCGGGCCGCGCACCCACGCGCCATACTAGTTAATATATATATAGCTGCTCGTGCTGACTGACATATTGATCACCTCTCCTGTAAAATTTTGTATGAAAACTTTTTTTTTCACTCATCGTTTCGTATAGAAGACAAAAATTCATGGGGAGGAAAAATACGAAGAGAGCTGATGATTGAGGATTTCGAAGACGGATGAAGAGCACCAGCCAGGGTATCGAAGATAGGTGGGGGGTGCTCGACCAAATGTCACTCGAAACTTCATCCAATTGACAGTGAGCTGAAAAAAATTTCAAAATGGCGGATTTAAGATGGCCGCCATACAAATTTCGACGGTGTCTATCTCGGAGAGTATAAAAGATGGAAGAGTGGTTTCTTGGCAAAAGATGATCAGGACATGAGGGTCTACTTGATGAACAGGAAAAAAATGCAAGATGGCGGAATTTATTTTTCCATAGAAAAGGATATTGAAGATAGGTGGGGGGTGCTCGACCAAATGTCACTCGAAACTTCATCCAATTGACAGTGAGCTAAAAAAAATTCAAAATGGCGGATTTAAGATGGCCGCCACACAAATTTCGTGTGTGTTCCGTTATAAGCACTGCGAGCACTGGCAGTGCTCTTTACTGGGGACTTCCAGTGCTCGCAGTGTATTTCGGAACGCACCCTTCGTCGATTTCTATCGCGGAGAGTATAAAAGATGGAAGAGTGGTTTCTTGGCAAAAGATGATCGGGACATGAAGGTCTACTTGATGAACAGGAAAACAATTCAATATGGCGGAATTTATTTTTCCATAGTTAATGTATGGCGAATATTGAAGAGGCTACAAGTGTAGAACTATGCAAGACTACGGTTTCTTTTCAAGATTTGTTTTTATGGAAGAAATCTCATTTTGACGAATGGTTCGGAGAAAAAAATATGGAGAGAGATGATGATCGAAGGTTCGGATGATGGGTAAGGAGCACGGTCAGGGTATTAAAGATAGGTACCTACTTAGGGGCTGCTCAAACAAAAAGGGAGGGGCGGGGGGTTGGTGGTCTTTGTTTTATGTTTTTCCTTTATGAGAATTTTCTTTTACGTCGGACGCTTGGCGTGCTGGCGCTTCCACTGTGCTCTGCACTAGCATAGCAGTGTGTTGTTCAGATCAGAACACGTAGACAGTAAACCAGCTGCCCGATTATGTAAGAATTGTCGATCAAATCGTAAAAGTTCGGCGTCAAAGTAAAATAAACCATAACAGCATTAAATTATAGCTCAATTTCGTTTTTCGAAATTGAGCTCTAATTTAATGCTGTTATGGTTTATTTTACTTTGACGCCGAGCTTTGACGATTTGTTCGGCCATGCTTACATAATCGGGGGGCAGGATAGTAGGACAGCGAGTAAGTAGACAGTGGACCGCGCGGTCCATTACGCGGTCCGCTTCAGCGGGCCGCGCAGCCACGCGCCATACTAGTAATATATATATAGCTGCTCGTGCTGACTGACTGACTGATTGATCACCTCTCCTGTAAAATTTTGTATGAAAAATTTTTTTTTCACTCATCGTTTCGTATAGAAGACAAAAATTCATTCGGAGGAAAAATACGGAGAGAGCTGATGATTGAGGATTTCGAAGACGGATGAAGAGCACCAGCCAGGGTATCGAAGATAGGTGGGGGGTGCTCGACCAAATGTCACTCGAAACTTCATCCAATTGACAGTGAGCTGAAAAAAATTTCAAAATGGCGGATTTAAGATGGCCGCCATACAAATTTCGCCGGTGTCTATCTCGGAGAGTATAAAAGATGGAAGAGTGGTTTCTCGGCAAAAGATGATCAGGACATGAGGTTCTACTTGATGAACAGGAAAAAAATTCAAGATGGCGGAATTTATTTTTCCATAGAAAAGGGTATTGAAGATAGGTGGGGGGTGCTCGACCAAATGTCACTCGAAACTTCATCCAATTGACAGTGAGCTGAAAAAAAAATTCAAAATGGCGGATTTAAGATGGCCGCCATACAAATTCCGTCGGTGTCTATCTCGGAGAGTATAAAAGATGGAAAAGTGGTTTCAAGAAACCAAGCAAGGCAAAAGATGATCAGAACATGAAGGTCTACTTGATGAACAGGAAAAAATTCAAGATGCCGGAATTTATTTTTCCATAGAAAATATATGGCGAATATTGAAGAGGCTACAAGTGTAGAACTATGCAAGACTACGGTTCCTTTTCAAGATTTGTTTTTGTGGAAGAAATCTCATTTTGACGAATGGTTCGGAGAAAAAAATATGGAGAGAGATGATGATCGAAGGTTCGGATGATGGGTGAGGAGCACGGTCAGGGTATTAAAGATAGGTACCTACTTAGGGGCTGCTCAAACAAAAAGGGAGGGTTGGGGGGTTGATGGTCTTTGTTTTATGTTTTTCCTTTATGAGAATTTTCTTTTACGTCAGACGCTTGGCGTGCTGGCGCTTCCACTGTGCTCACTAGCATAGCAGTGTGTTGTTCAGATCAGAACACGTAGACAGTAAACCAGCTGCCCGATTATGTAAGAATTGTCGATCAAATCGTCAAAGTTCGGCGTCAAAGTAAAATAAACCATAACAGCATTAAATTAGAGCTCAATTTCGTGAACACGAAATTGAGCTCTAATTTAATGCTGTTATGGTTTATTTTACTTTGACGCCGAACTTTGACGATTTGATCGGCCATTCTTACATAATCGGGGGGCAGGATAGTAGGACAGCGAGTAAGTAGACAGTGGACCACGCGCTCCACTACGCGGTCCGCTTTAGCGGGCCGCGCAGCCACGCGCCATACTAGTTAATATATATATAGCTGCTCGTGCTGACTGACATATTGATCACCTCTCCTGTAAAATTTTGTATGAAAACTTTTTTTTTCACTCATCGTTTCGTATAAAAGACAAAAATTCATGGGGAGGAAAAATACGAAGAGAGCTGATGATTGAGGATTTCGAAGACGGATGAAGAGCACCAGCCAGGGTATCGAAGATAGGTGGGGGGTGCTCGACCAAATGTCACTCGAAACTTCATCCAATTGACAGTGAGCTGAAAAAAAATTCAAAATGGCGGATTTAAGATGGCCGCCATACAAATTTCTTCGGTGTCTATCTCGGAGAGTATAAAAGATGGAAGAGTGGTTTCTTGGCAAAAGATGATCAGGACATGAGGCTCTACTTGATGAACAGGAAAAAAATTCAAGATGGCGGAATTTATTTTTCCATAGAAAAGGGTATTGAAGATAGGTGGGGGGTGCTCGACCAAATGTCACTCGAAACTTCATCCAATTGAATGTGAGCTGAAAAAATTTTCAAAATGGCGGATTTAAGATGGCCGCCATACAAATTTCGTCGGTGTCTATCACGGAGAGTATAAAAGATGGAAGAGTGGTTTCTTGACAAAAGATGATCGGGACATGAGGGTCTACTTGATGAACAGGAAAAAAATTCAAGATGGCGGAATTTATTTTTCCATAGAAAATGTATGGCGAATATTGAAGAGGCTACGGTTCCTTTTCAAGATTTGTTTTTATGGAAGAAATCTCATTTTGACGAATGGTTCGGAGAAAAAAATATGGAGAGAGATGATGATCGAAGGTTCGGATGATGGGTGAAGAGCACGGTCAGGGTATTAAAGATAGGTACCTACTTAGGGGCTGCTCAAACAAAAAGGGAGGGGTGGGGGTTGGTGGTTTTGGTTTTATGTTTTTCCTTTATGAGAATTTTCTTTTACGTCGGACGCTTGGCGTGCTGGCGCTTCCACTGTGCTCACTAGCATAGCAGTGTGTTGTTCAGATCAGAACACGTAGACAGTAAACCAGCTGCCCGATTATGTAAGAATTGTCGATCAAATCGTAAAAGTTCGGCGTCAAAGTAAAATAAACCATAACAGCATTGAATTAGAGCTCAATTTCGTGTTTCGAAATTGAGCTCTGATTTAATGCTGTTATGGTTTATTTTACTTTGACGCCGAACTTTGACGATTTGATCGGCCATTCTTACATAATCGGGGGGCAGGATAGTAGGACAGCGAGTAAGTAGACAGTGGACCACGCGCTCCACTACGCGGTCCGCTTTAGCGGGCCGCGCAGCCACGCGCCATACTAGTTAATATATATATAGCTGCTCGTGCTGACTGACTGACTCATTGATCACCTCTCCTGTAAAATTTTGTATGAAAAAATTTTTTTTTACTCATCGTTTCGTATAGAAGGTAAAAATTCATTCGGAGGAAAAATACGGAGAGAGCTGATGATTGAGGATTTCGAAGACGGATGAAGAGCACTAGCCAGGGTATCGAAGATAGGTGGGGGGTGCTCGACCAAATGTCACTCGAAACTTCATCCAATTGACAGTGAGCTGAAAAAAAATTCAAAATGGCGGATTTAAGATGGCCGCCATACAAATTTCGACGGTGTCTATCTCGGAGAGTATAAAAGATGGAAGAGTGGTTTCTTGGCAAAACATGATCAGGACATGAGGGTCTACTTGATGAACAGGAAAAAAATTCAAGATGGCGGAATTTATTTTTCCATAGAAAAGGGTATTGAAGATAGGTGGGGGGTGCTCGACCAAATGTCACTCGAACCTTCATCCAATTGACATTGAGCTGAAAAAAAATTCAAAATGGCGGATTTAAGATGGCCGCTATACAAATTTCGACGGTGTCTATCTCGGAGAGTATAAAAGATGGAAGAGTGGTTTCTTGGCAAAAGATGATCAGGACATGAGGGTCTACTTGATGAACAGGAAAAAAATTCAAGATGGCGGAATTTATTTTTCCATAGAAAATGTATGGCGAATATTGAGGAGGTTACAAGTGTAGAACTATGCAAGACTACGGTTCCTTTTCAAGATTTGTTTTTATGGAAGAAATCTCATTTTGACGAATGGTTCGGAGAAAAAAATATGGAGGGAGATGATGATCGAAGGTTCGGATGATGGGTGAGGAGCACGGTCAGAGTATTAAAGATAGGTACCTACTTAGGGGCTGCTCAAACAAAAAGGGAGGGCGGGGGGTTGGTGGTCTTTGTTTTATGTTTTTCCTTTATGAGAATTTTCTTTTACGTCGGACGCTTGGCGTGCTGGCACTTCCACTGTGCTCACTAGCATAGCAGGGTGTTGTTCAGATCAGAACACGTAGACAGTAAACCAGCTGCCCGATTATGTAAGAATCGTCGATCAAATCGTAAAAGTTCGGCGTCAAAGTAAAATAAACCATAACAGCATTGAATTAGAGCTCAATTTCGTGTTTCGAAATTGAGCTCTAATTTAATGCTGTTATGGTTTATTTTACTTTGACGCCGAACTTTGACGATTTGATCGGCCATTCTTACATAATCGGGGGGCAGGATAGTAGGACAGCGAGTAAGTAGACAGTGGACCACGCGGTCCACTACGCGGTCCGCTGTAGCGGGCCGCGCAACCACGCGCCATACTAGTCTTTATATATTTCTAGATATTTCTATCATTATTGGTCGAATGGCAGATGAGATTACGTGATAAGACGTTAAAGAAGTTGAAAAAGTAGATCATCCCTATTGGAACAGACCGTAGATCTCATTATTGCTTTCCACCAGGCATGATTGTTGCCAAGCGTAATCCAAGCTTTGCACAGAGAACTCTGAGATTGAAAATATCCAGGATCCACTTCCAAGTGAAGCCATTGGTATTAGAATAGAGGGCGCAATGTTCAAGCGCTGGTTGCTTTTCTGTATACAAAAGATCTCATAACAATGGGTGGTCAACCGGCCATTGATTCACGCATCGGGGTTTAAACCGATGCGTTTCGTGGAACTGTACGTATTCGGTTACATCGAGAGGTGTCCAAACGGTACCACGATTCCGGTTCTAATTAAAGCGAAATGATTCAGCGTTGCCTGATGTTAATTTGATCAAAGTTCGCGTTATCTATTGCATCTAACAGTTTGTGTTGTGATCGCACGCAGCAACCTGTGTGGAGTAGGAACTCTGCACAAGTTGGCTTCCAAATCTTAATTACTTAATGACCGATTAAGTAAATTATCATATTACTTTAAATGCTTATTTTTTCCACTTTTTGCTAAAAACCCTGTATACAGGGCAATAAAGGAGAACGATAACCTTGGCTCACCCTTGAACTGGCTATTTATTGTATTTATTTTTGCGGGTAACCAAGTCTAATAGATATGGTTCGGAAGTATTTGTATCTATTCACAATTTCTTGTTTAGTAGTAGTAATATACTCCAGATTTAGTCTCTATTGAAGACCATGAATAAATCCATTATTCTTGCCCTCATTCAAGGTAAAAAAAATTAACCCCTGTATTAGTTACTAATACAGGGGTTAATTTTTTTTACCTAGAACGATAACTATGCTTAATTCCTTTTTCATAATCAGTTGAAAGACAAATGCATTGTAAACGTTATTTTTTTAATAAATAAATTTTATTTAGAAATATCAACTAAGGACTTAAAAAACATATTATATGAACGATAATCCTGCAAAAGTTAAATACTGCGTTGTAGTGATAATCGCCCTCCTCAAACATTGTACCTACAGTGTTTCATCTAAAACACATTAAAAGTACCAATCTACCATCAAACAATGATTAAAAGAACCCATATAAAGTAAACTTCACAAAAGCGTTGGATCAGTAATAGCTCGTCGAATCTCCATTCCCCATTCACATAGTAACAGACTAGAATCTAGATGCTCCAAAAATACCATAATGGAGCAACGGCCGAGATACTGAATGGTTTTATTATAGACCTCATCTATCATGCAGTTAGTGAGACCCAATAGCAAGCTGAGGCCGTAAACGAAAATCGTTACCGGTTTAAAAGCGGAACAGCTGAAACGGGACGGAAGTAAGCCACAGATGTTATTTAAAGGCTTATTGCTAAGTCGGAATAAGTTAAAAGTTTGAAATTGAAAAATGGTTTTTCAAGAGTTCGAGGAACCACGCCTTTCATTTGATAAATCTTTATCATTCAATAAATTGGTAAACAAGAATACCAAGCTAGATCTCTTTTGCACCACGGCCACCTCCATGCGTAGGATTCTAGCCAGTGAATTCTTTGACTCTCACAGCTTGAGTTGAAGTGCTTTGCTGGCTGGTAATCTAAATAATTAATAATTTCTAAATTATCCCAAATATTAGCTTACTCTGGTTCTTCTCTTGTAACCCATCTTCCTAACTATAAGCTTTTTATATTTTAACTAGCTAATGCCCGCGACTTCGTCCGCGTGGTTTAAGTTTTTTTCCCCACAGGCACTGCTTAATTTTCTGGTTTAAAAAGTAGCCTGTCACTCTCCAGGTCCTCAACTATACTCATGCAATCACGTTGATCCATTGCTCTGTTGCGGCGTGATTGAAGGACGAACTCTATATTTCACCCCTTTGGGGGTCGAATTTTCAAAAATGGTGAAAAACGTACTCTTGCATATCTAACTGAAAGCCCAAATGCTAAGTTTCATGGATAAAACTTGAGAAATGAAGGACTTTCATACAAACTTTCAACCCCTATTTTACCCCGTGGGGGTGGAATTTTGAAAAACTGTGACACACATACTTCTTTATTTACTACTGTAAGCCAAAATACCAAATTTCGTTGATATAACTTGAGAAATATCTTGAGAAATGAAGGACTTTCATACAAACTTTCATCCCCTATTTCACTCCTTCGGGGGTAGAAATTTCAAAAACGGTGAAACACATATTTCTAAATTTTTTACCCGTAGCTTGTAAACCAAGTTTCATGGATATAACTTGAGAAATGGCGGAGTGTCATACAAACTTTCAACCCCTATTTCACCCTCTTAGGGGTGGAATTTTCAAAAATCCTTTCTTAGCGGATGCCTACGTTATAATAGCTATCTGAGTGCAAAATTTCAGCCCGATCCGACCAGTGGTTAGAGCTGTGCGTTGATAGATCAGTCAGTCAGTCAGTCAGTCAGTCAGTCACCTTTGCCTTTTATATATTTAGAAGATAGAAGAAAAGAAGAAATATTTAGATTAATAAGTACTTCCTATGTAGCATATATTAATATTTATCTACTTTTTCCACCTTTGCGAACTATTTCCTATCTGTGAAAACTTGTAATTGGCGTTATACTTATTCTTTATTTATCTATCCACTTTTGTTGTACTTAGCTGTAAAAAAGCAAAACAAAAAAAAATATCATCCTTGCATCAATGTCTTATTGCCTTTTGAACAATGTTTTAAAACTTAGGTTTGATGTCGTTCAAAACCTATTTTGAATAGACCCGGCGATCCTTTAAATATATAAATAGACTCAAAGTGGACTCAAATATGTCATAACTACTTAAAACGGATTAAAACTATGCTCAAAAAGAATGATTTTCGATAAATCATCTGTAGACGATAATGCAGGCTTTGAAACTCGTAATTTTAAGCCAACACTTGAATTGAAAACTGAAGATATTATATTATGACAACAACGGTAGAAACTTCGACATTTACATTAGTTTCCTCTTTTAAACTAATATCACTTAATAATATATGATCCAAAAACATAATAATAGACCAATGATCACGACAATCAGTTGTTTTATCAGTATCACGTTCTATCTATTATGCATTTGGTAATGCCCAATTGTAGGCTCAGGAAGTAAACGAAAATCGTTACCGGCTTCAAACTGGGCCAGGAACGGGTCGGATATAAACCGCTTACACGCTATTTAAAACCTCCTATTATTACCGGGACGAAGTAAAACCTTTCGTTTTGCGGAAGTTAAAATTTTAAGTGGCTATGAGTTTTACACTTTAAAAAAAAAAACTATAAAGCTATCTTCGCTATATACTCGCTCGCTTTTATACTGTACATAATTACTTAATGTACTTATTTTTTTTCCCAATCGATCTATCTAATGCAACATGTTGCATTAGATAGATCGATTGGGAACCACATAGGTTTACTGATATGATCGTTAAGATACTCATCAGCTTATTTAAATTTTCTGAAAAGCAATGCAAAATTTCGTTTGTATTTTTGGACTGCCCTATAATTCTAAAAGGAAGATGACTCAGATAATTATGGAAACGTTCTTCAAGTTCACTAATTACAATAAGCTGTACGGCAGGTCGACCCACGCTCAATGCGTAGGCGGTATACAGTGTATACAGATTACAGATACACTGTAAGTAGTACCCAAGTACCGTGTAGAAACGGTCGGCTTCCTTTCCTCTTATCTTCCACAACTTATGTTTTTCATAATCATGGCGTATTGTATGATTTTACTTTTAGAATAGCCTCGTTATCTTTTGCCTTTGTCAACGCGAGGTTGACGGTGAACGCTTTGAGATTACTCCTTACAAGAAAAAGCGATGTTTTTTAAATCAGGCAACGTACTCGTGCATACTACTTGCTAGACGTATATATAACTAGCTAATGCCCGCGACTTCGTACGCGTGGATAGAGGGTTTTTGGTTCTTGCGGGAACTCTTTAATTTTCCGGGATAAAAAGTAGCCATGTGCTATACCAGACTATGATCTATCTCTGTGCCAAATTTCATCCAGATCCGTTCAGCTGTTCTGGCGTGATTGAGTAACAGACATCCATCCATCCAGAATTAGTCTTGTTTACTTTTATTTTAAAACTAACTACCTACATTTATTTTATATTATAAGGAAAAAGGTATTATGTAAGAACCTTTTTGTAGATAAATATTAGTCTCTTACTCAACACCATAGATTAGAAGATATAATTAATACGTTCTATACACCTACATATTTAGTTTATAAGCATGGAGGAATGTGCAGTGCTCAGACAAGCCGTCAAGCGCTTCCGAGCACGAAGAAACCAAAAAATATAATATGTACATTTTACTTGTGAAATAAAATTAAAAATTAAAAAAAAAAAACCATCCATCCATACATCCATCCATACAGTATAGATGTTGACCTTTTGGCGTGAAGTGCTAAATGCCTTTGAAATTCAAGCATCGTGATAAATTTAAAGGACTGTCTTTTCTAAATTGTCTCGGTGTTCTGATGGAACTCTGAAGATATTACTTATGTCAGAGCTAGTTACTACATTTCCGTTATTCATTCCATAAGTATGAAGGACTTTCGCAAAGCAACAACTGCTTCTATCCAACATTCCATAAGTTTCCTTGCCTTCTTCTCAGTTTGTATCAAAATTGTAGTATAACGACACAACAAAAGGTATAAGTAACTTTAACCCTAAAATCTAGACTGCCATTTTCGGAAATAAATTCTCCAAAAAGAGGTATAGGCTTAACTCGTTCAAAAACTTGTGAAACCAGAAACTTGTTATTTATGCCTGTGAATATTGCAGGCGTAAAGTGGGGCGCACTTGAAGTTGTGACGTCACTCTACATTTGAGAGGCTTTTAAAATCCGTGAATTCGAGTAGTTTGCTTGTGAATTTGAATTTTCACGTGTCTTTGGATTTATTTTTGAGGGTTCGTCGAGTTAGACTAGTAGCATGAATGGCCAACTCTCTACTTAACAATGTTACATCATCGCAGTTAATAGTTATGTACTAATTTGTATAATAGTACTAGATGATACACGCGACTTCGTCCGCGTGTATTCGTTTTTTATTCCCGCGGGAACTCATTAATTTTTCGGGATATAAAGTAGCCTATGATACAAGTTACACTCTGGCAATTTCGCGTTTATAATATTAAGTATGGAATATGGATAATATTATGTAGTAGTAAATTAATAATTTTGTTAACTTTTGATGCCGCTCAAATAGTTAGGATTAAATTGGGCTCCTCATTTACATGCAGATGAGCGCTGAAAATGCAATTTCATTAATTCTATGCTAATTCCTGTTAGGCTGAACTATTTTGTAAATGTTACAGGCTATAAATGTGTATCGTCTACTGGTTTCTAATATTTATGCGAATTACCTGTGAGTGAAAAATAGTAATTCAGTAATGGAATGGAAATGGAAACTTGATCACAAGTCCTGTCAGATGAACGGACGAACCAAAGCCCATATTTATATGTGCGAGAGACACGAAAAGGCACTGTTCTTCTTCTGATAGGATACAGTAGAGTCTAGTGATTACACTAGACTCTACATACTATTAGTACATTATTAGCAAGAGTCTTGTGATAGCGGTATTGAGCAGATATATCAGTCCGGGCACGATGTGGCAAAGGTTTTCTCCTGATTTTTACCAATTTTTATGATGGCGTAAACTGTAAAGCATAGACCTGTCATATGTGTGATTGTCATGGAAACTGCCATTCCCACATATGACACCATCAAGTTTTTATGATCAAGCCTCCAAGCCTCATGTAAATTTAAAGACACACCTGATGCTGTAAAGCCTACCTTACGCTGCTAATTTCCTTCTCATTTTACTATAAAACCAAGTCGCAATCCGTTTATCGAGCAATCCTTTTATCAGTTAATAATTTTTTTAAAGCTTGAAGCAACATAAAGTTCGAAGTAAAGAGAACAAAGAATGTCTGTTACCCTATACTTACGGAAAATACACGCCTTTAGGTACTAATAAAAATAACTGTGTCAATAATCGGTGCTCTAACTATTCGCTTCACGTTCTGGGTCAATAAGTTCACAGCTTCAGTGCCTTCTTGAGATATTAACCCAGTTGTTACCTTGGTGCTGTGTTGCCACATTTGTCAATGGCCACGTACTTTAGGTATATTTACGACAGCCACACGCCTTGGCTCCGGAATTTTAGATTAATCGTATATATAATCCCCTTATGCCTTAAGCTTAGGTAATTAACAATTTTCTTTTTTTACTTTATAACCATATAAGGTAGGGTCCTTACTTACACATTATAGTTTTAATTAGATGCCCGTGATATCGTCCGTGCGGATTAAGGCTTTACGTTTAAAAATAGTTTTCCGGGATAAACAGTAGCCTAATGTCCTTGTCCAGAGGGATGCATTATGCAACCTATCTCTGTATCAAACGTCAAAATGGTTGAATAGGCAGAATGAGCGTGAACAGCCAGGTAGGCACAGATACATACTTTTACATTTAGGCCCATATTAGTATGGTTTTGTAAAGCAGTAAACTGGGATAACGTTCGATTAGTGGTTGGGGAGAAAAATGTACCTAAACGAAATGTTGCTGTGGGCTGTGGAGGAAAACTGTTTTTAACTATTTAGGTACCCTGTGGACCTCTGAAAATGGGATAAACTTTTTATCGTTAGCGAAAATAAGATACCCGTTCCAAATAAAAATGTGTGTTTTGTCGCTGTAGTTATTATCCTGGCGGTGATGGCCTAAAATGAAATGTCACATACAAAGAAATGGCGTAATTTTCAATCGCTTTTGTTATTATAAAAGTTTTCGAGAACAATGTTATCCTGTTGCGCGCTGATATTTGTTATTCTGGTCTATTTTAGAAATTTGACTAAAATTAATTACCTATTACCTTATCATTTAGAAACACTGCAATATCCCTAGTAATTTTTTTAACAGCAAGCATAAGTCTATGACAGCAAGTTGATTTGATGAGTTCGGGATCTTGTGGTTGGTTACCTCCAAAAACCTTATCATTTAGAAACATTTCAATTTTCAATATCCCTTGTAATTTTTTTAACAGCAAGTATAAGTCTATGACAGCAAGTTGATTTGATGAGTTCGGGATCTTATGGTTGGTTACCTCCAAAAAAAAAGATATGATGTTCAGATATTATAGGTAGGAAAATAAAATCAGAAGGTGAAAATAATTTCAGCATGTAGATTTTTTTTAAACGAATCCGAATCATCGTTGAGTATAGTTGGCTTGAAATGGACTGTCGCGTGCAAGCGGAGATAGCGAATTTTCCATCAATGACATCCAAATCGATTGAATGACCCAAATACCTTTTATCCTGTTTTTTTTTGTAAAAAAGGCAGCAGGCTACATAATATTATCATTTTGCACTACATTTTCTAGCGCTACCTTACTAATTCTCGTTAATATTGGCCTACAAAATCTCAGAAACAGTTGAACCGATTTTGATATTTACATACTAAGAGAACTTACTTAATAAAGCAGAAAACGATCTAGGCTACTATTATCTAAGGATTTTTAAAAATCATCATGGGCAAATTCAAGGTATCCACATTTATCAAGGTGTCCACTATGCTAATTACAAAGAAAAAAAAACCGGCCAAGTGCGAGTCGGACTCGCGCACCGAGGGTTCCGTACAAACCTGTAGTAAGTTTTACGATTTATGACGTATTAAAAACAAGACGAAATGAACCGCAAAACTAACTTTGTTTGTAGAGGTTTATTGTTAATATCAAAAAATTACGTTTGTTGTATGGGAGCCCCCCTTTAATATTTACTTTATTGATATTTAATTATTTATTTTGAAAG
This sequence comes from Erebia ligea, assembly GCA_917051295.2. Lineage (NCBI taxonomy): Eukaryota > Metazoa > Arthropoda > Insecta > Lepidoptera > Nymphalidae > Erebia > Erebia ligea. The sequence goes on from OU785234.1 coordinate 13,073,569, forward strand.
GTAATATACAAGTTAATATTCTGTGAAAATTTGAACCGTCTACCTGTTACCGTTTTTAATATTGAGCAAAAAAATACGAAAAAAACACGTTTATTGTATGGGGACCCCCCTTAATATATATATTTTTTTAATTTTTAGTATTTGTTGTTATAGCGGCAACGGAAATACATCATTTGTGAAAATTTCAGCTTTCTAGCTATCACGGTTTATGAGATACAGCCTGGAGACAGACAGACAGACAGACAGACAGACAGACAGACAGACAGACAGACAGACAGACAGACAGACAGACAGACAGACAGACAGCGGAGTCTTAGTAATAGGGTCCCGTTTTTACCCTTTGGGTACGGAACCCTAAAAAGCAACATTTAACTTGAGAGTTGAGACGGTAGTGTAGCTTTAATGAGGCAGCTAGTTTCTAAGATTGTCTTTGTTTCGACAAACGAAGTTGCTCGTGTCTGTAGTGCCTCAGTCTAGACAGCTGTTTGTTATTATGCGAAAGCATTTTTGTATCTAGAATTTGTGCCTGTAAACATGCCAGAGCTTTGAATACAAGTAGATATAATATAACGAAGGGCTTACTGCTGGTACCGTGAACGAGTACTAGCGTCACTGGGTCAAGATTCTCGTGGACTCTTTCAACCACTTAGGCTACGCTCATAATACAATACCTATCTGTATAAATAAAATATGAGTGACACTATGAATCCATAACTACTTAGATATAGCATGCCACGTTATTCATCAGTCTATAGGTTTAGACGAGGTACCTACTATTAAATCCAAAACACGGTTTATCCATTTTAATACTTTAATTAGCAATTATTTACACAGACACACGTCACTCGCGTTATGCCATCGTCATCCCCGACCCTCGAGCAGTGTTGCCACTCTACAAAACCATAACAGGGATACCATACATAAATTGTATTTAACTTTCAATCTAACAGTTCGGTCATCCTGACCCAAACTTCGTCCCGAAGTCTACATAATTTGAGCACTTAATTAAAATCACGATGATTGCTGATGCTACTCTGCCATTTGTAGTATTAACGCTGGTCTTTAACGCCTGAGACCCCAAATGTTAAAGCACTGGCATTATAACCCTTAGCCAAGTACAGTTGCAGATAACAAGACTATGTTTTAGGGTAAAAGAGCATCAGTCTCCATCGTCTTTTCGCGTTACAAAACATCACCTAATAAGTAGGTAAATATGGATTTATCACCCATGACACATCTCATCATATTATTCTAACTCTGGTGAATTCACGTGTAGCAAGATACTGAAGTAACTGAATCGCCATATTTCACAAACAACAAAAGCTTCCTACACATGTTCATTTTGTAAACATAACCTTATTCAGAAGTAGCTTTCCAGCATTACACAGAGTTTTCCGTTAATTACCCGAAAACATGATGTTTAATAACTTTGCCTTACTTACTTTAGTTAACTCAGTGCAATTTAATGACAATAATTAATCTTTAGGTATTAATCAGTGAAATGGGAGAAACTAACTCTGTCTGGTCTATACCATCATACACTTGCTTACTCTTAACACAAAGTTTCAATTTTATAAGTGCAATTTGTAACAATTTCGACATTCTCACGGAGATGAGACCACAATCATTTGATTAAATGATAGATAAGATTCTTATAGTCTACTGGTGCTAATATACACCTATAATTAATTCTCCTATGAGTATACTCATGTTCACTTTGTTACTTTCCAGAATGGTTATTATTACTCATTCATTACACTTAATTATACTTTCCTCTTTACACATGGCATAAATGACATATACCTTCTCTGTAAGCCTTAGCCAGGCTAGCTTATGTTACAATTCACCTCCAGAACTTTATCTGACAATCGGTTACAATTGGTTACAAAACTCAATAAAACCCGAAGACCTGAGCTACGTTCTCTACAATGAGCCATTTTGTATACCTTGCACATGGTCCATCTTTTGAGCCAATCTCTACGTTCCTAATTTCATTTGAAATGTTGAAGTTTCAAAAGCACCTTATTCCCACCGGAAGAATAGATTTACCTTATACCGTGGCCCTGCATTGTATTGTTCGTTTTAACTTAACACAACAGGCAACTCAACTGCCCGGTACTGCCTTCATCAGCTCTTGCCAAATTTCAACGTTTCGTAAAACCGATTTGAGGTCGGTTGATACTATTCAATACAACATACCTTGGCATCTGCTAGGCAACTTATATCATTTTGATTTGTGCAGTCGTGATAGTGTGGTGAAAACGTATATTAATATAATATAATATCATAATATAAATATAATATAATGCTAATAAAAATATAAATGTGTAATAGTGTACCTACTTGGTTGTTCAATATTTTGGTAATTTACTTTTCACTGTCCCTCCTCAATCTAATTATGGTATTCATATCACGTTCATGAATGAATATCCCAAGGAACATCATAGAGCGAGTCTCTTTACACGATAAGTAAATCTCTTTATACGATATTTTGTTACATCGCTCAACCTGCATGAAAATATTGTTACTCTCACATGAATCTTAGTAAACCCCAAACAGCATCAAAACATAACACAGATATAAATCGCGTCCCGTAACTTGACCCAAAATGGCGGTCGTCTGCGCAGGTACATCGTACTACAGAACTATGCGAAGCATGCGCGGGAAGCAAGGGGTATGGTAACGTGCGGCCCCTCGCGGCGCACCTCATACCGCACTTCATTTGACACCCGAAATGTGTTACTGTGCATAGTTCAACTTACGCGGCGGTTATATTACTTGTTTGCCACTCAGTTCCTCGCATTTAAAACAATAGTTGATATCAGTGGATATCATCTGCGTATTTTTTTTTTACAGACCTATTAAGCCTTTATGTCACCTAACCGTGACACTCACTGAACATCATCATCATTGCGCTTTCGCCTGAAAGCGGCTGAAAAGCAGAAAACAGCTGTTTTGCTACTTAAATATTATCATGCCCCCAACGGCGAGTAATAGATTACCTGTACTAATCTGGCTAGCCCCGCGGGCAATTTACCTAAGCTTTGCTGTATTTTGCAACTCTCGCTACCGACAATCGAAACGTAGCAGCCCCGCAGGCTAGACTTTTCCAGTCTACTGGCATCATGGCCCCTGTTTTCCACACCAGCGATATATTCAAAATGTAGTAAAATATAAGAGGTACGGAATTAACTTACATGAGCGGTGAGCCCCACGGGCAAGAAACAACCACATGAGTTATGCGGTCAGCGTACATGAGCTCCACTGGTAACTTATTAGTGATTCGCCATCTGCTCATCAGAATCCGCTAGGCTTTACATCCCAGCCCCGAGGGCGCTAATGTCCACACTTGAAAGTATAAGCCCCGAAGGCGAGGTGTGTCGGCCCCGAAGGCAAGGTTCATCGGCCCCGAAGGCAAGGTATGTCGGCCCCGAAGGCAAGGTTCGTTAGCCCCGAAGGCAAGTGCAGTGGCCCCGAAGGCAAGTGCGTTGGCCCCGAAGGCAAATGCGTAGGCCCCGAAGGCAAGTGCGTAGGCCCCGAAGGCAAGTACGTAGGCCCCGAAGGCAAGTGCATTGGCCCCGAAGGCAAGTACGTAGGCCCCGAAGGCAAGTACGTCGGCCCCGAAGGCAAATACGTAGGCCCCGAAGGCAAGTACGTAGGCCCCGAAGGCAAGTACGTAGGCCCCGAAGGCAAATACGTAGGCCCCGAAGGCAAGTACGTAGGCCCCGAAGGCAAGTCCATTGGCCCCGAAGGCAAGTACGTAGGCCCCGAAGGCAAGTACGTCGGCCCCGAAGGCAAGTACGTAGGCCCCGAAGGCAAGTACGTAGGCCCCGAAGGCAAGTACTTTGGCCCCAAAGGCAATTGCGCTGGCCCCGAAGGCAAATGCGTAGGCCCCGAAGGCAAGTGCGTAGGCCCCGAAGGCAAGTGCGTAGGCCCCGAAGGCAAGTACGTAGGCCCCGAAGGCAAGTACTTAGGCCCCGAAGGCAGGTACTTAGGCCCCGAAGGCAAGGTGCGACAACCACAACGGCTAACTGCCCTTTACTGAAAAATAATTTAAATTATACTGAAGGCACTCTGTGTGAAGTAGCCCCGCAGGCATGTGCTGTAACACATAATATAACTCCTCAGGCATGTTCTATCAGCTGTGTGCCCAGCAAGCTGATCCGTTACGCAGTAGGCATACGCTATACGTACTGCAGCCCCTTAAGGTATGCGCTCTGTCGCCCCGGAGGCGTGTGCTATAATTTGCGTTGGAGCCCCTTAAGACATGTGTTCTGTAGCCCCTTTAGGCATGTTTTGAAACTTACCAGTAGCCCCGCAGGCATATGCATGAATTGGCACTGAAACCCCTCAGGCGTGTCTTACCACTGAGCCATAGGCCCCTGTTAGGCATTTCCCTGAAATAATCTGCAACCCTGCAAGTCAATGTATTAGTTTGTACTGAAGCCCCTAAGGCATGTTACATTTACTGTTCTGTACTCTGCACTGTTCTGCCGTGCAGCCCTGCGCCAATATGCGTTAATTTGTATGAAAGCCCCTTAGGCATGTGACATATACAGTAAGTGTACCCCACTTTAGGTATTTAGCTAAAACTGATCTGCTGTGCAGCCCTGCTGGCGCATGCATCAATTTGTTCTGCAGCCCCTCAGGCATGTGACATTTACAATAAGTGTACTTCACCTTTAGGTATTTTCCTGAAGCTGACTAATGGCCCCGCAGGCATATTTATTTCTATTTTGTTTTTACCTCAACAAATATCAAACCAAAATATCACAAATGAGTCACTCCCAAAATACCGTTATGTTCTCATATTATACACCCTGTTCATCTCCACCATATGAATTATTTGCAATATTATCATTACCGGTCCACCAGTACCATTCTACCCGACATCCTCTTTATGTTATTTTTTTCCAGAGTAACATTTAAATCTTTATTCAACAGCCGGGCTTTAGCTCCCAAATTCATAAGAAACAATTTTACTCTTCTCAGACCAGGGCGCGTTTGGAACCCTCGTAACTTTAGTTTTAAGATACCTATGTTAATCATCACCACCACGTCTTATACTTTGTATACTTGACGTTCATTAAGTGTACTGTGTAAGTACCTACTTTGAATAAATATATTTTGACTTTGACTCTTTAACTATAAAAGTTAAATCTTAAACTTTGCATCATTCTTGTAACTCCTTGCACCACATAAGATGACTGTATATAAATCTCCTTGCACTAAAAGGTGCCATTGCCTTTTACAAACTTGCCAATCTCCTTTATTTTCCCTCTAAACAAAAATTATAATTTTCCTTTTTTTTTTCAAAAATGTGGCATCCTCCTTTATTTTTTTGCCACTTATCCTTTTTGACTTTAGAGTCATCATCCATTACAATTAAATTGGAATTTACCAAAATTACCACTTAGTTCTTTTTGCATTTATTTGCCAACATGACTGCAAGATATGCGACCCGGACTCGGTCCATATGTTATATAGACATCATTCCATACCATTGTTATTAAGGTGCAGGTTATGCAACCACTATAACATAATATGCCACTAGCTTTTGGTCTTGGCCAGAGAACATTGCGAAGACCACACTAAAACTCAAGAATTAATTTATTAATTACACCTGTAAAATTAAAAAATATTATTATCTTGGCAAAACCTCGGCTATCTTAACAGACATTAGCCCGTACACAGCACCATAACCATGGTACCCCAGGTGTGAGTACAATCACTGATGTGATATCTCTCTTTTCCTTCAGTCTCTCCGCATAATGAGAAATCATATGCTCTATCAGGCAATAAAGCACACCGCTCCAAACAGCCACTGTGCAATACTTGAGACAGACAACACACTTATTATTAAATACCAACTTCAGTTGAACCGGGTCTCAAAACCTGTCATATCACCATCATAATTCACACCCAAATCCGCTAACCCATTCTTCATCCAGGCAGATTTGATATTATTTCAATTCACATTTTCCGAACAAAGGTACCTATCTATGCCACCCAATCTTTATATATAATGTACTTACTCAATTATATACTTTAGCCCTTCAAACATGTATAGATCTGATATTATTTATACTAAACGGCTAAACTGTAACTTACTTATTATTTTAACTGGGTATCCGTTCACTCTACAAATGCAATTTTCACTTGTAAGGACCTTTAATGGGTTATACTTGCTTTAATGGAATGTATATAATATTACAGTTACTTTTGACCTCTGTTCATTTACTCAACAATAAACTCTCAGAATAAATTGAATATTCACTCTCTATTTGAGTACAAGATTATCAATTAAACTAATTTCCAACTGAATAAATTAGTAAATACCTCTTCAATAATTTACATAATACTTATACCATGTTATGTAGTCGACCAACTACCATACCAACCTATTATAGCTTTGACTTAACTCTTTAAATATCTCATAGGTAGATCATGTTATGAACTACCTACCAGTGTAATTCACTATGATCTTTCACATAAAACTTAGATACTTAAGTACTTAATGTAAGCAAGTACAACCTGCAAGCACTTACTTATCTCCCTCTGTAGGTATGATCTATCTATTTATTATACTAGTTATCTTTAGACCTTTAGCCCGCCAACCCGCATTGGATCAGAGTGGTGGGTCTAAGCTCTAATTCCCTCTCTCCTATGAATGTGGAGGCCTGTGCCCAGCAGCGGGACGTTAATGGGCTGTAGTCATAATGGTAGATACCTTTATAACCTTTAATCATTTCTTTCAAATAAATATTTTAATAAACTCACCGTTTCCATGTACCCTACACACAGTACCACTAGGTAGGTCTCTCTCCAGGCACTTTACATGCTGAATGGAATTGATATAGTAGTAAAACCTCATACCTCATTGACCTTTGGTAATTTGTATGCAAGTACTTGATAAGTACTAACTATTCCATTGATACCTCTTTTTAAGTTTTCCATGCCAACTTTCCAATGCAATTCCGATTGCCAACCCACGTAGGTATTTATGTACTTACGATCATTTCACAATACGAGTTGTAGCACTCATTTATCCTTCTTGTATTTTATAGTTCAACCTTCCGTCATGACAACAATTAATAATTCTTTTCTTTTTTTTTTTGCTTCACGTATTACGTCACGGTCATGGCGTCATAACATCTTGAATTACAATTTGTACCATTTTCAGGATAGGTCCGGATAAACAATTAATTAGCACGTGAAATACATTATCCCACTTCTGAGATATTAAATCCAAAACACGGTTTATCCATTTTAATACTTTAATTAGCAATTATTTACACAGACACACGTCACTCGCGTTATGCCATCGTCATCCCCGACCCTCGAGCAGTGTTGCCACTCTCTTTCAATCTAACACTACTAAAACATTGATCAAGAGTTTACAAAAAATCAGTAGTTAGGTGCTGACTGCTAATGGTTTGGTGCTCAAAAATGTGCTCGAATTTCGATGGTATTTGAAATCTGCCAATCCGCACTTGGCCAGCGTAGTGGACTACGGCCAAACTCTGCTCATTCTGAGAGGAGACTCGTGCTCCACTGAGCACGAGTCTCCTCTCAGAATGAGCAGCAATTGAAATGATGATGAGTTTAGTGCTTAGCTAACAGTCCATTATATTAACTAAGTTGGTCCAAAATACATGTTTGGTGAACTGATGGTTCCCGAGACAAACATAAAGTACTTATGTAAAATTATCCCTATAGATTTTTATTTTCATACTAGCTTATGCCCGCGACTTCGTCCGCGTGGTTTAAGTTTTTCCTCACACGCACTCCTTAATTTTTAGAGATAAAAGTAGCCAATGTCACTCTCCAGGTACCTCAACTATACCCATGCAAAAATCACGTTGATCCGTTGCTGCAGTGTGATTGAAGGACAAACTCTATTTAACGGCCTTGGAGATCGAATTTTCAAAAATGGTGTAACACGTACTTCTTCATATCTAACTGAAAGTCCAAATGCTAAGTTTCATGGCTATAACTTGAGAAATTAATGAGTTTCGTACAAACTTACAACCCCTATTTTACCCCTTTGGGGGTAGAATTTTGAAAAACTATGACATACGTACTTCATTATTTTTTACTTTAAGCCAAATTACGAAGTTTCGTTGATCTAGCTTGAGAAATATCTTGAGAAATTATGGACTTTCATACAGTCTTTCATCCCCTATAACACCCATTCGGGGGTAGAATTTTCATAAACTGTGAAACACGTATTTCTTTATTTTTAACTGATAGCTCATATACTAAGTTTCATGAATATAACTTGAGAAATGACGGACTTTCATACAAACTTTAACCCCCTATTTCACCCCCTTAGGGGTGGAATTTTGGAAAATCCTTCCTTAGTGAGCGCCTACGTCACAAAAGGAACCTACTGTCAAAATTTCAAGTTTATAACCCCAGCGGTTTAGGCTGTGCGTTGATATATAAGTCAGTCAGTCAGTCAGTCAGTCAGGACTTTGAATCCATACTTCCATACTAATATTATAAATGCGAAAGTGTGTCTGTCTGTCTGTCTGTCTGTCTGTCTGTCTGTCTGTCTGCTACGCTTTCACGGCCGCACCGTTCAACCGATTTTGATGAAATTTGGTACAGGGATAGGTTGTATCCCAGGGAAGGACATAGGCTACTTTTTATCCCGGAAAATTAAGGAGTTCCCGCGGGAATCAAAAAACTTAAACCACGCGGACGAAGTCGCGGGCATCATCTAGTTTTATATATATAGTTAAAAGTAATACATTAAGAATTAGGATTATCTTAAACCACCATCTAAAAACATTATAGATCTAACATAACCATTTTTAACGTGCTTTCTTATTAAAACAGAAACAACAATTTTATAAAGACAAAGGACGGAAAATTACAATGCAACAAAGAGCATAAATGTAGGTACGTCTAAATGCGGTATGATTTACAAATTACATGGTATTTGAGAAAGAACGTTTGCGGACAGAATTCCCAGACGCACAGACGTATTCGTAATAGACAATAGATCATCTGACATCCGTTTAGGGACGCCGACGGGTTAATAACTAGCTATCGAGAGCCATCAGACCTTTAGTCGTAGAGAAAGGGCGTCTACAGATTTCGAACAAGTATCTTACTCAATTCGACACCACGTTTCATAATCTTTTACGTCTAGGGGTCACTATTGGTATTGATTTCATTTTAACAGATTTAAAACAAAAAGGTTTTTTTTAATTTTTCAATATCATATATGACGATCAGAATCAAATCACCTTAAAAACATCTGAACAGACTTTGCCAGTTTTTTTGTCCTTGTCCGCAAATTGATAAAAGTTGAATCTGTCGCATTAACTTTATTATTACCATCTCTAATGTGCGGATATTATATTTTCGTTTGGAATTTCAGTTTTTTAAATTATGAAATAATAATCACGGATTAAGGGAGATAATCGTTGCTCTTTATTTATGCCGAAATGGATTTTAGTTTTACATTAAAAATTATTTTATTTTAGCCGTATGACTGTGGTATATTCGTAATATTGAGTAGATTCCTATGGTTAATTTTGTTCATACTATAGACCGCTGCGTTGTCCCGTTCATGGTATTGATTTTTGTTAAATTTGCATCCCGTCTGCTCTCCTGTATATCTGCAGCTATTGTTGGGGTGTCCAATCATATGGTATCTTTTTTAGCCTTTATTGAATTTTCGGACAATATTGCACCGACAACTAAATATCAGCTTTGAGAAGCTTTTAGATATCGCTTTGTTCGCGTCCTTTAAACGTCCAATAACAAAGTTTGAAATTTCATTCTTCTTTGTAATCGTATATTTTTATTATATATCATACACTAGCTGATGCCCGCGACTTCGTCCGCCTGGTTTAAGTTTTTTTGATTCCCGCGAGAACTCCTCAATTTTCCGGGATAAAAGTAGCCTATGTCACTCTCCAGGTTCTCAACTATACCCATGCCAAAAATCACGTCGATCCGTTGCTCCGCTGCGGCGTGATTGAAGGACAAACCAACAAACCAACAAACAAACACACTTTCCCATTTATAATATTAGTATGAAGTATGATGTTATTTAGCCATTATGTATGGAAAATGTATTTTTTTATATTGAAAATGTTTTGATGTAATTTTTTTCGAAGTGAAAGATTTCGATTCACGCAGTTACATTGAGCATTTAGCAAACTAGTCAGATGCCTGCCCTTTCCTAGTATTATGTAGTGTCCGACCGAAACTGGTTTTTACGACCGAAACCGAAACCGAATTTCGGCAACAGTCTCAGTTTCGGCCGAAACCGAAACTTCCTTACAGTAGCCAGTCACAACATGATTAGGTACGTGGACGCGGCGAAATGTCTTCGTCGCTTACTCGCTTGGATGGAATTTAACGCGCCGAACATGACCGATCACAGCGCGAGAACTCCCGAATGCAGTTTCGGTTTCGGTCGTAGTTTCGGCAGGTTTGCCGCCGAAGCCGAAACTAAACCGAAATACGTTTTTTTGTCCGAAACCGAAGCCAAACTTTCGGTCGGACACTAGTATTATGTGGTGTTAGTTTCCATTCTGTATCAGTTGAGCTCAATTAATGTAGAAGGTTAATTGTGTGATTTAGCAATCAAAGATTCATTTGCGTTTGATTGACTGGGTTGTGTTTAGGTACGCCAAGCTATCTTCATACTTGTTTGGTTTTCATTCTTATACATTTGGTGTTTATTAACACTGCTCTACATCCACGGATCTAATTTTGTGTTAGCTTTTAGCCTAAAAACGAGACGTTACAATAATAAAGGAAATCCAGCATCAAATCTACATTTAGGATCTCCCCCAGAATTGTCAAAACGCTAAATATTTAACTAAAATAACGTGCACGGGCTAAAATGGAGGCGCTATTTCGAAACCTACCTGACATACCTTCCAGTAGTCTGAAAATAGTCTTCCACGTGTGCCAGTATTTAGGTCGCGTCCGCTCTATTTATAATTATCTTTGCTGATGGGACGTTTATCACCCATAAACTCTGGATGGGTGTGACTTGGGGCGTTATTGAAATTTGTTATTTATAGCCGCAATAATTGGAGTGAAGCATGGGTGACTGCAATGGGTGGATATGTCGAAAGCAGTTAATTGTCCAGTTTTAATATGGGATTATTTAAGGAACTTTATGTATCGTTTAACATTTTAGTTTATTTGTTTAGCTCAATTCTTTGTTTCAATATTTCTGCGGTAAATAAAGGATCGGGACTTACTTTTCTTGTACTGCATCTTTACGTAGATGAACTGTACCATTAAGTATTTATTATTTGAAAAATAAACCATTTGAATGATTGAATTGAATTTGCATTTGTAATAATAGAAGCATATTTCAAATGTTCCAATAATTATAAAGCCGCGTTTCTTCTCAAAAAACCTATTTAATTTCATTTTTGCTGCGTGGCTTTTAAAATCTTGCCAGTTAGCTGAATCGTTTAAATTTTTAAGCTCTGTAATTAATTCTGGGAAAGATTAATATAAGTGACACAGCGTTTTCATTAAGTAGTATCATGTGAAATTCTTGACGTAAATCTTGTGATGCTTGTGCCTCAGTTGGTGTTATTGCCTAAATTGTACAAGTCAACATTAACACGTACCTACTTATAATAATTAATAATACTGAACTTGACAACCGTTGATGCTTAAAATGTATTTCATTTTCGAGGATTGGCATTTGAATTTTTGAATGTCAAGTAGTTATGTCTTATCGATATAATATTACAGATTCATCTTGCTTCAAAAAATCTGAAGAAATATCGAGAGGCAAAGTATGTATAGAGGTATTCTTAGTACTTAAGAAATGTTATTACCATCTTAAATCATGCAATTATTTCAGAAATTACGCAGCCAGTCTTTCATTTTTCGGCTTAATTTTAGAAGGTAGGAAATTATTAGTCATGCATTCATTCTTGAAAGGTAGTAACTTGTCATTTTTTTTTATATGTATTTGCTTTCATTTCAAGATAAGTACTTACCTAAGTAGGTACTTCAACATTCACATCCGTTACTAAACAAAAAAAAAAAACATTCACATCCAGATTAGATTTGGGGCAAGTAATAGGTACCTAATCCAAAAACAGACCATATCTCTTTGCATTTCCCTTTAAATTGCCTGTTGCATAACGTTATCAGTAGGTATAATGGAGAAAGACTAGATTAACAAGATAAACTTACATCCAAAAAATCCTAAAAAGAGTAATCTACTCTGTGAAATGTTACCACGTACGAATGGTCCACATTTTCATCTATGAAATGTCGTCTAAAAGTAGGAAAAATTCAAGGAGAGATTTTAGCACTCTCGTAGCATTTTAATCAAGTATCTATCATGCGCCACGTTGCCGTACTTAATAGCTAAGCAATCCTTTGACGGTATCAACTCCTGTCCTGAGTAAATTGAGTAATTACCAGCTGTGAGTACCTGGCAGTTTGTAGGGCGGAAGATATTGATCATGCTGTAATGTAATTAATTTTCACGTTGATGTTGATGGTTTGGGCAGTTACTAACAGCTGTGGACAATGCAATAATTTTATCAATTAACATAGATCACTATGTAGGTACTGCACAGCTTACGTTGCTATACGACTTGTGCGCCACCTATAATATTGTACGTTGATCAATTTCGTTGTACGATGATCTATTTTATCATACTTCATACTAATATTATAAATGCGAAAGTGTGTTTGTTTGTTGGTTTATTGGTTTGTCCTTCAATCACGCCGCAACGGAGCAACGGATCAACGTGATTTTTGGCATGGGTATAGTTGAGGACCTGGAGAGTGACAGGCTACTTTTTATCCCGGAAAACTAAGGAGTTCCCGCGGGAATCAAAAAACTTTAACCACGCGGACGAAGTCGCGGGTATCAGCTAGTTTTTCATATATTATACAAGCGACGCTGTCACCGGGTTCACATTCGACACTAATCTGACGATCTATGTCATGTTTACTGAAGCAACTTGAGTGTGTTATGTAATTACCGGCTTAGATCAGCTGATAACTTGATGGCGGAAGATATGGATCATGTTATTAAGAGTCATTAACTACTCACCTTGGTTACCATAATCCGTATAATGAGGTTCTCGGTAATTAATATATACGCAGTAGACTAATAGCACTAGATGAATTTTAAAGAAACACTACAAATAACATCCCTGGTCTCAAAGTAGATTTAAATCAACAATCAGTAGATATAAGTATTTATTAAAAAACTGTAACCCGAATACGGAATAAATTTCAGAGATGCCCACTTTTTTTTTTAATGTAACTTATATCCGTCTTATCGGTTTTTTTTCGTTTAAAATAGCCTATAATTCGTCACCTATATGGTTAGCATGCGCACAACGAGTAAAATTATGTCTAGGTACCCATTATCTCTATTTGTCTACCGAAGTTAACGTCATGGTTACACACATGACTTGTCCCATTACGTCAAAATTAGAGATAAAAGTAATATTTCTTATCTGTGGTATTTTTTTCCTATCTATCTTTTTCTCGTAATATACCGGATATTGTGCATGTTAGAGTAAACGAAAAATTTGCCGGCAACAACAACATATATCTCTCTCTCGTCGCGAGATATCTCGTTGTGCGTATGCTAATAATAACGAATCGATTGATACCTAATTCATCAAAATCGGCTCAGTAGGTAGTTTAGGTGTCACGGTGGAACAATACATAAATACAAACATACATACATAGACTGCTTAAATCGTAACCCATCATTTAGGCTTTGCCAGAACATCATCTTTAGAAGAGAAATTTTGTTTGGAACGAATAATAAGACGCCGTTAGGCAACTGAAATGAAGATCTAAATAAACTAAATACCTATCAACAATGAACAGCAAAACAAAAGTAGAAGAAAGATTTAGACTATTCTGCTGATCTTTGATGGTAAGTTGTCCTTGTTTCATGATCTTCAGAAAAATTACGCTGGAGTCTATATAAATAAAAATTAAGCACATAGATAATGCTAAATTAGTTAAAGGTACTCTCATATTATATTCATTCCGGCCTGTGTGGAATTGTCAATAACCTTGATTTACAGAACTGGTCGTGGTGGAAATCGTATTGTATCGTATAACGTATTGCTTTTCTTTTGAATAGTCTGAATGAAAATGATGTCATTCATATTATATCATCAACTACGGCTCTTAGGTCGCGATTACTAAAGGCATACTCGTAAACATGAAGTGAATTCTATTTATAGGACTATTCAGTTTTAGGGTACCCCGAATTTCAAGAATAAACGTGAAAGGTTTTAGGCTTCCGGTGAGGCCGTCTATAACTATATATGTACAAGTACGTACATTAAAACAAAAGTGAAGGCGGTTACATTATAAAAACAATATTTTCTAAAATATGTCTGTAAGCACCTATTGGCACAGATGGTGGTTAGAATTTAGAATAATGTGCGAGTAGCCGGTGCCAGCTTCTCCCGAGCTATTCTGGTTACTTACCTGAGATCAGATCTAGATTAATTATTAGGCTTACACATAACTTTATTAGGCTACAACATAACATTTGATTTTGATTAAGTTAAGCGTTAAATAGGGCCATTTGAAAGTTATTTCAGACAAAGCGCAAAAATATAGCACGTGTTAACGCCCTTTCAGCTGTTAATTAGCAAAGGCTTTGCTAACTTTGGTTGCTAATCCTTATTATCTTGATTCGAGTTTGCCTGGGTAGCAACCGAGATTTCGAAATGAAATACCAAGTACCAAAACACTGAAGTAAGATCGGTTTCACGTATCTAAGGTCGTTGCCTAAGAAACTTGGTAAAACTGCTTACGTTTACTTTACAAGTTTATACAGTGGTTATGAATACTGTTTAGGAACCCTACTCCTAATTGAATTTTACTTTTACGTTTTTAGCGTTAAACGCCCCGTAGAGTCTGTGCAGTAAGTCAGTTTACATGAATAAATTATAAGGTAATTGAAAAATAGTATAAAGCTACCCTATGAAAGAATCATCGATTCTTTCATACAAATGTGAAAAACAGTCCCAACTCTTCAAAAGTACATGACAGCAATTATTGGTGTCGTCAGAATGCGATTTAATTTTTTTTCTAATATTTCTATGTAAGCTGACTTATTGAACATATCTCTACCCTACCTCTCTACTCTACCTACGTACGGGGAGAGTCACCAAGGAGTTATCTTAAAAAATGCATAAAAAATGCATAGTCTAAATTAGTTATTTTTTTGTAGAGTTTATAGTTTTATAGAGTTGCTTTGCTCAGAAACGTCCAACAGGACATTTTCCTATTCCTCAGTCGTACTCAAAGTACGATCCTTTTCGAACATCCATGGATGTCCTCGCATCTGTGTTATATTTTTCCTGTGTCCAGCGGTTCCGAATATGCAATACAAATTTTAATCAGCCTACAGTACAACACCTACTGTTTCTGCAATCTGATACGCAAGTTCACGTATCGCTTTCATAATTTGTACCCCCTTTTTAAATTTTCAAGAAGCCAAGTTACTTAATTTGAAACACTAGTAACGAGACCTTAAAATATTGTACTTAAAAAGTTTGGAAAGCATATGGTGAATGTAAATGGCTACCGTCAGTTGCAATATGCCGTTATATAAATGGTTGCCACATCTGCTGGCATATTAGCTACAGAATTCAACCCTGCATACTTGTCGTGGGGCGATCCTTATTCGGCACGTGCTGTTTTTATATCGTTCTTAAGGTTAATGTACGGTATTTATATGTAAACTTTCTTTATACTTGTTCTCTTATATTACGATTTCAGCATTAAATTAAACTTTAAAATGCTACGATCCTATTTCGTTTTAGCTTCGTATTTTAGGCGACTGCAACAGGTTGCATGCAGATAGCAGCTATCATAATATCTAACAGCCTCTAAAAATTGTGTTCAGGTTTTTAAGTGATCCCCTCCACACGCTCTTAATTTAATTTAATTTTAGTGGCTGTGCGCACATTAAGTACGGCGGCGATGATGACATGCTCAAATAGGTTCGTAGGGAATATGGAGGTGGTGTCCTAACTCCTAGCTGTCCTTGGAATCCGTGTCCATGGAAGCCTAAGCTGCTAAAACTCAGACTCTTGGCTTCTGAAATGACGCGATTGATTAACCGATAGTATCCAATCGGTGTCTAACCCTAGGGTCGAATTTTCTTGCCCATTAAAACCTCAAAGATTACTAACTAGGCTTACTGAATTAATCTTCAAAGAAAATTGACATGAAGCAGCACTGTGCCATTTTATCTCAGCTTCCACCACCAAGTGGGTAATATAAATCTATCTCAGAATCCTACCCCAGCTTTTACGGCGACCTATTTCCTCAGTAACTTTTATAAGTTGGGCTCCGTCCTACATTTAAACAGCCCTCGTTGCTATATTACTTTAATTGTAACTATTAACTTAGTTTTACTTGATTTTCCATTTAAATTGTTCTTTTCTAATCTAATTTTTATCTGCTCTACATTTCAAAACATTTTTCATCTGATATCTTTGAATCTGTGATGATTCTACCATAGTCAATAACGAAACTGATGAGAGCCGTTTATAACGATACGATGTAATAATTAATATCTACGAGTATATTGAGTTTTGACTTTTGACACGTTAGAAAAATCCGCCAGACAGACGAAACAAAGTTTCGGCAAATTAATCTATGTATTTCATGAAAATTATTCCATGAAATCATGTTGAGCGTTCATGTGTGTACTTACTTAAATAATAGTATTTTAAGTAGGTACCTACTATTTTATACGTGAGGGGTATTCTTTTTACGTATTAACGTTGCTACGTATAACTTTGCTATGGTCAATACTTGACGCATAGGTGTAGACTGTAGAGTGCTAAATAGCTTACAGCACTGCCACATGCACTGATTGGCAATTACTTAAATAATAGTATTCATTTAAGTAGGTACCTACTATTTTATACGTGTAGACTGTAGGGTATTCTTTTTACGTATTAAATAACTTTGCTATGGTCAATACTTGACACATAGGTGTAGACTGTAGACTGTAGAGTGCTAAATAGCATACAGCACTGCCACACGCACTGATTGGCAATAAATCTTTAACGTTTGCTTACCGAGCGTCTCAAAATACGAGCCGTACCAACAAACAGCTCAGATGGTGCTGATCGGCACGTTTGCAGTGCTAGGGCGGGGCCCTTGTGTATTTTTATTGCTACACTTTGTCACAGCATGGGACGTTTGACTTTCACCGCTGTTATATTATAGTGCGCTATTTGTTTCTTGTGTAATTTCTTTGACCATTTTCCTAATTCATTGGACTTGTTTATTTTGCCAATGACCGTTTTTCTAATATGTACATTGCCATTTGACACTGCTTATTTCACACACTTCATTGATCTGGTGGATCTGTTCCACCTTGTTGAAATTGTATAAAGTTTGGTGCTATGATACAATATCTTATAATTTATCATCAATAAAGTAATGGTTAATCTATGATGGAACGCGCTCAATAAAGAGGTTTAAAAAGCAGTTGTATAGATTATAAAATTGTTTTCTATTCGTCTTATAAACATAATTTTGAGTTTTGCAATATACCCAGGTGTGCAATTTAACATTATAATTGATACAGGTGTCACAATCAAAGTTTTCAAATTAAAAACAGATGTTTCATCTTTAAATATTATGAAATACTTACCTAATATTTTTTTATGTCCAATAATAGTAATAAAAAAATCTGAAATATGGTGTGAAACCGGATAATGCTTGATGGATAAATTCCTTCAAAAACTGTCAGTATTAGCATTCATAGGTTCTGGGATTAGTTCAAATTGAAAGACTTGAAATGTACCTACGTTCCTGGAACTCTGATATACATATATACATAATATTATAATATAGGTAGTTTGACTACGGTTCCTTTTACACGGGCAAAAGTCGTAATTTGACATCCCCAACCCCTATAATAAGGCTGATTTACAAGGATATATATATTTTTTTAATATATAGGCCAGCGCTTGGCTGCAATCAGACTTGCTTGCAAGTGGTGATGCAGCCTAAGGTGGAGCGCGCTTGCTTATAAGATGCCTATTCACTCTTGATTTGAAGGTACCTATATTAAAAGAGGAGGGGAAAACGGATCCGGAAGGACATTCCGTATCCTAGCAGTTCGAATTAGAAACGAGGAAGCAAATCGCTTCGTACGAGCCCACGGAATTTCGACTGCGTAAGGGTGCAGACTTTGAATACTGACTGGATATATTTTTAAAACACGTTTTTCTTGAAAACTTGCACTAATATAGCTTCTTTTCTATAGCTCTATTGAGTACTTATAGCTGTACGAATACGAATAGTATAGCTGTACGAAACTTATAACTATAGTGAAGCTAAACTGTGAGTGTTGGTTTAAGTATAGCATTGTGTAGAATAAAAGTGAATGTGAATGCTTTTGGGACGGACGACCGGCAAGCGCGGGTTATTTATTGCTCTTTCTATTCCTTTCCATCGCATCAGTTCCTTTAACTAATGTCTTAATGGCCGTGAGTCAGTATGCGAATGATTTATGGCATTTGTTTTAATTATTTTTTAGGCTGAGTCAATTTTTGAGCTATTAGGTACGATTAATATTTTCCTCCGTGTCATACCTAATAAAATTTCCTGTACTTGCGTTCTTAAGAGTTCTATCGACTTTAACATATTAATTAATGAGGTATCATTATGTGATTCTTTATGCTATATTTGGGATAACTTTTCGTTTGAATAAGAGTTTATCATATAATTCCTGAGGAAGATTATTTATCAATACCATTTCTTTAGATCGTGTTCGGCGAATTACTCTGATTTCTCAAAATGGGACAAAGAATTGTAACGATCCGCCTTCATATAATATCCACGTGTATGCCTATTGCCTACTTAGTTACGCCTTCATAAGGATTATTATGAACTTATATTCTGTATATTATACTCATATATTTGATTATTTACTATTTAAACTAATACTTGGACAAAACAATAACTGTAAATATACCCGGTATACATTATTCCAATCAAGTTTGTTCATTCCAGCGCTG
The DNA here is from genome assembly GCA_917051295.2 of Erebia ligea. Lineage (NCBI taxonomy): Eukaryota > Metazoa > Arthropoda > Insecta > Lepidoptera > Nymphalidae > Erebia > Erebia ligea. The sequence continues at coordinate 13,092,615 of OU785234.1, forward strand.
GAGTAGCATGGCCCGCGGCCCGCGTCGTCTTCTTTATTACTCTCATTATTATAGGCTGTTACAGGATTACATGACTGCACGGCTCACTAGATCTAGTAAACTGTACCTACACATTATACCAGTAGCCATCCACTACTGAATTGGAAATTGGAATGCTGGAATGCTATTGGAATAATATGCACCTGCTACTATTAGGTGTATGTTTCAGGTAGATAGATACCTGGGTATAATATTAATTGTATCATTACACATGGACTGCGAATACATTTGCCAGCTGAGTGGACGCTTTGATTTTGCGATCCAGTTTATGAATCAGCAGCGGTGCGTTCATCGAGACGAAATATTCGCGTTCGATATCGGATATAGCATTTATATAATTTGCAATTTATATAAATTATCTATAACAAAACAAAAACATGGTTATTGAATAACCATTTTACGTGTTTACGGATTTATATAAGCTGAACAAATAGAGTAGAAAAAGTAAAGTAGTGAAAATTGCGGACATGATGATTTCTACGCACATGGAATACGGATCTTTACCACTTGCTTGAAAAAAAAATTGGAGTCTACGAATGAAATTAGAAATTCATTTTGTACCAAACAACAAACTCTCACTTTGGACAAACTATCTGGAATCTGGATAGTGTGTCCTTACCCCTAGGCACTATCTGGGGAACATTAACCAAAACCGTGTAAATTTTTTCATAAACACCAAGTCCAATGGAAATTCAAACGATACGGATAAGCATTTATTTACTTATTTATTTATACCAAAGAAATTATCTGTATATACATATGTAATTATGATAAAAATTCTGAGTTTCTTCATAAACGAGTTATAGCAATGCTACCTAGAACTACTCATGCGTGAACAAATCAAAAAATATGAAAAGTGAATTTGAAACTCTTTTTGAACAAAACTTGCACTTAGATCACAGACTTAGATGCATATTAAAGAAAACATATTTATCTGAATGAGTGTAGTCTGATATAACCAGTAACCACCACGGTTCATAATATGTACTTACTTTAAATGAAACTAATATTTTTTTATTTATATTTTAAGCCCATAATTCTTAAATTATTCTACACCGCCCAGCTATTTGAATGTAAACCATATGTTTCTTAATTACGTAAGGCGTAACATAACAGTCCCTTTTTGTTTTTATTTACTTTGGCACGAGTCACGAACAAGAAGAAAGAGAGATCAACTTTTCAACATTCATCAAGAAAATTACGTGATTTGTTTCCCGTTGCTTATTACAGCCTTGATTTCATTCATACGCCTCGGAAGATTTCGTGATAGATTATAATTATCTTACGTATCTTTCTTCTAATTTTATCAACCAATTCAGCGCATTGCTCTTTGCCAAAGTTGTTTGTAAAAGGCACATATAGGTAGATTATCTGTGAAAAGTGCTTAGAATAGAACCTGCTGACTAGTTTAAGTTAAAGATAAGACAGTAAGATACTCTGACAGAGCATTGTAAATAGTATTTGCAAAATTTACTACATTTGTTAGCTTACAAAGACACCTAAGTACTAATAATCATATTTTTGATAACTACTTATTGTGGTTACTTCACCGGATTTGATGTCGTCAACTTTGTAAACATTCGTTATCATATCACAGCGATACAAAGCTGGTTCGACGCCTCCAAGCGAGTGCCCGACGCGCGCGCCCCCTTTCTACTTCCCCCTGTCCCCAACTGCCCCCGACTGATGCAGTCTCAATTCTGTCGCCAGAGAGGCCGTACGTCGCTCTTATCGATTAAAAGCTTCTCGTCATCGAGCTTTGTCTATCTTATTTATAATGAAGTGTTATCAGTTTTACCCATAACTTAACTCACTACAACGTTCGATTCAGTGTCAGTGATTATCAGTGTACGCACTTTTTGCTGTGTATTTATCGTTGAACCGTCATCGTTAACGGATAAAGTTGTGTCAGTATCGTCTAATTTAACTAAGTTCGTGATTGTGTTTATGTCAATTGACGGGATGTCTCACAGAGTTTAGTCTTGCGAAATAAACAGGTATTTTATATTAATTATATGCATGAAATAACCGCTTCCTCATCATGATTTTCATATATAACGCTATACACGACAATAGCCCATTGTTATGAAATATTTACATTATTCTGTTCTTTCATTTTTGTCATGTGTGCACTTAGTGATGTTTTATGTAAGAAGTAACGAGTAATTTCGGTCCGGTTAGATGCGCAGTTAAAAATAATTATATCAAGCCATAATTAACCTTTATTTATGTCTACAACTTTCCTGCCATCTGCGATGACATAAATATTTAATTATCCCACGATGTTTTGAGCTGAGGGTGGAACATGGTATGGTGTGGGGAAACGAGATAGCCATATTCCAATACAGGGGTTGCCAACGCTTTATAGCACTCGAGTACAATAGAGGGATTTCCAGGAGAATGTACTCAGACAGGCATTTAGTGGGTTCTTGAAATCCTTATCGAACTTAAAGTTACATTAGACGTAGCTGTGAGTGACTGACTATACCTACCTGTCCACAAGGAGTGTATTTATTCTACTATATCTTTCATTTACGCATACCTACTACTTACTTAATTTATGTAAACGATTATAAATACTTACCTCCATTCTAAAACCTTTATATTTGAACTTCCTTATCTGACTTCTAACTAAGTAGGTATCTTGAATTATTAAACTTCTCTATATTTATATAGATCTGTATATTTTTGGTCCTTCCTTTTACTCTCTTCCTGTTTAACTTATTGACGTAATAGGAGTTGGGACCCATTACCCATATCATGCAAGTTTTATCATGACGGCACATGTTTAGTTATAGCTACGTTTCGAGGACCGTTATCTCGAGGACCTAAATAAATAAATTGCTACCAGATTATTAAATTTTTCACTGCGAATAAAACTGGTTTTATTTATTTGTAAGCATTTTATAAAATATGTTTGCACCAGATAATTGTTTTACTTCATTCGCAAAGTTAGAAAGTTAATAAATCACGAGCACAACGCCTTTTCACAAATACTTTCTCGGTACACAATAGTCCATCTTTTAGTAGGTATATTTTTTTGCTAAACTATCTATTAAGTGCCTATTCTATACAAAATTTTAATAGAATTAAGTAACCAATTTAATTTAAATTGATAGTAACTGTCTTGTGGATAAATCTAACAAAAAATTTAATGAAGTAAATATTTGAATTTAGTGGTTGTCACTTTCTGACAAGTTAATTCCGGGATTGGTAGGAAAAGATTAGAGAAAATTAATGTGTGCTATACATATAATTTAAATTACATAGATTACAAGATACCGGGACTCAGAATATATTGAACTCGTCTCTACCTTCCTTTAATCTCAATTATTATTCTATTAATATATTCCATTACATTCCCAACATCCTGGCCAAACATAACCATAAAAGTAATGGTATTTGGTATTGAAGCAATTGTTCGATGCAAATTGAATTACGTGTAATCACTAATATAACTGCCATTTCCATTTGAATATGTTTATTGTGTCGGTAGTCGGTACTGAAATTATGTAAGTAAATATCTACCGCGGCGTTTTATTAAAATTAATCGAAAATATTCATTTAACTCGTATATATCCGTAAACAATGCATAATATCCAATACCATTTTGTTTTTACTTCAGCTAGTTTTTGTGGTGCATCTGATGCGGCAAATGTCATCCGCATTTTCAGTGCTAAAATTGGCGAGTCCTTGCAGCATCTTTCCATAAAATTGGAAATCATCAAACCTTTGATTTTGATAAATAATGATGATGAACTTTTAATGGGACAGATTGAAAAGTATAATCTTTAGTAACCCATGAATCATGATAATTAAAATTGTTCTCCTTTGCAATTCAGCTTGCATAAGATAAGAGGCTCAAGTCAAATTATTTTAATTACACGGTTTCTTCGCGATTTCGCAGTTCCATACAAAGTATGAAGATCATAATTGCCTAAATGTGTGCCACCACTCATTAAAGTGAGTACTTTTTAAACAAATACGTCATAAAAATTACTTAAATTAAGCATGTGAAATGATGAATATATGTAAGTGTCATCAGAAATGTTGCACAAATATTACCTACATAATACTTTGTTGGAAAGAGTCTCTCTGGAAGAACTGGAACTCGAGTGATAATTAATACAGATATGAAAATGTGAAAAGAGTTTACCGCTGAGATTCTGGCTGGTTTTTCTCAGTAGAAACTCATTTCCGAATTCCGATCCAGTGCAGTGGAAGAAGTCCAAGGCCTGTAAGTTGTAACTTTGTAAGTGCCTGTGCAAAGATGAAATTAATTATTTGAGTGTTTTGGGTCAAGCCTGGGCTTACCGCTCACATGGCATGTGGCACATAGGACATTGTAGCAATCATATTGTGATGATGTTCTTGAGAAATATCTATAAATGTATTAGAGTAAGTAAATTTTACTAGACACTTAGAAAAGTGAAATATATATCACTATATTTTTGTCTTCATTATTTGGAATCAAAATCAAATGAGCTACAAAGCCAAACTCTGTCTATAACGATAGTAACCAAATGTGTTTGTCAACTACGCACAAGCATTAATTTGCTTTATTGATGTGAGAGAGATCGCTTATAGCAGTTATAGCCAATGTATAGGACACTGACCCAGTGTCGGTCTTCCGATTTACGGTCAATATTAACATTACTGAAATAGATTGTTATGATAAATGTCGTTATAAAGATAAATAAGTCGTAAATTAAACGTGCTGACTCCTGAGGTTGACTCAGATATTACATTTTACTATCTTTTTATTTCTTATCTATTGTAAGTAATTTGTAGGTAAGTATGTATTATGTTTACAAAATGCTACTTCCCATTTTGTTGAACAGTTATTTAGGAGTAGGATGGGAGCAGGAGTAACTTACAATATTCATCAGAGTAAATTGTTGATATTTTGTACCAGTTTTTCTGAATTCTTGGTAGAAGTGTAAGCAAAAAATGTTCATGCCGAATAAGCCAAGAGGGATATTTCCGATAACTAGTTTTGTTTAAAGCCTCTAACCGTGTTTGCAGTTGTGCTACATTACAACGATTTGAACACTTCAACACGTAATGTTAAGGTTTAACACTTCAGCACGGATTATACTCAAAATAATGAAAAGGAATTGTGGTTTTGACATATAAGAGCACTTCTAGAAAATCGTGTCAATTCGGAGCAGTGCAAAGGCAAACCCAGAGCCGTAAAGCCAGTTAATAAAAATAAATCGAAGCAGTGTAAGAAATTGCTATAAAGCGATTCAATAAAAGACATTTACTAATCTGTTGAACGTGACTATGTATATCAAGTTTAAGAGTACATACTAACTTACTAAATATTTATCCTCAATATAACTTACTAAACAATCTCTCTTTTAGCTATGTAAATGTATGTAATGTAATGTATGTATGAAATTATAGTATTTTCAAGAGCTATATTTTATATTTTTATTACCTATTTTAAATGTGCATGTGCATTTATCGCATTTAAAATTTACATAGTATGAATTTTGAAGAAATTATTTTCTGTGTGTGTGCTCTACATAATTTACAAATCTATCAGATAAATTCACACTAGGTACCTAGTACCTACATACATTGTGAATTTAAAATAACCTAACCTGATATCCTCAATTTCTTTTAGCTTTGAAAAATTGAGAACAAATCGGTGTACCTACCTACTACCACCCACTAGCAATGATTTGCGATACAAATCGTAAAATAAGGGTACCAATCATGTAAGAATGTCCGATCAAAACGTTAAAGTTCGTCGTCAAAGTTTATAAACCATGACGGCATTAAATTAGAGCTCAATTTCGTGTATCCATTCTTATACGTTCGAGTATCGTTCATACCTAAACGTATAAGAATGGGCAGACGAAATTGAGCTCTAATTCAATGCAGTTATGGTTTATTTTACTTTGACAAAAATCTTAAACGTTTGATGAACAATTCTTACGTAATAGGGGGGCAGATCATGTCAACGTCTAATGGCATTAATTTATGACTTTTTTATTGATTTAAAGCTCTGGTTTGTGTATAGAATATTATATCCTAAGCAACACTTAATACCCTTTTAATAAGTAGCATCTATACCGGTTACCTACTAAAACAATGACTTATGTTGATTTTTAATAGTTTTTGTTATGATCTAATGGCATGGACTGCTGATTGATGTGAGTTAGTTAATCAATGAATCATACAATAAACAAGTTTGGCAATGTATGCATTGATATTGATAACAATAAGCTCATCAATTATGTTTTTCTTTCTAAATTCAATGATGTTTGTTCTATTGATAATTAATGTTGTGCTTTTCACATACTTACATGATACGCTATTGTAGGTTGTAAATTGTAATGTAACTACTTAACAATCATTTCGATGGTATAAAGAGAATAATTTAATGTAGTTAGGATTTTGTACAATTAAATCATATTTTAAAGAATGGTCTTTATTAAAACTTTCATCATACAGTCGAAATATTTTTCTCTCGTGAATGCATTTCACGATTCCGCTCATATTTTATTCATGCACATACCGCGTCTTAAGCCTAATAGGCATTTCTAATTAAAACAGAGATATGAGCATCAAACAAACGGATCAAAGGCCGCTGACCTTTCTGCGTCTGTCATTGAATCGTTGTCATTAATATTTATAGCTTGCCTTCTTTGCTTCCATCTAGCGCTTCGGGGAAACAAACCTGAGCGCCCATAGTGACTTTCTTTCCGCTCAGAACTGAACGTGATAATTAAAACTTATTACCTTTGTATGCTTCCAGTTTTCTTTACTTCTCTCAAGCCTCAACGCTTTTACTTTGTGTTTGTTTTATGAATTGGTCTATATTTTAAAGATTCAAAAGAAAATGAATGAAAGTTATGAAGACGTTCTTGTACCTTGCATTGATCGATGTTCAACTTTTCTAGCACCTGGTTTTGTCCCATCTCTATTTTAGGTTAAGTACGTTTAAGCTCAATTTCATGTGGAATAAGTTTCAATAACATTATCATTAAAAAACCGGCCAAGTGCGAGTCGGACTCGCGCACCGAGGGTTCCGTACAAACCTGTAGTAAGTTTTACGATTTATGACGTATTAAAAATAAAAATTACGTTTGTTGTATGGGAGCCCCCCTTTAATATTTACTTTATTGATATTTAATTATTTATTTTGAAAGGTAATATACAAGTTAATATTCTGTGAAAATTTGAACCGTCTACCTGTTACCGTTTTTAATATTGAGCAAAAAAATACGAAAAAAACACGTTTATTGTATGGGGACCCCCCTTAATATATATATTTTTTTAATTTTTAGTATTTGTTGTTATAGCGGCAACGGAAATACATCATTTGTGAAAATTTCAGCTTTCTAGCTATCACGGTTTATGAGATACAGCCTGGAGACAGACAGACAGACAGACAGACAGCGGAGTCTTATTAATAGGGTCCCGTTTTTACCCTTTGGGTACGGAACCCTAAAAAGAAGTCTTTAACTTGCATTGCACAGGCAAGTGTCAAAATTGATATTAAATATACTATCACTTCGCGACTTCGTCCGGGTGGTTTAAGTTGTTTTGATTGCCGCTGGAACTCCTTAATTAGCCTATGTAAGATTCCAGACTATAATCTATCTCAGTGCCAAATTTCATCCAGATCTGTTTAGCCGTTCTGGCGTGATAGATAAACAAACATCCAAACTTTCAAATTTATAATATTAAGTAAGATTCCAGATTATAGTAGGATGGCAAATGTCATTCTATCCTTTTCTCTCGAGTGACTGGAATCATAATAGAAAAAAAAATATCTTTATTATCCTAAGTACTTAATATCCTTCTTTTTTTAATCCACTACAAGTTAGCCCTTGACTGCGATCTCACCTGATGGTAAGTGATGATGCAGTCTAAGATGGTAGCGGGCTAACCTGTTAGGGGCATGGCAGTTATTTAACCCATACATACCCCTATTCGGTTTCTATACACGGCATCGTACCAGAGCTACACCGGAACGCTAAATCGCTTGGCGGCACTTCTTTGCCGGTAGGGTGGTAAGTGGTATCTAGCCACGGCCAAAGGCCAGGCCCTGACCAGGGAAAATTCAGCAATTATAAATTCCCAAATTGACCCTGCCGGGGATCGAACCCGGGACCTCCGCACGTTAAGACAATAGCGCTCAATACAATTCGCTTCTGGATTGGGTTATAGTTACTGGAAATACATTTCAACGCCTATTTATTGATCATTGCAGTAATAGCCAGATCACGTCGCGTGAATCGAGTACCGAGTACCTACTATCCCCATGACACCAGATTCGCATCGCTGTCATCAATTTTGTATGGAAATGAATGGGATATTCTACTCCACGCAACTGCAGACTTTGTAGACATTCCGCGACGACAGTTCCAATCGAGTTTTCTATTAGATACCTTTAAATTTTAAATTAAATTGCCTATGCTCAATTTTAATCTTCTAGTTCTTAAGTATTCTTAAGAGTATTTTCCTTAGCATGTCTAAGGATAGATAAAGATTTGTTTCCTTTGCTCCTTTTGTTTTACGTTACGTATTCTTCTTTCTTATTTCCTTAGAAATTGTATTTAAAATTGTTAAATTGCCCTGAGCTAGTATTTATTAATAATTGCTTTACTTAATATTATAATTAAAATAACCATTTAATATAATATCATTCGATATATTTTCGAATACCTGGTAAAAACCTGGGACAGAGTCTCTTTATGTAAAATCATATTACTTATCTGTAATATTTTCTATCAATGCAATAACTCAGTTGACTGGAAGCGGATTAGATCCTTCCGAGTAATCCGCCTTTAGAAAATATACACTATATTATTTATTATTTTTAGTTTTTTCCTGTTACCTTTATATACAACATGTCAGTATCAGTAACTTACATATAACTTTTATTACACCTCTATTAAGTAAACCGTGAAACTATTTCCAAGATCGTCATGGCTTTAAGTATTGAGTAAGTTTTCTTATTGCGTTGGTGACATTATACCACGAATACTCGTTATCCACTGAAATCAAGACTGGTATTGTCAGACGGACGTGGGATGTCAATGGCTGTTGCGAAACGTTCCACGTACCATCCTGACCCTGCGAGCGCAGTGGGCACAAGTAATCTTGACACTAATAACATATCCGATGCAAATCAAGGCCTGTTACATCTTCATTAAAATTTCAATCTATAATGTATACAATGAGGAAAATACCTCCAAACATGTCCCTAATATCTTGTTTTCCTTATATGCGTAATAATTATCAAATCAAATTAAATTCAAACTAGTTAATTGTCCCTTATAAAGTCTTATTATCATTAACGCTCTATTTGCAAAGGTTACGCTACGTTTGACTAATTAATAATTAATTACTACTTGGTAAACTTAATTGATGTTCATTACTCTAAAGATATTATTGAGAACTCCCCAAAACTATGAATTGAATACATACTAAAATAATTAAATAATTAATTATTGCTTGTGTAATTTTCTGGATAATCTACTTATGAAATACCAATTCTATTATCACAATATTATTACTCAAATATGCCAATCGATATCTGTTTGCCCTAGTTTCAATTATTTAGTCAATAACTAAACAAATGTTTCAAGTAAAAGTACAAGATAAATGATTACTTTTGTTTGTTATTTTGTACTAAATAGTCTGTTATCTTTCATTCAGCTAATAAGGTTGAAAATACTTAAAATTTAGTTCTTGGAGAACAAAACAATCCTAAACCAAATACAGTATTCTGTGCCTATACCACCTTATCATACTGTACGATGATCGATGACATTCAAATATTGGAAAGCATAAACTTAATGTATTAAGTATAATAATTAATAATCATAAACTTATAATATTTATTGCATAATAATCATGTGTAAACTTAGTGGCAGGCATAAGATCTTTGTATAACATTTCCAAACTAATAAAATCAGAATTTACAAGATCATTGCTCTTACGGAGTAACGTATTTGAATAAGCTGACCCAAAACCGCTTGTCAAAGAGTTAGAGCCAAGGCCAGAGGATTATTATTGATGTGCTGTCGATTGATTTGGTACACATCATTAACTATAACGTAATGTGTTTGGAAATATAGGTTGCCACGCTTCCGAGTTGGCATTGAGAACAATGGCTTTTCAAAACATTTGATCTATTTTGAATTCATGTTAACAGTTAACTATAGGTATTCATATACCTAGTATTGTATACCCAATTATAGTAGTTGAATGTTCATAAAACATGCTGCAATACGGAACGGATGTCCCGCTTCCTACACTAATGGCGTACGAAGACGGGAGATTAAAATTTAAAGCATTATAACTAATCGTGATGAGTTGATGACTAGCGAACAATTACTTGACGCTGACGGTGGTTTTGCAAATAACCAACATTATGTTGTCATTCCAGTAATCATAATGAAAAACTGCTGAATTAGTCATACACAATGGTTCCAAGCCGAACATTTTTAAACAATGATTCGGAAATAATAAACTCGTAAAGGCTTGTGCTTGACTGAAGTTATAAATACTGATGGTTATTTTATGATGCAGTCTGCGTGCCTCATAGTGTTACAATATGTCTTTGACGTACAATCTTTGGCCCATGCTCAGTAATAAGCAGATTTGTATTTTATATCCACCACCACTACCACCACCACTACAGCCCATTAACGTCCTACTGCTGGGCACTAGCCTCCACTCTCATAGGAGAGAGAGAATTAGAGCTTAGACCCACCACGCTGCTCTAATGCGGGTCGGTGGGCTTTAATGACTATTATCATGTTAGTGATAATAACCGGGACCAACGGCACGGGGGTTACCTTTTGACGACCTCCGTGGCGCAGTGTGTAGCGCTGTTGTCTTAACGTGCGGAGGTCCCGGGTTCGATCCCCGGCAGGGTCAATTTGTATGATATACTAGCTGATGCCCGCGACTACGTCCGCGTGGTTTAAGTTTTTTGATTCCATTTTTTGATAAAAAAAAATCTAGATCTTAGCTATGAACAAACGTACTTAAGTGTTTGTAATTAGTAAGTATGCAATTGACGGATAGAGCTTTCTTCCTTCGTTTTATTACTATTATCAATTTTAGGAGTGCATTTTATTATATGTAATCGATCAAGTCTAGCGCTACACTTTGATGTATATTGTATGTAATTGATATAATTATGCAGTGAGATAGCATCTTTGTCGCGCGGATTATTATGAGTAGTATCAATAAATTTTATTATGGTAATATTAATTATTGCTACAGTACTTGTCAGTATCGTATCGATAAATCAATACGCAACTAAGCAGTTCGCTGTTCGCCATATCGTACTACCTAGTTGGTGTAGTAGTTATAATATCATGTTCGACTGTTGATGAGTCCGGTTCGATTTCCGGGTCGAGCTGATAAATTATTATACGTATCTATCGGGTATTTCTGTAAATAAAACCTTAGTACTTATTAGGCATTAGCCACTATCTAGGTACTACTTAACTACTAGAAGTTGCCGGTGTTTTAGTCCCGTGCCTCAGAGAGCATGAACGCCTGCTACGCATACACGTACCTTCTACACATTATCTATCTCCGGTCATCTCTAATTGCCGTCTTACCGGGCTATGAGATTGAGATAATAGAAAGTGCATGAATGCATGAAACTAAGTCTCCCACTCAGATGGCTAATCTCTGTAAATATTGGCTACCGTGGCTGAAATTAGTGAGGACAATATTAGATAGCGTTCGTAATTCGTACAATAGGTAAGTAGTATGTGGGAGTGTCAACAAAACTTTGTATTTGCAGTAAATTTTAAACACGTCCTTTGAGAGCGTTGAAATTTTTTAACCTTGGTTTTATACAGGTGATTAACCTATAGCGTGGCTGTGTAGAATATTTTATTCCCACAAAGGTTCCCGATCTAATCAAAACAGCCGTTACAAGCTATATTAAAGGTTATGGTTAGTTTTTAGATAAGGCTCAATAAGAAGCAGTTCGTTCGCCAGAAGGCGTGACAAAAAATGTTGTTTAGCGTGAACAATAGACTGGGGCTTGGCCATTTCTCCATAAAGCCTGGAACACAAACAATGCGCGACGGAACGTGTTCAACATAGCTCTTAAAAGGTGTAATAGTTACTAATAAGTAAAGGTTGTATCGAGACATTTCCATCGCGAAGTGCGGATAGAAGCCAGTTAGTATTTACGTCTTTGTTAATACTAGGGTTTGTCATCAGATGCTACACCTTTAAATGCGATTGTAATAATTTTTCTGAGCAATAATTAATGATTTATTTATTAACGTTGATAGAATTGTTATGTCGAAACACAAAAACGAGTAAGCGAGAAGTAATAAGAGTAAGAGTAAACGAATAGTCATCCCGCGAGCATTTACCAAGTTTTTTTATTTCGCAAGTTTTCCGCTTTGAGCGTGTATCTCATCTCCGTTAGTTGTTGAGATATCGAGAATCTTAAGCTGTAAGACTAGGCACTTAAGGTCTATTTTGCTTTAATATTAAAGTGTTTTATGGCTTTAATTCTGTCAACGATGGCGTAGCGTGGTGTAAAACACGAATCCTACAGAGCTCCTACAGTGTAGGTATAACTAAGCGCAACGGCTACTGCACCACAAGAAATCATAAAGCGCGCGTACGAATGTATTATTTGTAAGACAGGATGCAAAGAATTGTATGAAGTACTGTAACTGTACAACATTGCCAGTGAGCGGCTGCGAGAACGACGCGACGGTACGCCAGCTACTCAGTGAGTAGTGGGCATGTTCATGCAGGTGCTTTTAAAGTACAACTTCTACAAGCCGTGTTGAACACGATACCGTCGCGCGTTCTTTTAGTCTTAACCTTTAAAATGTTGCTAGGCTGAAACAGTAAATGGGCTTGTTTGTCCATTTCTCCATAAAATGTTTGACGAGAGAGGGCAATGGCATCAGGTTCATGCGTCACTTGGAGGAACTTTGGGCATCGATGTGTGTCAAATGCTTCTACTAATTTATTTCCATTTAACGGTCCGTGATGGCATTTGCATATTAAACTAATAATAACATTTAAAATTGAGGAAGTCATTAATTATTCCTTAAATATGTTTTACTAGCCAAAATTTCCAAAGTTCAGAATTTAGATATTATGCAATAATTAGGTACGCGAACAAATAATAAGATGGCCCTATTCATCTATGAAAAGTGAATGAAAGATGATGAAATTACGAACAGCGTTAAAAACGAAATCAACAATGAAAGATCAATTAAATTATTTGGGCGTTTTATATGCTTCATTGATTCAACGCTGCGGCATCGAAAATAATATCAATAACCGTCTTATATCAGCTATGATAAACAACAGTCAAGATGTTAACATTTTATTAAATGTAGAGACTAGAGATGGCGTCTCTTTTAAAGTTTGGTAGGTATTTATTAGATTCTACGCCATCTTCAAATTGAACTGACAGCTCAATATATTCTTGCTACTGACACTGAATACTAACTATTAAGGTTGCCTCATCCTTTTCAGGATGGTAAGTTTCCCTGTTACATATATTTATGTATTTTTAGAACAGTCGTCTGTTCAGTTTTATTCAGAGACTAGATGATGCCCGCGACTTCGTCCGCGTGGAATAAGTTTTTTTGATTCCCGGGGAACTCCTTAATTTTCCGGGATAAAAAGCCTATGTCCTTCCCCGGGATGTAACCTACCGCTATACCAAATTTCATCAAAATCGGTTGAATAGATGGGCCGTAAAAGCCTAGCAGACAGACAGACAGACACACTTTCGCATTTATAATATTCTCTCTCTTCGGTCGTTCCTTCATTGCTGAAGATCGTGGTCCTGGCCGGATCCCAACCTCGAACGGATTATTTGTTTCCATTGGCTTCTGTTGGTCGCCATTCTCACTATGGTATGAAACTTCTTCTAACTACTACTAAACTTCTTCTTCTAACTTTATAATATTAGTATGGATATATTAAACAAACAGGCAAAGGAAATAAAAAGTGGACTTAACAACAAAACAAATAATGGATGTAGTATGTTCACACCCGTAACTAGTTTTATATAGGTACTTGAACATTGTAATTACAGTTGATGAAGCGTTCACCGTGTAGCGATTTGAACGCGAAGGGCGTTCACAGTTAAGTTCAATTAACGCTCCAGACATCCATTAGCTGGCCGGTCTATCATCGCTTGGTAATAAAATCGTAGATGCGGGACCACCAGATTAATGCTGAAGTGTTGAACGCACATTGTCGAGCTGAGCCGCACGCAGCGAAATCATTTTTATGTCTCCTTCTGCGTCGTGTTCTTTGTAAGGTCGTGCGTGCATCCCTTTTATGATCCTTAACATCTCTGTCAAGTTTCAACCCAATCTGGTTCTTTTAGAATTGTTATGTGGTGGGTCTCCAACTCATACTTTATACACATGATGTTCTGAGGTTTAAAAGCTTTGACTCAAGTAACTCGTCGCTTGCGGTTGCCAATGTTTTTATGTACATCAAATTGGCGTCATAAAATTGACTCATGAAAAACGTTCTGCTGACTGAAAAATACTCGTTGCGTGCAGCTCTTGCGGCTTAGATGTTCCTAATATGCGATCGGCAATTAACTACTGTCGCTAATGACGGATAAAATTGCCAGATATATTCGGCTAGTACCATCATAATCCATTTATTACGTGATACGACGTATTTACTTCTAACCGTGGGTGTTCCGTAACTTCAAAGAGAGTTAAAATAACTAACTGAAGTAACTGATCGCCCTATAGTTATTAAAACCGACCTATTAAAAATAACTTGAATAATAATAAGTGGTGAATCGTTATTTTACAAAGCTTTCAAAGTATATCTACGTTTTTATGTTTTTAACTTGGGAATTTTTAAAAGTGTAGTACCTAAGTTATTCTATAGTCACTTGATCAATTAAGTTAGTAAAACGTTATTATTCTTGTAAAGATGCTTACCGTGCTATATTGAATTTTCATGACTTCATCTATGCTGAGTGCTGCCATATCCAAGTGGAGATGATGGTGGAATGTACAGAATATGAATAGTCCTCGGTAAGAGCACTTTAGACTAAAAAATATTTCTCTCCAAAATTAAGTAAATTAAGTAAAAATCCTTGTATACGCCTTCTTTTGTCTTTGCATTTCGCTGCCAGCAGGACAATCTAACCACAAAAAATTATGTCCCGACCTGGTTTACTTAGCAGAGGCGCACTTTAATAAAGGCTATTGTATATCACAGCCCCATACTTTTGTTCTTATTATGCAGATGATGTAGCTTAAAACAGCTGCAGCCAATTAACCATCTTCTACAAAAAATGTTTTTGTTTTAGCTTATGTTACGAAAACTGGTGTTCATTTGGTGAACAGTTAAAAAAGTGAGCAATTTTTAAAAAAATATTTATTTACGTTTTCATTGACTTTGGGTGACTCTGTGAATCCTTCGTTAGCTAGAATCTTTCCTATTTTGTTCTGCTCTTTTCTTTTATCTTTCAAAATAAGAACTCTCCTAATTTTTGTGTCTGTGCTCCGTAATCTATCGGTCTTTCTTTTAGTGACCTCCATTGCAGCATAGCATATTGTCATTGCTATAAAAGTTTAACCCCTCTGTCGTTTCACATCCTTTCTACCTAATCCATATCTATCATTGAATTGAAGACAATTGAGACAATATCTTCATTCTATATTGAGAGAATCTTACTATATCAGCTCTTTAAGCTCGAAATGTAAAACTATCGAAGATCTAACTCCCGAATTTATGAGGGCAATGTGAAACTCGAAACAAGACTCCCATAACATCGTTATTGTTATCTTAAAAGGTTTTGAAATAGATAACGCCACGCTCAAACGCTTTGCAGGAAAGTGCTTAACGGCAACCATTATGAGTTAAGACAATATGGCCATTGGCGATATATCATTTTCGTAAGTCCCACATCAAAGGAAGCTGAACGATGCAGCCGATTAGACGAACAGGGTTAAAGTGTCGAATATCAACCCGTTAATTAACACTATGTTAAGATTGAAACGTTACCCAGTTACCATAGCTTTTGATGTCCCTAAAATAGTTTCTAAATCTATAAATACGAACACATCACATTTACGAGCCAAGGGGAGAATTTCGTTCCCACATTTTTAAAGGTACAAAATTAGAATTAAGGACGAATGTTTGTTTGAAACGTCTAAAATCATTCTAGCGGAAACAAAGGCAGTATTAAAGTCGATGTCTGAACGTTACCTTGATAAGGAACCATAAACTTCGAGTGGAAGTCCGATGTTTGTGGTGCGCTGGCCGCTGACCTCTACAAGTGGCAGTAAAATTAAAGAACGGTCATGTTGTGTGACCATTTCTTTGCTTTTATTCACAAATCCTTTACACATTTCTTTATACGTATCAGTTGAAATTAAGTGCCGTTAAATGTTTATTTCAGAAAGACGATTATTAAAGGCAAAGTTCGTGTGAATTTAGATTTTAGATTATCCTACTACGCTACCCCTATGCTTGATTTTTATTTATACGCTTTAGACTTTCTCTGGTATATTAAAATTGTTTTTCTTTATCTTCAAAATTAAATTTGATACGATTGTAAATTGATTTTCGATTGGAATATGTTTTTTGTCCGTGCAATTTATTTCTCGCACGCCTTTCTATGCCGCACTCTATCGATATAGCTAAAAATAGTGAAAGTATTTCGTAAAATACCGCTGCCCGCGTTTTATAAAGTATAGAAATTATTTTATCATTTTGAAATCACAAGCCCTCGCTTTCAATTAGATGCGTACCTATTTGAAATTATACAACTTGTGTTTCACGGTAATTTAGCTCAAGTTACTTACGAAGTTGTTCAGTAGGTAGGTACTAGGTACCCATTCCCGTTACTATCATACTAATATTATAAATGTGAAAGTGTGTTTGTTTGTTGGTTTAATGGTTTGTTGGTTTGTTGGTTTGTCCTTCAATCACGCCGCAACGGAGCAACGGATCGACGTGATTTTTGGCATGGGTATAGTGGAGGACCTGGAGAGGGACATAGGCTACTTTTTAACCCGGAAAATTAAGGAGTTCCCGCAGGAATCAAAAAAACTTAAACCACGCGGACGAAGTCGCGGGCATCAGCTAGTGCAAAATACTTCAGCTGTGATGTTGTCATGCCTAAAACTAAAACACAATATTAAATAAAATAAAAATAATATTTTATTTGCAGAATCATGGGTACAGAATATACATTTCTTAACTAGCTGATGCCCGCGACTTTGTCCGCGTGGAATAAGTTTTTTAATTCCCATGGGAACTCAAAAAAACTGTTTTAAATACTGTTTTGGTCAGTACTATTGTTGCATAGAGGTATAATATTACCTTGTTGTTAATTGATAGTTATGAAAATTAATCAATGATTTAGGAATTAAGAAATTTATAGCATTTCTTAATTCCTAAATCATTGATTAATTTTCATAACTATAACTATTGTATGTATCAGGGAAGCTGTTCCGTATTATTTTGTAAGCCCATGGCACTTTGCTATTTATTCACTTAATATTTCTTTTGCTTTCAGGTACGCAACATGTAATTACGGTTTAAGAGTGGTAAGATGATAATAATTTTACTTAATTTTTATTAATGTAGGTAAAATAAGCAGATTTTGGCGTTGCATTGTCGACTGTCGTCCAGCGTCATCGTTAAATTAGCTCGCTTATTTTTCTTAATCTATGTCTTAACATTTTAATAGAGACCAATTCATTTTAATAGAAACATGTTTTATAACTTTACTAGATGATGCCCGCGACTTTGTCCGCGTGGATTAAGTCTTTTATTCCCGCGGGAACTCCTTAATTTTCAGGGATAAAAAGCTTACCTATGTCCTTCCCCGGGATGTAACCTATCTCCATATCAAATTTAATCAAAATCGGTTGAAAAGACGGGCTGTTAAAGCAACTTTCGCATTTATAATAATAAGTATGGATTATGTCCATTTCTAATACATAGTGTAGTCCTTCGATAAAATTTTTCAGTAATCATGACACGTTTAGTACTTCTTAAGATTTTGGCCTTCAAACAAACTTTCAGCTCTGTCCAATCCACAGACATGTATGTGTCCACTGATGGTGCATTATATGCTTTTTTAGTTTTGAGAGCACATTCGCCCGCTGCCGCGATTTGATATAATCTGACTTAACTTTATAATCACCTCAGTTCAATTCGATAGCTGAGTGGTCTAACTGGCTTGTAACTTACCTAGTAGATATTGTGGTTACGCTTATTAACCGTACAAGGAATATTCATTTACATGGTAACCCCTGCGTGACTGAGCGCGGATCATCGACCGTCTATGGTTACAGAAAACCTACGCGTAACCATACATGGCTGTTATAGGACTTTGACCTTTATTATTTATAGGATAATAGCCTTAACAATTACCGCGTTTTAAGCCTCATTTACATAAGGCTAGCTTGTAGTAAACGAAATAATTAAAAAAGTTGAAACATAAAGGCGGTTTTTACCTTATCTCTATAATTTGTCATACCTTAGATGGAATTGTTGAGTTTTCTGTTTTTATAAAAAAAAAAGTAATGAAATTTTGGATAGAAGCAGGCGTTATTTTGCGGAAATCTATGATAATGAAGGAACTAGAAGTTTGATTCGCTATAATCCGCGACAATAGGTAGACAATTCTGTGTGGTGTGGTGGTGGTGGTCTGTGTGGTGTGGTGTGGTGTGGTGTGGTGTGTGTGTGTGTGTGTGTGTGTGGTACAATCGTGCATTGTAGAGTCAACATCTCCTGAAGATACTCCGGTATCGGAGTGAAACGTACTTTGAGAATAGTTTGGAAAATTTTTGTATTGTGGTGAATATCGCGGGCTATAAGTGCGGGATACACACTGCACCACAGAGATTATTGTTATCGATTTACAGACGTCTTAATTATTTAAAATATTACACAAATGGTTACCGCACCAAGACAGATCATCAGTTTAACATTTTAGTTCATATTGATACAAAAGCGCCTTATTGTTAAAAAAAACATTTCACTTCATGAAAAGTTGTGATAGCGATAACTGAAACTGTCATTAATATCGTAGTAGTCAATGTCTATAACAGTGATTTTAGTTTTTACATAAACTCTAAAAACGCAGGTCGATATAATTAATTTTATTTTACGCAGGGAACTTAGTAAAAAAGATAGCTTAAAGTTAATTCTTTCAGAGGTGTTGCTTGCGAAACCGAAATAGCACAATCTCCTCACTAAGCAGGCGTGAAACGATCTCTGTGTAAATGGGGCTTTTGCAACTGTGATTGAGTATGAAATTGTTTTAATGAATACGTAATATAAATTTAAATAAAAGCGTACGCATTGTTATGATGTCTGCAACAATTTAATAGGGACAATTTAAATAGCGGATTTGGGCAATGGGAATGGGCACAATTTCTTTAATTTCCTCAAGGGGTGACACATAATGGCATGCTGTTGAGATTGACAAATGTTGCTTAAAGGTGCGTTTCCACCAGATATATGCTACGTTGCTAAGCTGCGGATGTGTGTCAATCCCACCAATAGGACCGCATGATCGAACATGTAGCGGTCTAAGCTATGAAAATCAAGCGCTCCTAGCAATGGAGAAGTTTCCATTTTTTTAAATATCTATTATGAAAATTAAGACAAAAATATGAAAGAATCATTAAAATATCTAAATAAATGAATAAGTTTGGCGGCAGTCGGACTATATTTAACTATTACTTTTGAAATTGTTTCATTGCAACTTTTTAAAAAACAATATAGCAGCAACTATAACAAGCCGTGTGGTGTCGTTGGAAAACCCGTAAAAATACTTTCGCTATTCTATTTAAAAAAATAATTAATTAAAACGTGAATTCGATCAGAGCGATTCGGATCGCGATCGCGAGTTACGACGCAGCTCTTTTCCGACTGAGGTACTATGACCTCCTTGGAAGTGTTCAAAATTTTCAACAGTAACAAGCAGTAACTAAAATACGGATACTCTGTCTCTTTCCATCTATACTAAGTTTAAAAGAGAGAGAGACAGTTTAACGCTTTTTTTGTCACGTAAAATTTTTCCAGCCCGTCCCCGAGTTTTATGATAAAAACTTTTATCCTGCCAAAAAGAGTGCTCAATGCATTTTATAGCTCCCGTAGAAGACTTCTTGTATCGCTATGGCTGCAAGAGAGGCTAGACATTCAGGCAATATCAGCCAATGCATTAAAAATACGCTACACGGCGATCGTAATAAATCTAACAAGAAGCTAACGCGTTTTCTCCAGGGGTTTAACATAGAAGTATGCTGCTGCCAATGACAATGCAGTTTTTAGCCGCTTTTCCCCTCACGACGGTGTGTTACGATTTAATTATAGTTATTTTGCACCCAACTGATCGTTAAATCGTCAGAACAATAAATGCTTTGGTCAGCGAAAGTTCGTTGCAAGAAATTCTCACGCTAAAGTTAGTCGTGTTGTTGAAGATGGTTATTACGATCTAGGATAATATGTGTTACCTACTTTTCATCATAAATGTAGGTGTGTGCTACACTAATTAAGAAATCTAGATCAATGTTCAATCTAGTCAAATGTTAGACATCATTTTATCATGTTAAACATAACTATATACTTTGCTGTAAAGTAAACTCTTTAACAAACGGTGACGTATGTCGTTCTTTCGTATTGTCGTTATTGGCTTAATAGGGTTTCATCGATAGTTCACCACCAGCTAAATGGATCGTGCCTTTATACATTTATCAGCTCAGTAAAGCATTGATACGAATACGATGCTAAGGGTTTTCACTTTTCATAGTCTATCTGTTTGATTTTTGTGATATTCAACCATTTTTTTCCCGCTTCTGATATGATTCTTTTGAGTATCTTTTAAGCCGCTTATTTGTAAGAGTGTGTGTTTTGAGTAGATACTTAACTAGGCTAACGAACGCTTTAATGGATGGAGTTATCTGCCAATTTGTATAAGAAAACTTCACACAAAGGCAAATTAACGCCACTTCTTGTGTCTAGGAGATTCACCAACCCTTAAATAATGTAGATGACAGTAACTCGTCTTGTTAAGATAAGCTTTCGACTTGAACATGAAACGTCAGGATCAATCTGTTGGGATAAACTTTCACTGGAATTAGGCTGAGGAGCCCCATAGGGGCTCGTTGGACGAATATCGGAATGCCTTATACAGGCCCGTCCCAGATCACGTATCTACTTCTGAATCCACGTAAATTCTGATATTGAGTTGCTGGTTTTGATATCAACTTTGACGCGTTACGTGAATCTCATCAAAGTACCGCTATTTTAATTAAGAATCAGGCAGGAGGTTTTTACCTATATCTTATTAAGACTCGTACAAAAATATATTTCTTTTATTAGCGGAGTATGTTAACACGGCAGCGACATTTATATGTGTCTATTTTTAGATTATCTTGTTATTCTATCAACTAATAAGTTATAAGTAATCAAAGAGAAAATATTTGCAGTACTTAATATTAGAAAAAAACCGTATTTCTTTATAGCTGTAATGAAAAGATTGCCTACGAAAGACTTTCAGCAATAATTTTCCGTTTTGTATAGAAGTAAGAAAAATAACTAAACCTCCATAACTACTAACTAGCTATGATATTATATTTATTAAGCTGTACTTATTACTGATACACATTCAGTTTCACAGTGCACTATATTACTGTTATAAGACCTATAAAATGTCATCATCAGTTCGTATCTATCTACCTATTTACTATTTAATTTACTAATAAAGCCAATTATCTACTTTCGTCACCATGTTAACTTCGCACGTAATATTACCAAATCTAAAATTCAAACTATCTGACTCATACTTTACGAGGAATTTAAACATCAGCGCTTATTACCATGGTTATATTCACTCGCTTTCTTTATTTTATTTTGAATCTTCCTCCTGTACCCTTATGACTCACAGACCACAGTCTCACATGTTAATCAGTAACTATTGTTCAAACTTGGAAACACCTGTTACTAAAAAATAAATAACTAGGCTTACCGTATGTTACGGAATGTAGCCCGGTCAGCTTGTATTGTGTCGACAAGGCTTGCCACAGTCCAATAAAGGTAAAATCAGTTTTTTTATTGTACTGCATACCTACTTATTTATATGCGGTGTCATCCGACTAGCGATCGGCCTTGAGAAGGTTATTCTAGAAAAATACATATATCTCTAGAGTTTTTACATGCTCCTCATTAAAAGAATACATAATTACTATTGGTTGTTGCATTGGATTTTTACTTATGATCTGCTTAAACAGGTGCAAAATAAGAACCGGATTAACGATCTTTAATGGTGGATGCAAAACAACAACATATATGTAAATACCTGTGATAATACCAATTAAGGTGCAAAAAGCCTGCTTTTTAATCAGCAATGATACGGATTTCTTTCAACTAAAATACAATGATTTTATACTAGTTAGTTACTATCGTAACTAAATAAAATACATGGGTTACTATTGTAACAAGTATACTGTAGTGACGACCGTCCGCGGATTCGCTCCCGTGAGAATATCGAAAAATCTGCCCGTACTTTCTAGGTGCAGGGGTTTGGGCTGCGTGATGATGAATTAGTTAGTAACTGTATGAATCAGGACTTTTCTTATTATTGTATAACATTACCATCAGCCCCCCGATTACGTAAGAATTGTCGATCAAACGTTAAAGATTTTCGTCAAAGTTAAATAAACCATGACAGCATTGAATTAGAGCTCAATTTCGTCTGCCCATTCTTATACGTTTAGGGTTAGGGTTTACATACCTAAACGTATAAGAATGGGCAGACGAAATTGAGCTCTAATTCAATACAATTATGGTTTATTTTACTTTGACGAAAATCTTTAACGTTTGATCGGCCATTCTTACGTAATCGGGGGGCTGATGGTAATGTTATACAATAATAAGATTGGGGCCCTGGTCTTATGAGAAGATTCCATCATCATCTTACCATCAGGTGAGATTGCAGCCAAGAGCTAACTTGTAGTGGCGTAAAAAAAGAAAGATACTTATATGGAAAAAAACACACCGAAACACGGATATAGAAGATACGAAACGCATTATGTCTATTATCAAGTATAATATACGCATATTATGTGTCTTTCTATGTATTGGTTAAATGCTCGAACTAAGTACTACGTATTGCTTAGTTCGTGAATGATTAATTAAAACCATCAATTATCAAAAATGCATTAAACTTAAAAACACCTGCTTTAAAATGCTTTTAAGATAAGAATTTTGTTACATAAATATTATATTATCGTTAATTCCTCTTGCTATTAATAATATTGTATAATAATATGTAATGCATTATGGATACTAGGCTAGTAAACGCGTTTGTTTACATAACCGAACAAAATAGAGCAGTAGGTAAATGCGCTCTGTGTGTTTCGCCATCATTTGTTTCCAACGCTAATGCTAATGTCGTCAGAGGGCTCTATTGTTTCAGCATCTTATTGGTATATTTGCATTGTGATACTTTGTACTTGTGTGATTGTGTTTACTTTGGGTATCTATTAACAAACATACTCTACCGGCTATTCTACGCTTTAAGAGTGAAATTGCGTTATATCTAGAACTTTAGTATACTTTTCCCTGTTCTACATAGATTACGAACCATTGCTTGCTTCGTTAGCTTCAGCTTTGTATCACATAAGTAACTATGGGGTATGGGTTTAATACAACTGCCATGCCCCTAACAGGTTAGCCCGCTACCATCTTAGACTGCATCATCACTTACCATCAGGTGAGATCGCAGTCAAGGGCTAACTTGTAGTGGATAAAAAAAAAAAAAAAAAAACATAAGTAACTAACTAGAACTTATAAAAACCAAAGATTGGTTTTGTTCGAATTCGCTTTTTTAAAAAATTATTAAACAAAAATAATTATTTAATTTTAAATAAAATTACTTAAATAATTTAAAAATATTCTGTTTCAAGAGAGTTGAATTTAAAAAAATTGAATCTACCACTGGCCGAGAGGAACCATCATAAAATTCGGTGGTCGTTCTTTTGAAAACCCCACCACAATGTTTAGCCATAAAATAATGCAATAAATAAATCGAGTCTATAAATTCTTAACTTATTTACTTATATATTCTTAGTCTTTACTTTATTTATTTCTTACTTTATTTATTTTATGGGCTAAAATTTTAATGTACATAATATGTAATAAGAATATTTACTATTATAAATCGAGTATATAAATGAAGAAGAAGTAAGAGAATTTTGTTTCGTCGAGAGTTTTTTGTTCTACCAAGAACTTTTAGTCATAAAATACCGGTTATAGTGGATCGCTTAAGCTTACTCATGCAATCCGCTAGTGCAGATATTATTATGTTTTAGTTCGTTTGCACGCGCTATGGTATAAATACTTTCAGTAATTCAGTCCCAAGTTCAAGAACCGGGCAATGTATCGGCCGCGTCGCCGTTAAGTCTAGCGGCTCATTTTAATACTTTTATTTTTCATCTTACTCGGTTATTATTAGAGCTATTTATTTATCTTTTCCTGCTTATACTTGCTGTTTTTAAAAACAATCTGTCCATTTCCGACTGCTTTCTTTAGATATTGAATCGATGCAGGCGTCACCTTGCGGAAGTCCATGATAATGATGTTGAATGATCATGATGATGTTGATGATGATGATGATCATGATGATGTCCGCCACAATATATATAATATTGTGGCGGATTATAGCGAATTAAACATCTCGTTCATTCATTGCTTTCTTTAGTTTTAAGATTCTTATACCTACCTACTTATGGAATGATACTAAACTTAAAGGCTGACCACTACATCTTGAGTGTCTTGAAAATGAAGTTTATTTTGATTATGTACCTATTTTTCTTTTCTTTTCTTATGATGAAAATTTTTGATTTGGATGATAAGATTCGGTGGCATTAAGGGATAAGGTGTCAAATAGGGATTTGCACGTGATTCCTTAGAAAGAAAATCATCGGAAGTTATTGGCTGTCATTTTAGATACCCAACAAAAATGAAAGATATAAGTAGGTATAATTATAGGTATAACTTAAATTTCATCATCATATTTAAACCATCACAAAGTATGCCGCATTATTCATTAAAGATTTACTAAAACAATGTACACAATCTCTAAACTAAACTACTTAAAATGATATTAAAAATATTGCTAACCCTTTCATAATTCTGCGGAAAGGGACAAAGCTAGATTAAGAGGTGTCATTTTCATTTAGATTAGAGATTATGTTATACAGAATTGGCCTCATTATCTAATATTTAGTCACCATCTATTAAAAGTGTAGTTATAAAAAAATGGTAGGTAAAATTGCAAAGTGCTGCATATTCAGGCTTAAAACAACCGCGTGCTCCGCAAGGCTTTGACAACGTGATGCTAAATTTCCCTCTAGTACCTCAC
The DNA here is from genome assembly GCA_917051295.2 of Erebia ligea. Taxonomy (NCBI): domain Eukaryota; kingdom Metazoa; phylum Arthropoda; class Insecta; order Lepidoptera; family Nymphalidae; genus Erebia; species Erebia ligea. The sequence continues at coordinate 13,118,056 of OU785234.1, forward strand.
GAGAGGTTTTTTCGCCTCACCATTCTACTACAGCATTTTTGAATATTCGTAAAATAGAAAAGTTTTATTATTCCTCGGGTTTTTACCATTTTTCTTACTAACAAATTGAACGAAAGTTTAATGTTCATAAATTTTTGAAGTGAAACCTTCTTTAGCCGCATTGAGCACTTTTTGGTAGGGGGTAAACTTGTAGATTCGCGTCACCGACACCTCGCTGCCCCATGCTGGCGTTGTTACGAAGACAAAAGGTCTTAAATATAAATATACTACATTCGTAATTAAACTTTAATATCTTAGTTTTAAGGTTTATATTTTAATTTATAAATGTTTTATTTATGTATTCTTTTTCAAATTTTAATACTAAAATTCTAAGTTATAAGTTTCACATCTATCGGCAGTCCCTATGACTGCCATTTTTTTTATTTTTTACGCCTACTTTGAAATGAAACAAACTTAATAATAATAGATATACTCGTAACCACTAAAACAACTTCATTTAAAGTTAAATCAAATCAAATCATCTTTATTCAAAATTGGTACCTACAAAGTACACCTTCTGAACGTCATGTTTATAAAGAATAAGAATTGATGTTGATAATTAACAACGGTATCTTAAGACTAAAGCTACGAGCTACTTAAATTACTTCTTGAAAAAGTACTTTTATCTTGTTTAAACGATCACTGTACTTACGGTTTGGTTCTTAGTTCTTACTGCAACTGTTTACTACTTGTGAAACTATTCGAATCGTCTTGACTTTTTCCCACATTTTCTGCGCAACTTGCATAAAATACCTTGTCCTGTTATGGCAAACCACTTGCAAACAAGCTTGTTACTTGTTAGCCATTTGGTTTCTCAGTACCTTACGGGAAACATCATTCAACATCATGTTGTGTTATGGGTACGGTTTACTTGAATTTGTGCAAGATATCAGTTTTTATATTGAAAAATCGTAGGAATCGGTATTTCATAAATACTAAAAACCCACTTTCCTTTTCTGTATAGTACCTATGCGCGTTTTGAGACAAAATATCCCAGAAAATAAAAGAAATCCCTCGGGTTTTTAAAAACCTCAATCCACTAGGACATCTGGGTGGTATCAGCTAGTTCCTTGAAAAGCTTGCTTGTCGAGCATATTGCTGATGCTTATACATACATGATATACTTACATAGGAAAGTTTTTGCTGAGTCCCTGGACCTACTCAAATTTTCTTAAAAATTCGAATATTATGTAGATGTGTGACATCTAACATACTCGTACTTATTATAATATCTGCATTTGAACCTAGTGCATGCTATTAAAGTTCTCGTATGACTTTAAACCTAGTCTATAGCATAGGTAACAATATACGTGCCCATATAAATAAGTGTAATTACTTAAACCTGAATATTATGGCTCCTGAATCGTATGCTGATCGTATGTTATTTCTTTACAAACGTGACCACACGCTCGCGTATTAAACACAGCCGGTGTAACACCAAACATGAGTTATCTATGTATTTTGCAACAATGCACAGCTGCTAATTGCCACACACGTTACAATTTATTGTTTATATACTATATGATCACCATTATTAGGTTTCCAATAAAACAGATTTTACCGCATTTGTATGCTCTATTAACGTGTATGCGACGTGGGAACGACAGCTTAGAAAAGCTTATAGTGACGGGCAACACAAAGGGCAAAAGATCGAGAGGCCGCTCATCAACCAGATGGTCAGACCAGCTGAGGGACTCCAAGTGCAAATTTCACACCATTGTAAGAATGACCTCCGATAGAACCCGATGGAAAAATTTAATCCGCATAAGGTTGCAAAATCCCCAGGACCACGATCTTCAGCAATGCAGAAGGAACGACTGGAGAGAGATATGCTCTTTAATGATACAAAAGCCATTAAATATAATACCTACATGACACAGGCATGAACCATGCCTATTACAACTTATCGCGATAATTATTTGCTGTACACAATAAATACCTACTTCTTCAGCATGAATCTATGTATTTTATTTGCTTAATAATCCAATCTGAATATAATGCAGGTGGCTGGTATATAAATCTTACTTTCAGTTTATTTCGACATACCTAGTTAAATTTCAATTACGAACAAAATTTTCGTAAGCACTTTTAACATTTAAGGACCGGATGGCAGATATACTAAAGCAATCTATGTTTTATGTACCGCAGTATCCTTCTTAAAATCGTCTCTACTTGCTTCCCCTATAGTTTTATATCTTTTTCCGGGAACGACTCACACGATCTTTGATTTTCCAAACTCTAAGATAATTTAGCTACTACATCTTAGATATCTGCCTATCTCAAACGATAGTGTGGCGGTTTAGCAAGTGTATTTATAATTAAAGTCATTTCCACTTCACTGGTGCATAGCTCACGTAACCCTGCAATCTGTTGCAGACGCGATTTACAGCCGGCCAGTCCACATCATACGCTCAATTACACCTTGGGAAATGGGAACCGAACCCCTGTAGCGAGAGATTCTTCTTCAAAAGCTATTGTAGGATATACTATGGGTAATTTTACAATTTACATTATACTATAAATTATAGTGAATCAGTGGTTCAACATTAAGCAAACCGTAGACTGCTACAAAAATAAGCCTCTGAAAATCACGTTGCTGAATTTAATACGAATAGAGATCGCCCTAAAACTAATCTTACATTTTTTCATATTTTTGCACTAGATTTTTTTTTGTGGCGAAAACCTCAATAAAGCTTGCAAAATGTAGCTACACCAGATAGTTTATTATGTCCTCCCGAACAAATTTTGGCCACGGAGGCTTAACTCTACAGAAATTAGCCGTCTGTGTGAGAAATATTATAGAGCACAAGTGTGTGCACAAACACAAGTGCACTCGCTATTCCCTTTCATAGCCCGATTTGACGGAAAATCTAACACAACCAGAGAGAGAACAGGACCGACGACGGCTTTAAGTGCTACGCAACCAGACATTATACCTTTACCGACACCAGATAATATGCATTGATAACATTCGCATTAGCTTGAATGAATTTAAAAACATTGAACATGCTTGACAAGCAAATTTCATGTAAGTTGTAGTTGGTTTCTACAGTGCCGTCGAGCATAGTTGCACGTGAGCTGTGACTCATACCCAGGTATATTATGACGTGTAACGCCGGCTGAGCTCTCACTCAACATTTTGTATGGATTGACCCATTTTACGGCTTTGCGGTAAAAAAGAGTTAGCAACTTCTTTGACCCGTATACACTAAATTTCAGTCCCAAGTGTTCACAATAAAAATATCGCTATTAAGTTCTCAGCTGTAGATTTAAACATTTGCATGCATTTTACTACCTAGAGGCTAGAGTTTTATGACTAAAAGCACGTAAATTAGGTATTTTATACCACAATCATTTTTGTCGAAGACTGGCCACAGTTTAAACACGCAGCAGTGTTTACGATTATAGGTAGGAATCTAGTGCGAAAATATACTATAGAGCACTATATTTTCGCGGACAAGGAAAGATGTATGTACAAAAATACTGTGCGTATTTACCCGCTTGATTTTGTCTTAATTTTAAGCTCGGCGTACACAGGCATGAGTGCAGCGGATACTAGACGTGCCGCTATTTAAAATAAATGAATAATCAAATTAGCCTTTATTGATTATGCTTATAGCCCAAAAACAGAAGCACGCCCCTCAATTTTTGAGTTTCCTCCGTGTTATGTTTCAATTTTCAACCGTAGGTATGTCTTAAAATAATAAATAGAAATTAAGCTGAGGTTAAGTTAGTATCAAAAATACTGCTGTACTCCACTCTATCGGTATAAGCTGGCCCTTAATCTGACTAAGATTGTTTTGTCAAATTAGATAAGGAAGCGCATAGGTACGTACTACGTACCTACAAACCGAGAAACACTACTCTATAAGTACATTTTATATTATGTAAAACATTTCATGATGGAGTTACACAAAGCGCCTTTCTGAGTAAGGAAGCGATAAGCTGTTTAGAGTCCACTGGCTAATGTACAAAGAAAATCACCATATCGCCCCATCAATCACGCATGACCTGCTTCATGATAGGAAATAATGTTTATGTGCCCAGTATATGGACGAGTTAGTTGTTACACACTGTTTACTGACCACTCTAGTTATTGCTTTTATGACAATGCATGTGATACATAGATCTTTCTTTTTAAAATCGTATTCGTAACTATTCGAGTAACGAATAAAGATATCGATTTATTTCAATCATCAAGTTATTGACTGTTGAGCTTAGGTTTCGATACACGTCTAATTCCTTGTGACCTAGATCACGACAATTTAATTAAGTATGTGCTTACAAGATGGTATCAATTATAGAATTTCACCAGACATTCAATTAAGTGTATTTTACATATTCTGTTTGCATTATTTATAACTTGTAAATTTTAGGTGTTCCTTCTTCGCTCAGCGTTGGCGTCCTCATTAGTCATTAGACATTAGCATCCGTTATTTTGGACAGTGTACTAGAAAAACGTTTTAAGGAAATAATTTGTATACGACCTTTTGCAATAATTAACTAATCTTGTTTGAGAACTAATTTACATCAACATTAATTAGTTATAATAGTACCTACATCATTAAGTTCTTTAAATGGCAAAGGTTTGTTAATTTTTTGTGCATCCATTGACCCCAAACCTTCGTCCCAAACCCAAAAGACATGTCCAGACAAGTTTTACTCGAGAGAATATTATCGTCAGGCTAATAACAACATCAATCAAAAACAAGCGAATCTGATAGCAAAAACTAGATTGTAAAATAAAACTTTATGTAAAACCTAACTTGTATAATATTCACGTAAAATAAACTCTCATGATCTGCAGACATCTAAAATTACATTATTAAACTGAAAGTAAAGAAAACTGTGAGTAAACACAGACATTGTACATCCAAGTTCAATGGGCAGACTCGATCACTTGAAGTGTAAATTCGGTATTTATAAATACAGGTTATAATAAAAACTCTGTCAGTAGAAAGAAACACTGAACCGTAATTTATGAGGTATAAAAGTACGTAAATTAATGAATGCATGGAATATGTACTCCAAAACTTCTTAGCTGTTCAAACATCGTAAACCTATTAAGAATAAAGGATGTGGGTGCGGTTAATGATGACAATGAACTTATAAAACTATTTGTAGGTATTTGTTGAAGCTTGCATGACGCGGCGATCTTAAAAAAGAAACATAGAACAAAGAAAATTAGAAACTACCTTAAAAGGCATTGAGGTATTATGTACTTTAAAAGGAAATCTAAAGACTTCAATGTTTGAATATCAAATGTATGATGATGTTCAAATGTTATTGAAAGTACTCGTATATAATAAAAAAGAATATTTTTAGATATTAATATGAATTACTAATTGGCAAATCAGATATCTATAACTGTAGTAAAAAAATATCTGCTATTATTTTTTAATACTTATGATTCAGCCTAATCCGCTTAGGATCTCAGATAATGATGTTTTTCCATTAATTACAGGTTAGTTCTTGGGTTAGTTAGATAAAACAACTCGTAACGCATTTTCCTCTTTTCTTATGGAGATGTCTTCAATCTTCATTAATTGAATCATCAATGTGCAACGTTTAACAGTCTAGCCCGTAGACCGTAACCATCTGACTACATGATCACTTACCATTAGGTGAGATCGCAGTCAAGGACTAACTTATAATGGAATAAAAAAATGAGTTTTTGGATTACTTCTTTCCCGAACTCTTTTGTACCGCAGTCATCCTCTGCAAAGTATATTTCTAAAACATTCGTTACTTAAATGACTAATTAACATTTGTAACTATCGGTTGTCGTTACTTACTACTTGCCTACTATCGTTAACTCTGCTACTACTGTTTTAGTAGTAAGCAACCTGCCATCAGCTGGGGTGCTACTTTATCCGAAGTACTAGATTAAGGATTTAAGTTATTCTCTTTTTTTGGAATGCTCCCTTTTATTTAGACTTTAAATTATAATGAGTCATTTTGTCTTGTACTTATTTTGGCATTTGTGCTGTAACAATTTTGTGTTTTGGACGGGATGTCAAAATTTTAATGCAAGCCCAATAGGCGGAAAACTTCCAGTAATAGCACAGTAATAGTCCTGTAATAGTCAGTGTAGTTATCCTTATTAAAATGATTTAGCCGTCAAAACTCCGGCTTGACAGATTACAAAAATTCTCTGAAATCTTTGTCTTTGTCATTTACATAAGCTCTTTTCAATCTGTTTTACTACGTACCCTACCCATCCATTAATTAAGTTAAACGAAATATTTTTTGTTGTCAAAACATTTCGAGTTCATTAATAACGCATAGAACAATAAATAATTACTTTAAAAACCTGTTGAGTTTCATTTACAAGCGAAAGTAGAGTTTATGTAACCCGCAATGAAATGCTAAAGTTTTTTCCAACATACGAGAGGTTTGCCTAATTGGAGCGTAAAATGCTTTCAACGGCTCTCTAGTTTAAAACAATAGATGTTTGTATACGTACGAATTAAGGACGACCGCGGCTGTTTAAGTATGTTTATAACAACTGTGATGCTGTGCATGTAGTTGTAAAAAGGGAATGTAGAAATAAAGCTCGTTAACGTGTGGGGGACTGCGAGGGCTGAAAATAGAATTGTTGCCGGCTCACTAAAAATTATACAAAATATTGCGCTAGTCACGCTTAGGGAAACACTTGTACAGGTATAACTTTAAGTATTATAATAATATGTTGAATCGGTAGTTAGTTGACTTTTACTGATGACGGTTTTAATTTTTTGTTATTATAAAAAATATTTACATAAGTAATAGAAAATATTCATCTCCATTAAGTTAGAAGAGCCAATATTACAGATGATGATGACTTACACATGATTTACTTGGGATGTCAAAGCTACATGATCAGTGTCTACGCGACATGTTATATGATAGAGCAAGGCTGCTATTTTATGATCATGTATTAATTCACAAATTAAAACTTCTTCCAATTGTAAAAGCCATTTCACTAAATCTTCTTTTCATAATTGTTGAATTAGTATGTACTTATAACTGTACAGCTAAGTAAGTAAGTATACAAAACCATCTTTGTCGTGCAACGTCGAACCTCGACATGCCTCGACAGACGACTCCCCTCTGTTATAATAAACAATGGCCCTGTGATTACATTAAAACCAGCGGCAATTTCGCGATAGCCCTCTCTCTTGTTTTGGTTTGTATTGTAGGCTGTATTTTGACCGTTTGAAACTCGACACCAAAAAAGGTTTGAATGCTCCGACCTTTTATAATGATTTGATGGTTTGCTTTGTAGGTACACTGATAAAATCTTCCGACCTAAAAACTAGCAGAATAAAAATATGGGTTTTGAGACCTTTGTATGTTACTAAGATGAGGGAGATTTTACTAAGGTGTGCAAAATACTGCTTCATCGCTTTAATCCATCTTTCCATAAATCTGCATGTATCTAATGCTGTGCTAAAGGCCTCTATCGAGAGAGCGTCACCGGTCCTCTGCCTTCGCCTTGCATCTTGCACGTGTTTCTTGCCACAGTCTTGATCTATCTGATTTTGGAGTTTCCATAACACTATGCCAATTACCATAGACTGGTCAACTCTGGGCTGCCCAGGCGTTATACCTTCTAGCCTCTGAAGATACTTAGAGTCCAGCATATGCAAATAAATTTTCTGAACGCACTATTTTATATGCTGTGAAACGAAGCACCGTTTTATTAATATTGATGCACATCAGTAGTAAATTTTACACCTGAATTCTGAGCCATTCAATAAACATTGCATTGTTGCGTTTACTTTAGAACTTCGTAATGCATTTACACAAGCAGTTATTACTATATGAATTTATAGCCATAGCCTAAACGATTTATGAGGAACCTAATTTTAGCTCGTTATTTTACAAGTTAACTTCAACAATTTACGAGGCACTAGTTTGTTACGAGATGTATGTGCAATCAGCTTGCTTGCAACTTTTGCATTGTTATTCGATGTTGTCAGTTTATTGATTGGATTCTCACTTCATGTTATTGTTTCAGTAATCCATACTAATATTATAAATGCGAAAGTCTGTCTGTCTGTCTGTATGTCTGCTACGCTTTCACGGCCCAACTACTCAACCGATTTTGATGAAATTTGGTACAGAGATAGTTTACATCCCGGGGAAGGACATAGGCTTTTTTTATCCCGGAAAATTGAAGAGTTCCCGCGGGAATTTAAAAACATCAATCCACGCGGACGAAGTCGCGGGCATCGTCTAGTATTATATACGAGTATGTGTGTTTTCCAATAGTACACTAGGGGGTGACAGTTCATTAAACCCACTGAATATTAACTATTCAGTGATTAAACCACACTCGGTCTCAGTGCTGAACCTGGCTGGAGTTTCTGTAGTTACCATGGTATCCCCAAAAATGGTATTTGCTTCATTTTATCATTAGGTACTTACTACGCCAAGCAGTGACCCATTTTTGTCATCGTCAAGCTTCTATACCTTTTTAACCGTTCTTTTTTTAATTTATATTTTTCAATTTCAAGCGCTCCAATTTCTGCATTGCGGATGATTAAAGTCGATGTGACCGAATTTTTAAGGCTTCTGTAATACGTAAATCCTGTTGCAATTCACTCATCAATTCATGAATAATTCAAGGGGTATAAGTAACAGACCGACTAAGTTATTAAAGACCTAAATTAAATGGTAGTGAGTAATCACTCTTTAGAGTTAGACAGTGGCTTAGTTTAATTACTTACCCAATTATTGAAAACAGACTATCAATTTGAAGGTACTTCAAAGGCGGAATCAATGAATTGACTTGAATACAATTTAGATTAATTATGATACTTCAGGTATGTGCAGATTAATAAGCAATTTGTTAAGTAATAATCTATAAAGTTGTTCAATTTGTAAAATTAGGTTAGGTTAATGATTCAAATTCCTGGTGGGAGGCTTCGGCCGTGGCTAGTTACCACCCTACCGGCAAAGACGTGCCGCCAAGCGATTTAGTGTTCCGGTACGATGCCGTGTAGAAACCGAATAAGGGTTTGGGTTTAATATAACTGCCATGCCCCTAACAGGTTAGCCCGCTACCATCTTAGACTGCATCATCACTTACCATCAGGTGAGATCGCAGTCAAGGGCTAACTTGTAGGGGATAAAAAAAATGTGAATTTCAATGATAGCAGCATAATTGGATTTGTGTTACGTTTGACAAAACTGTATATTTTACCCACTTGTAGAAATCATCGACCAGTCGAAAACGATTTTAATCATTCAAATACCTTTATTAAAAGTACTGGCTATATTTTTTATCACAATACAGACTGATAACAAGGCCTTTGCATTGTAGTTATTCTGGAGAGGCAAGCTTTTAAGAATTGCAGAAGAGTTCGATAGAGTTTTTCTGTAATAAAGTACTCAGGCCATCCATACAAGGACTGCTCGAGCAGTTAGCCAGTCATCAACATACACGGACCGATCTTGCAGTCATAGTCAACAGCTTGAAACTACCATTGATAACTGCTGCCAACCGCCCGAAGCAGTCGCAACTGCTCGAGCGATTCCATGTAATTATGTGTGTACGTAGAAGACTAGTTCACTATGCAGCAGCTTGAAGCAGTCCATTCTGACTGCTTCAAGCTGCCCGTGCAAGGCCGGCTTTAGTTTAACGACAATTCTGCAAACGATCAAATCGTGAATACAGGCCAATCATGTTTTTGAATTGTAATCTGCGTTCAGATTTTTTTTTATTAAAAAATACCTACATAGAATAAATCATACAAAACATCAGCATTCAAACGATACCCGTGTCATTACCGGATGTATGATATTAAACCACCATTTTAGTTTGTCTCGGATGATTGCCAACTTTACATGGCTTAATTCCCGTAAGTGTCTACTTCTCCAAAGATTTCAGCAATTCATTAAAGAAATCTCATAAGCATGCAAATGGTTAAGGACATAAAGATATCGTAAACTCTTTTCAAAGAAATAAGTCATAAGTCATAAGTCATAAATATTTATTCAATTTAGGTAGATGCACTACACTTATTGACGTCCAGTTACATAAAAATATGATGGTGATAATCTGGATAATAAAATGATGGATTGCATCGAAATTCGAATCAGAATAAGATAAAGACCATTCAATAACGGTCGAACCTGTAGATCCTGAACAAATATTTCTTTTAGGAAATGGTTTGATGACTTATAACGAATTAAAAAAATAACTATAGCGTATCGTAAAAACGCATAGCGTTGCAAATAATTAACTATGTAAATATAAGAACCTACCTACTATTATAGAGATGTTTAAATTTAAGCAACTGTACTAAAGTGCTTAAAGCTATCAGGCCTAAAGTTCCCTTATTTTCTTGGGTCATTTATTTTTATGTTATTGTCATTGTTATTCCGGTCATTCACAGCCTCATTTTAACCGCAATACCATTTCCAACCTTTTTTTTAAAGATTATTATTGATGGGATTAATTTGGTACACGCTAAAGTGCTTTTTAGAAAATCTACAATATGACCTTTAAACTAGATATAACTATAATCTTATTTTCAGGATCAGTTTTATCTTCAAGTATTTATATCCATACTAATATTATAAATGCGAAAGTGTGTCTGTCTGTCTGCTACCTACGCTTTCACGGCCCATTTTTTGAACCAATTTTGATGAAATTTGGTAAAGAGGTCGAAGGGAAGGACATGTGCTACTTTTTATCCAGGAAAATTAAAAAGTTCCACCGGGAATCACAAAAGCTTATTCCACGCGGACGAAGTCGCGGACGAAGCCGCGGACGAAGTCGCGGACGAAGTCGCGGACGAAGTCGCGGACGATATTTAAGTAGATTATGTTTTTGTTTCCCACATTATGAAAAAAAACCACGAAATTGTGGCTACTGATATCACGTAACGTATGTAAAAATTCACCGCCGTGCGTGTGATAATTGCCTCGTTGGTCTAGTGGTTATAATATGTTCGACTGCGGCTGACGAGGTCCCAGGTTCGAGTCCCGGGTCGGGCCATAATTAAGTGTTGGGTTTTTCTGATTAGAAATTCTCCGCACTAGCCCGGAGTTAGGAAGTTGGCGGTGTTTCACCCCCGTACCTCGGAGAGCACGATAAGCCGTCTGTCCCGGTTATTATCACTAACATGATAATAGTCGTTAAAGCCCGCCAACACGCATTGGAGCAGCGTGGTGGGTCTAATCTCTAATTCCCTCTCTCCTATGAGAGTGGAGACCTGTGCCCAGCAGTGGGACGTTAATGGGCTATAGTGGTGGTGGTGGTGGATGTAAAAATTCTACCTCATGAAACAGTGAACGCGTTACTTTTATTAATTGAGTGTATTTAAATTAACACTCAGCCTTATTAATTTTAATGGCTAAAATAAAATTCAACGTTCACACCGGGGAACAGTTAGGTGTCCGTCTAATTTTCAGGATGTAAAATTTTAGTGTGGTACTTATACAAGTCATCAGAAAGAAGTCAATCAAATTAAAAATATGATGATCACAAACTTGACACTAGCAGTAATTAAGGACTTTAGAATAATATGAAGATGGGCAAATAGCACTCGTAAAAAAAAGTCATTTGTAAAGCGAAAATTATTAAATGAAATTTAATTAATTTAAGAAAATACACGGGGGATATTTATATAGGTAGATACTTGTCAAAGAAATATCTTGCAAGACTATATAACAAGTCATCCAACGGTCTAACCTATTTCGATATTGCGTATATCGATAAATTTTTCGGAAAGTTCTCGTTTTCCTTAAATATTCACATACTGCTATTGCTATCGTATGGAAAAAACTACGTATCTACGTGTTTGTATTGTAAAAGGTTATTCTCTCGAGAGCTTTATTTGCGTCCTAAGTAAAATACTAGAAAAACTTCGGGACCTGCAACCGTGAGCCATAACTCTCTGTCTATTTGGAAGAAGGCAATAAATTTTCCAAGTTTTTCTACCTTCGAACGAACTATTTCTATGCTTTCCAGGTCTTTATTGCACAATCACGTCTCACCAAATCGGATTAGTATAATGTAATTACAGATAAAAACAAAGAATTATGAAGGTAGGTATTATAGAAATAAAAAGTAAATGTTTTAGAACAAATGAAATAATTATTAGATACGTAAACAGCTATTTTATTATAGACCAACAAACATAGTCAAGTCAGCATAGTATTTAACTAACACAATAATTTCCAAATGCATTAAAAAAGGCTATTTTATTATGTAGACTGAACTTCGAAGACCATAACAAGCTTTAATTTAGATATTCGCACAAAACACAGCCGCAACCCATTTACAGAGTACCATAGATAGACCAGTTTTCCACTCGCGACTCGCGTTTCCCCCCCATCTATTCGGTTTCTACACGGCACGGCTGGTAGGGTGGTAACTAGCCACGGCCGAAGCCTCCCACCAGGCCAAAAGACTACAAGTTAGGAAGATAAAATGAGCAAATCAACTCAAGATCACGGTCTAGTTTTTGTACAATGACGTGTATTATTACGTGCAGTGCAATGCTCTTTTACTTACTTTTATTCATTTTTCTCTCTTATGGCTTCATGAAAGTGAAAGTACTGCAAAATGTACAAAGATTCATGTAAGTGGTCGCTTACGTAATTTTCCAATTAAACTAAAACAGTATCTCATGCCTTTCAAAAGTACATAATTCAATTCTACATAAAGCCTCGAGATTAGATGTTTAGAGATCTCTTATCTTGTAAGCATCTTTCCGGTTATGAGTCAAGTAATGCCACTTTACGTATAATATATGTATTATACCTACTGTCAGCTCTAATAAGACTAATTTATTTGTAATGCTAACTTCTTAGTTAAGATTATAACATCCTTCTAATTAAATCAAGAGCGCGGTAGAGATTCGATCCAAATCGAATCGAGAGAATTCACTTTGAATCATCTTGATGTCATGTCATTCATATCGACACAGTTCCAGAGCCAAACCGCGTCACTTAACAATTACTAGATGTGAACTCTATAACGATCTAGGTCAAATTGCGCTCTGAAACTCCACACTCATTGAAAATCTGAATTGAACCTTTTAAATCGGGATCGAATCACTTTCACCTGTACGATAAAAGCATTATTTTTCAATGGAATTCTGTTTTGAAAAATTCTTTGGAAATCACAGCGTCAATTTGTTCATTCAAATGTTTGATTTCAACAGTCGCATCATTATCACGGAACCTTTTGAACCTGGATCGAATTACTTTCACTGCACTATAAAGATTTCCTTATCAATGGATTTCGGTTTTGAAAATTTTCTAGACTATTAAAAATCATCGCCACTTATTATTCAAAATGTATTTATATGAAAACGCTACTTTACATTTTCTACTTATTATGCATATTATAATTGTATATAACTTTATGTTTATGCTGTCGCTTGTTGCTTTAATATAAGTACCTATTGCTTTGAATTTAAAATTCAAGAACAACAAATTAAGAAATTTCACCGTATGAATATTTAGAATCTAAACCGTTAGACTAGAAATCTGGCCAGAAGAACATACCCGTATGAATATTTAAAACTTAGGTGTTGTGTATTACGTTACGGTACTTTGATAGAATATAATAGGGATACGCATTGAATTTAAATAACAGAGATCGTTGGGGAAACATTATTATAATAATTTGATCTTTATTGTTATGCTCTAACTACATAATCATAAATTTAATGCTCTACTGAAACGCCCATAAAAAATAAAATACGAAATTTGCATTTTCATTGGGAATGTTTCTGAATACAGAGAAATATTATTTGGTACTATTAAATCCAAACACTGTTTAACCAATTTAATACTTTACAGACACACCGCTGCCATCTTAGATGATAATCATCGAGACCCAGATCAGTGTTGCCACTCTACAAAACCATAGCAGGGATACCATACATAAATTGTATTTAACTTTCAATCTAACAGTACATTGATAAAATATTTGGTAAATAGTTATTTATCTTCCCCATTATATAAGAAGAGGTCCTATATGTTGTAAAACTTGACACAAGCTGTTATAAGAAATGTAGGATATTAAGTAGAAGGAAAGTTTCGAACAACAAAAAAGGAAGGAACAAATACAAATTTCCTCTTTTCGGCTGGAACGATCCGTTATAGGGCTTGTACCTTCTTTTATAAACCCCCCGAATGGCCGTGTGGCGGAGGAATAAAACAGGGAATCCATCTTGAAGAGAATTCATCATGTCACGTAGCGAACGTGTGCCGCATTTCTTTGGGATATAAATAAATTTACCTATATACCTACTCACGACTTATTCTTGCTTTACTACATTGGTACTAAGTTTAATCTAGCTGATGTAGGGAAATACTGACAAACTAATTGACCAACTTACTCGTAAACTTGAAATTTGCAAAACTACGTATTTGTTCTAGATATTTTTTAAATATTTTGAAAATTCTCTTTTAACTGATAATAATTGTCCTATGGTTTAGATTAGAACTTTAGACATTTTATCAAAGCATCAGCTTATTCATTTGTTTTGTAGTTTAGTTTTATACTTTTTGTCTTTCAGTCTAATATCCTATTCCTAACTTAGGTACTTAACCTAAAGTTGCATCTAAGCTATTCTGTCAAAAAAAAATTTTTCTTTCTGTTATTGATACATTTCAATTACCATGTCTCACAATATAATTAGCTCTATACATTAGCTTGAATGGGAGTAATGGATATTCTGAACATTGAATTGTTATCTAAATATTGTTATATCATTGTCTACCTTGATTAGTAGACGAGTAATATCATTCAATATATACTAATATTATCTATACTTAGGTATATATACAATATTAAAAATGCGAAAGTTTGGATGGATGGATGTATGTTTGTTACTCAATCACGCCCGAACGGCTGAACGGATCTGGATTAAATTTGGCAAAGATATAGCTTATAGACTGGAATAACACATAAGGCTACTTTTTATAACGGAAAATTAAAGGGTTCCCGCGGGAACCAATAAAACTCAGTCCACGCGGACGAAGTTAATTACTTTTTAATTACGAGTAACATTAGAAAAAATCTGCTGTGGATATTTTTCCTAACAGTTTGAATTGGAAAATTATTAAATTAAGTTTCCAAATATAGGAATATATATTATTATCTAATTATGCCAAAGTGTTTCTGTATGTCTGTTAACTTTCACGGCTGTTTAACTGATTTGGATGAAATTTGATATACTGATAGGTTGCATAGTGGGGACGTATCATGTAACTTTTTATTACGGAAAATCAGAGAGCTCCCATGGCATTTTAAATACCTAAATTCACGCGGACGAAGTTGCGGGCCTCGTCTAGTTTAAATAAATACCATAACGTCATGATGAAATATAACGTCATACGGAATATTTTACGACTGGTCATTGGAGTAAGATATGAAATATAATTTTCATCATACCTATTCGAAAAACGCATATTGCCTTCAGAGGATAGCGGGAGCAAAGTGTAACTTGTAGGCCCATGGGACTTTTCATTTCTCTCTTCTGATTGGTCCGAAGTCACGTCATCAATTTGTTGATCGAATATACGACTTTGCATTTCTCTGTTCTGATTGGTCCGAAGTCACGTGATCAATTTGTTGATCGGATATACGTCTTTACATTTTATTTAAACTTTAAATTTACGTCTAAATAATGTATCTACAATTACATAGAAGGTTGATAGGAGTATCTTCTGATTGGTGCTTAAACGTATAGGTAATGTCCATAGTAGGTTGATACTCCTAGCTTTTTCTCATACGTAATGATGAAAAATAGTGTGTGTCACTCGGGGCCAAATTTTTTGTTCTCGGGCGGCGTATATTGAATTCCTCGCTACGTTCAGGATTCTACTTTAGAACCCCTCGCTACGCTCGGGATTCTACTATAGAATCCTTCACTTCGCTCTGAATTCAAAATAGCGCCCTCGGGGAACAAAAATTTTCTTTGGCCCCATGTAACACAAATAACTAATTTGCGCAGAAAACGTCTTATTAGTTGCTTGCAGGGCGGGAATCCCTGTTATATTGATCGCTGCCAAGTTGCCAAAACTTACCATCAAACCTAAGTTCAAGTTTCACTAAATCATGCAAAAAGAATATGGTAAGCTGTTTTATTGGATTCTTCTTTTTATTCTATGGATTTTATTTCCTCAAACTAGGTATCTTTTTTATGATAAAAATCATATTATATTATTTTGTGTACATGCCGTTGTTTTATGCAACTTTAATGTATGATTTTGAGTTAAACGTGATTTGTTTGCATCGAGTATGTAAGATATAAAATATCGTTGATAAATATTAAAAATTCAGCACAAATAAGTGGACAAGGCTAGGTTTAACCTTTTTTCAATTTCAAACCCTGTTGCTTTATAATTTTCATTAGGATTATTGTTCATCTCTATCAAAACATTCAGCAATTCGCACTCGTAAGGCGGTAATGCTATACTGTTATGACTTGCTGATGCCCGCGACTTCGTCTGCGTGGAATAAGTTTTTTGATTCCCACTGGAACTCCTTAATTTTTCGGGATTAAATGTAGCCTATGTCACTCCCCAGGGCCTCAACCCTAAAAAATATATCCCATGCATGCATACGTGTCGATGCGTTGCGTCCAACAAACAATCACACTTTCGCATCCATACTACCTATCCATACTAATATTATAAATGCAAAAGTGTGTATGTCTGTCTGCTACGCTTTCACGGCCCAACCGTTCCACCGATTTTGATGAAATTTGGTACAGGGATAGGTTGTATCCCGGGGAAGGACATAGGCTACTTTTTATTCCGGAAAATCAAGGAGTTTCCGCGGGAATCAAAAAACTTAATCAACGCGAACGAAGTCGCGGGCATCATCTAGTTTATAATATTTGTATGATTGCATGTAGAATGCAGACTAAATATATTAAGTGTGGGTATATATATGTATGCGTGTTTTTGCAGCCGTATCTATTATGCGGACGGGGTCTCCGCCAGAGGCTGATTCGCCGAGTGCCTGGAAGGCTAGACTCACGCTAACTTCACGCTGGCTGTTTTAATTTTGCACTATATTTTGCGTTCTTACGATTACTTACTTCATTTTTGTTATGCATTCTGCATCCTGCTTAAGTCAAAGTCAAATTTATTTATTTAAATCAGGTACCAGTGGTACCTGATTTAAATAAATAAATTTGACTTTGACTGTGTGGTACCGTACCACACTGTACACTTATTGACGTCCAATTACCTACTTTATAACACATGATGGTGATAATCAGTAACGGTATCTTAAAACGGGGGTTCCAAACGCGTCCCTGGTCTGAGAAGAGCCCACAAGAAACTCAGCCGGGTTTTTTTTACTTATCACCATCTTACTTTTAATTACCAAGCCTTGGTGGCGGGTGACCTAATGATTTCTATTCTAGCATCTTTTAAAAAGTCGCATTGATTTCGAACATAAGCTACTTCTCGACATATTATGTGGCGAAAGTTGTCCTGCATGAAATATGACATTTCATTTCTACCACAATTTTCAATATAATGCTATCAGTCATCATCACGCTCTTTTAGATGAGGGAAATTATTTTGAGGCACTTAACCTGTTTTGAGACAAATTATTTCGTATAACATACGCGTAAAATAAGACACTTTTATGAAAAACTTTTTTTATGAAGACGCGCTTTTAAGAAAAAAGTCTTTTTAGTTAGCAGTCAAATCTACTACTTTTATTTACTCATTATTTTATTGCAATACTGCATGTATATGACTCTGTTAAACATCCTCCCCTTTATTTGCATCAGTATAATTGCGTACATTTATAGATCGGCGTTCCCCTATTCGAAATATTTCTCTCTCAGGCCCACACAAAATGAATGAAACCGACAGCCGTGTTTCAATTAAGTTTCTGTGTGAAACAATATCCTACACAGTTCCCTGATACTGGTCTGTTGCCATTGATTTCAATAAGCCTGCATTGGCTTGCATACCTTGCATATTATCACGAGCCGACACTCAATCTGTTGGGAGGATTCTAGGCGTCGCTGACGAGTGCCCTACAAGTCTGGCCACGAAATAGCCATAACCAACAATCGTATATTATGATAATGTAATATTATGTTTAATACGGTATGAGTGATAGTGTAGGGTTACTACGCGTAAGCTGAAATACAAACGCGTTTCACTAAAAAAAATTTGTATCGAACTTCATGGATAAAAGTAAAATAGAGATATACCAACATATCAACATATCATAGATTGTATATCAACTACCTAAAGTTTTGGGAATATTATTTGTTTAAATTACAGATTGAGAAATTGTAATATTACTTAATTTAACCTATAGTACGGCTCGTTAGCTCAAGAAAATAGAAAATACGGTCCCATCCGGAAGAAAGCATGAAACTTGGCATGCATGTAGCTTTGACATACATGACTCATTATAGAAGTAGAAACACCTCTAGAAATCATTTTTTCCCCCCCTCCCCCCCTATTTTGTATCCCAAACCGTGGTTTTTTAAATTTTTCAGGAAAACGGTTAAAGCTATGAAAAAACTGCCAAAAGCCGAAATGTTCTTCATTAAATTCCCTACAATACATTCTTTGGATGTATGTTGATACAACTTATAGTTCTCAAAATAATCTAACATTTATTGGTGTAAGCACAGGGATTGAAGCAATCTACCAGTCAAGTTCAGTGAAAAGTATGTTTATTTTAATTCATATCGCAGGAATCTCCCCCGCACTTCCAGAGACCAGTACAGGGAAGCCCTGACTTCCTACATAGGCATCGACCAGTTATGCAGCTGCGGCAGGAGCACTTTGTTAACTCCTTTACGGATGCCCAGGTTTCTTTTTTCATGCTCCATAATGGAGTCCAAACACCATCTTTTTTCTTCCATCCCCAATCCTCGAAATCAGGATATCCAGGGTTTGCTATCAAGCACTGAGCCCAGATCAATCCCGCTTGTAAACATGCTCGTTTTGTATGCTGTAGAAGAGCACCAAATGTTGGTGGCAGCCTATCCATAGCCCGCCCCCTGATAAATAACGCCTTTCTAGCTTGGTCGATATCTTCCACGTCGCTTGTGTTATCGTAAGTAAGGATAACAATATATCTTGCCAAAACGTCCAAATGATGAGTTTCAATTTTGTGTATACGGACTGTGATAATTCTTCGAACACTTTTGTGACTTCAGGGAAGGACTTCCACGTTTTCCAAAACGAGTTCTTTCCTTTCCCACAGAATCCTGATACAGTATCACAGCCTGTAAATGCATGAAAGAACAAAATACCTACCACTGTTTCCATTCCTCGAAGTCAAGGTTTATATCTCGGTTTTCAGATTTGAATGTATTATAGGCGCGCTTACAAAGAATATACAGCTGAGAGAATTTCGTGATAATATCGGGCGCGTCTTGGATGCGAGGCTTTCAAAAATGATTGAGCCTTGCCCTCGCCACAAACTTCAGCACGTGCCAAAGCTGAAATGATTCCAGATTTCTCTAATAAATCCCCTATCAAAGTCATAAAATTCATCTCTATGTGGAAAGCACCCATAAGGAGCACAACCTTATTTTCACCGAATTCTTGATTATTCCACTGGAAGATCTTTCCCATAGTGTATAGAGGTTGATCCTTAGTGATTACTGTCACTTGATATGGGTTCAAAGATGCAATGGTTTTTTGCACGTTACCAATAATATGCTTGACGACCGCTATTGAATGCGAAGGATCTGGAAGAAGGGGCAAAAGAACTGATTTCGAAATGCCTTTCGCTTCGCCCGGCGCTTGACATGCGTGGTAGGCAGCCCATGAAATTGATTTAGGGGTTTCTTCTGTTGTATCTTTAATATCTTGAACTCTCCCAAGCCATGCATCCTCGATTTTATTCTCATCATGCAGATCTACTGTGAAATTAACCGAACAGTTCTCATGAATGGATAGAATCATAGGTTCCTTTTCTTTCAGTACATAAGGAGCAACATCAGTGTAAAAAGAAGGCAAACTTTTATCACGAAGTGATGAGGAGGGACTAGGTTCTGATATTGGGATCGTACGTCGACGTACTATTTCAGAGCCTTGATCAAGATGTTGAACGATACTAATTGATGTCCCATGAAGGGCACCTTCCGCTGTTACAGATGATGGATTGTAATCGATATTGTCAAAAGCTGCTGTACCGAAAACATCTGACTGCAAAGCTGGTTGAGACACAACCCCTTCATCGTTGTAAAGGCATGCAGCATCAGACACTTGTTTTGAACATTGTAAGACTCGATTACCTGTTTAGTAAAACTCACATAAAACATAATATTTTGTTAAATGCGATAAATCAAAACTCAAAATCGTAACAGGCGTCCTTCAAATGTGGAGCAGAGAGGGCGGTAAAGCGAAACGTATATGTATCGCAAGCGCAGCAGTTCGACTGAGCAGAGGACAGCCAGTCAGGAGCATCATTCCCTGCGCCCGTAATTACTTTTGTGTTTTTTTTTGTGTTATTATTTCAAATTATGCTTTTTTGAACAAAATTTGGAAGAAATGTGACCATAATTTCAAAAGTATAGGTCGTATCAACAAACATCCAAGGAATGTATTGTAGGGAATTTAATGAAAAACATTTTGGCTTTTGACAGTTTTTTCATAGCTTTAACCGTTTTCCTGAAAAATTTAAAAAACCACGATTTGGGATACAAAATAGGGGGGGAGGGGGGGAAAAAATGATTTCTAGAGGTGTTTCTACTTCTATATTGAGTCATATATGTCAAAACTACATGCATGCCAAGTTTCATGCTTTCTTCCGGATGGGACCGTATTTCGAGCTAAGGAGCCGTACTACTATATTTTGCACGAAATACGCTTTGTAATTTATTCTTACTTAAATCGAAAATTATGATGCCTCATTTCAAATTCCAATTTTCCTAACGATATAACAATAGTCAGCCGAAAAGTTTGATTACTTCCCCTCCGGACATCTTCACGGAATGAGCGAAATTTTCTCGACAAGTAATTCCTGTCATTTTGTGGTCTTGCACAGTCAGTAGGGAAGCCATTTTATTGATCACACCCGCTCGTGACCACAGGCGACCGGAGGTACGAGTGACTTCCGGTTTGCAATAACGATCATATTGACAGGATGGCATTTCCTTGGTCCTTATGTATTAGGATATTGATTAAGGTTTGTGGTTTTGTTCTAGGTACCAAATCGAAAAAATTCGCCATGTTGCGGAAAAAAATGATAAGTTTCTATGAATATGATTAGTTAAACAATTGGAAAATGCTGACTGTATCTTCAGTTAGCATCAGTTAAATTCTATGAAATTCAGATTAATAAAGCAGACCTCGTCCAAATTCTTGTATATCCTGGAACAATGAAGCTATTATAATATAAACAACAATTTTAATTTTTTGAGTTATGTATCTTTTTTCTATAAGTTGTTTTTTTGCGCCTTTTTTTGTATCACTTTATAAATTTAGTTATATTTGACCATGTAATTTGTGAGATATGCATTTAATATGATTTTACATGTATTGGCATGTGTCTGTAACTTTATGTAACTTATATCATAATATGTAATTTTACATGTATTGGCATGTGTCTGTAACTTTATGTAACTTATATATCATAATATGTAAAAATCGCTAGTGAACCTTATGAATAAAAAAAAAACAACTGCTCAACTAACAGCTTTCAATTAAGCTTGCAGTTTGCACATATAATCAACAGTAGCACATAAAGCACATTTCGGGCATGCGGCGAGGAAGTTCGTATTGTTTCGTGGCCCGCAGCGGTAGGGAAGCCCTGTATTGATCGCGCCACGCGTGACCACCGGCACCGGCGACAGGAGGGCGCTCCCGGCTCCCATTGAACACGCATACAGTCAGCTGACTGCTCATAATACCCTAATATACCTAATACTTGAATTGTTCTCCTCTGCTCATTCAAGTACTAGTCGAATATTTTTTGTTGTTTGAAATTCTAAATTGATCAGTGTTCTCCTTTGCTTATTCAACTACTCGTTTATATTTGTTGTTATTTAAAGTTATTGTTAATGACACTATTTGTTTTGTATTCGGTATATTTTATTGTTTTGTATTCAACTAATTTGTTCTAGTTCGCCATTTATTTGGCAGACACTCTGTAGTTTGTCCTTTTCATTTTATTAACCGTTGCGTTGTGAATTGTGATTGCTTTCCATTAGTGTTAAATTATTAGTTTTGAAGTTAATTAATTATTGGTTGAGTTAATAATCAATAAAGTTTTTATAATTTTGATTTGGTTTTTCACATTTTATGGTGGTAGATTCTTACGACTTATCATAAGTGGCACAATTTGTCCTAAGTACATGAAATAAATAATTTTCATTTTCATTTTCATTTAACAATACTTAAGGACCCCGTTTCTTTTTCACAACATTTCACAGTAAGTACGTACTTAGTACTTCTGTAGTAAAAACCTCTAAACTGCAGAGATCTAACCGCAATTTCACACATTTGCCGATATTTATTTGAGGACATGTAAATAAAATATTGCAAATAAATGTAAATAAATGGGGCGAGTTATCAACTAGATTAGACGCTATAAGATACCGAATAAGTAAATTGTTCTCAGAAGAATAAAATTAGCATCCCAATTTGTTGTCTGGGATGGGGTTGTTGTAATGTAATGACGCAAATGAGCAAAACAAAAGTTGTAGTTTGCGAAATTACGCCGGTTTCCGGGGTGATTTTATATTTGCGCAAAAGGGCTTTTTTGGAGCTGTTTTGTAACTTATTGCTTTTTACGTATTTTGGAAAATGAGAGCAGAGTTTCGATAATCAAACTAGTTTTTTCTGTTTTAAAATAGGTAAATAATTGTAATAATTTCCTGAGACAATATATTTAATATCGTAGTGTATGAATCAAAGTTGTTTGATAAAAATAATAAAATGCTTTACAAAATTATGATACCACTAGATGATTCCCGCGACTTCCTCCGCGTGGACTAAGTTTTTTTCGATTCCCGCGGGAACTCCTTAATATTCCGGTATAAAAAAGTAGCCTATGTCCCTTCCCCGAGATATAACCTATCCCTGTACCAAAATTCATCAACATCGGTTTAAACTTTAACAGGTGGGCCGTGAAAGCGTAGCAGACAGACAGACTTTCGCATCATACTAATATTATAAATGCGAAAGTGTGTTTGTTTGTTGGTTTGTTAGTTTATTGGTTTGTCCTTCAATCACGCCGCAACGGAGCATCGGATCAATGTGATTTTTGGCATGGGTATAGTTGAGGACCCGGAGAGTGACATAGGCTACTTTTTATCCCGGAAAATTAAGGAGTTGCCGCGGGAATCAAAAAAACTTAAACCGCGCGGACGAAGTCGCGGGCATCAGCTAGTTTATAATATAAGTATGGATGCAGTAACCAATAACAATTTGTGCTTTTACCTTAAAAGAATTTAATTATGTACTAATTTCTTTGGTCACACTACAACTGCCACCGTTTGCATCATTAAGAGTTCAAATAGTCATGTTTGAAAAACATGCTCAATCTATTTTTAGAATAGAATAAAGTCTTTAGTAATTAGGTAGCTAAGTTTTTTGCGACAGCAGAATACATTATGACCTTACGAACGAACGCCATCAGTTTCCTAACATCCTTTAGTGTTTAGGTGAACAGCTATCAGACATCCGTTGCAATCTTCTTAATGGCGCCTTGTTTTTAATCGACAAGAGTGTGGATATGTCCCAGTTGTTGCGTGTTTTTTTTTAAATGGTAACATTGCACGTAGGGCTGCCACCGGTTATCATATAGTACTAATATTATAAATGCGAAAGTTTGGATGGATGTATGGATGGATGTTTGTTACTCAATCACGCTGGAACGGCTGAATGGATCTAGATTAAATTTGGCACAGAGACAGATTATAGTCTGGAATAACACATAGGCTACTTTTTATCCCGGAAAATTAAAGAGTTCCGTCGTCCTAGCGGTAGTCGTGGACTTCAGCTAGTTTTCTAACTTATCAACATGCTTGAGACACTCTTCTTCTTTCTTTGTAACTTGTATCTTGTCTTGCGATCATGGGCGTCGTATTATTATTTGTTGTGGCACGCTTGACAGTCCATCTGCCTTAGGTACTCTCTGATAGTTGTCTTGTTTTTGCACTCATGTGAGAGCCAAGAGGACGTTCATCGCAGTCCTATTAGCCTGCTCATCTCAAGGGCGATCTCCCGAAATCTGATGCCCTCTTCTCTTCCTTTGGTAACTAAGCACATCTTAAACACTATTCGGAGAAGAACAGGGTCTTTATTTTGAGATTTTAAACACTCATATTCTAAAAATGACTTTAGTTTATCTTTTGTTGCTTTGTAATGGAGTGGAGTCGCGTGGTGGTGAAATGAAAATAGTTACACAAAATGTAACAACAGCCTGTAATAACAACCCTCACGTATTTACTCTCACATAAACATCCCGTAGCAAAGGAAGTGGGTTAACCAAATATAATTTAATCAGTGCGTAATATGTAGGAAATGAGCTTACCAAATTAAGTCTTATTTACGCCACCTACGTATTTCAATGTATTTGTTATGTTGCTAATGGATGCAGGAAACAAGCATGTATTAATCTTTGTTACGTTACGGTAGTTGAATTTTTAGTTTATATCTGTCGCTGTCCGGTTCCTTAATGCCCGGTATCCGGTAGCAATTAAAAAATGTCATCCACTTACGATTAACTTTGGAGAAATACGAATTTTTGCGTCGAGTTCAAGTTAGTTGTTACAACCCCTTTGAAGTTGATTCTCAAAGAAATCCAAAAGACTAACTAATGATGTTAGTCTTTTGGATTTCTTGTGTTTGTTGTGTTTTATCTATTTTGTTAGATAAATAAGTACGAAATTCCAGTCTTCATAATGTTGTAGATTCTTATGCAGATATGGTGCCTTATAGTCAATGATAGATCGATAATATTAGCATATATACAATTCTAAATCGATCGGACGAGTCTGATTTGTAAAATGATATTCATCGTGGATTAAAATGTTATCATCACGTTTCAAACATCATTAGTGAAATGATATATTATTAAAAATATTTCAGTATGTTAGTTTTGTTAACTGTTGTACATTTTATTACCATCATTTGACGTCATTGAGACTTTGAGATTGACGTACCAACTTGCAGAAAAATTGTTAAAAAGGCTTACACTTCAAACTCATGCTTATCAATATGATACGTCTCTTCTGAGAGGATGTGGAGATACCAGGCATTAACGATGTCATTAATTATGAACAACTGTTGCAAGTTAAAGCTATTATTATAGGTAAAGCGAAAGAAGATGCTTGTTCTCACTTCTTTGAAAGAACCATCTGAATTCCGATAAACGTTTATCAAGCCTATCCTTTTTGATTCATGCGAGGAAATACTATTAAGGGATAAAAATATAAATGTTTTATGTATACCGGAACGAGATTGCGTCAAACTGCCCGTATGCGGGTGCATTGTAGGTATGTTATTCTATACGCACCCTCCGTCATCCGTTCCAGTAGCTTCACGAGATAAACAAGATTAACGGCTTGAACATACGAATATTGCAACGATGAGATGGCGTTTTATGGTTCACATATTTTATCATTAATCTGTTTATAACTTGGCTTTAAATTGATTCATGTGTGCTGGAATTTTTAAAAGCTTGAACTAGATGGTGCCCGTGATTTCGTCTGCGTGGATCAAACTTTTTATTCCCGCGGGAACTCTTTAATTTTCCGGTATAAAAAGTACCCTATATCCTTCCCCGGGATACAACCTATCCCTGTACAAAATTTCAATTTCAAAATCGGTTGAACAGATGGACCGTGAAAGCGTAGCAGACAGACACACTTTCGCATTTATAATATTAGTCAGGATGATTGCAGGTTGATGGATTTAGTTTAGACTCGTCTTCAATAAGATTAATTTGGCAGTGGCAGGTGGCAAATAGCGTAATTTGGCAGTGAAATCCGAGCGACTAGCGAGTTTAAAATTGTTGCTTAGAAGCAGACCTTACTTTGCGAAAGCTTATGATAAACTTGTAAGCTCATTGTTATTCTAGATCAATATTTGGTATCTTTTCAGGAACACAAAAAGTACCAACACTCGATCTGAAATCACGATTCCCCCACAGATCCCTAATTAAGTAGATAGACAAAAACATGAATATACCTGAGGACTATCAAGTATTCTAAACAGATGTTATAGCGATCGATAGATCGATAAAATTCTTGTAATATTTTCCAAATTAGCAACTAACATCATAAAGCATATTTTGTGAATCGTGATAAACCGAATTGTTTTACTTTCAAAACTTGTAAAACGACTCAATAAATATTAGCAATAAAGAAATTTGCCACCACAAACCGCTTTACAACAACAAATCGTTATTAGACAGGATATAATATAATTTAGGGCAGGTATAACAGCTATCAAAGTTAACCCACAAAATGCGATAAGACCTTTCGGTCAGCGAATACTATGTAAACCCGACTGGTTAGATGGGGGATGGATGTCCGAGATATTTTTGTCTTGGGGGAGCGATGATTTAGAGCGTGAGATAGTATCATAGTAGGCCTTCGAGATCTATTTACAAAATTGTACAATTTTCGTCTGAAAGGATATACACCCTGACCGCAAGTGCGATATTCATTACTATTTCAGTTACTCCTTTGAACGATAAAAAGCCGCAAGTAAAAAGAGAGAAAATGAATCAAGGAATGGTCATAAGATTAAAAAATAATGTTTGCTTTGCACTGTGATACAACTCTTATTAGAATGTGTGCACTAGAAGTGCCTAAATACAGAAATTAGTTACAATACCACAAGATAGGGTGTAGTATGAAATAAAGTTATTTTTATTGTTATTAATCTAAATAACCTCTAAGGATAAAGCTACTTATTACTTTCGTGTGAAGTTATGTGACCAAACTTGTACAAAATAGATAAATAAATGATAAAATAAATATTTACAAAGAAAGAATAACACTATATTATTATTATGATAAGTAAATGCATTCAATAATGTAAATTAAAAAAATAACCCGTTTCAAAATACAACACAAATAAATCAGCTTTGTTATATTCATATCATTTATTATGACTGTTTAAAACTTATAACTTTAGTTTATACCTAAGATTCTTGTTTAATTTGAAATTAATTTATTTCTTTACGAGCGATTACAAAATAGGTATAACTAAGTATAACAGTACCTACGCATGATTGGATCTATTTTAATTTTGATTACACTAGTTGGCGGATGCGATGGACTGTTAAATATCCAGTTTTAAATTGCAAATCAACAGAAAAATAAGTTTTTTAAACTTTGTAAACGTTATGTTACAACCACACAACCTAGTCAGTTGTATAAAAAGTGACAAGTTACACATCCTCTTTTGTCCTTACAAAAGCAGTTTCTTTTGAATTTGCAAATGAGGGCGCAATTTCACGCTTCATCTACTTAATTGAAAAAATATTTTGTAAGCACGGCTATCATAACAAAATCAGTTGAATATTTTATTACATCTTCACATTGAAGATGAAATAAAATATTCAGCTGATGCATAATCAAAATCATAATGCAATCTTCATCGATGCAGCATCCCTTTTAATTAGCAGAACACATGACGCTGACGTTGTATAAGTCAATTGATTAGGTCAATTTAGATTTTAAATAACTACTCTGAGTGCTTGTTTTGTGTTTGATCAAAATAAGGAATGAAACCATCGAACCATCTTATCACGAGAAGAATTTCAATGGTTGAAATATCCAAGTTAACATTAGTGTTTGTGTTAAAGTTGTACCTTGAATTTTTTTTTTTTTTTTTTTTGGGGTTTTTATTCTAAAAGACATGTCAACCCCATCGCAACATTATTCTAAATACATCGAACAAAAAAATAATCTAAACATAACTAAAACAAGAAATAAAACTATCACTTAACATACGACGCGACGGTCACCGATGGCAAGCAGTGACCAAATTAACCAAGCTTTTTGCCGATTCTGATGTGGGACTTGCCAGAACGCTCTGAAAGAGTCCCACGTCAAGTCTATTCCAATTAAATTTTGCCATCAGTGACCGTCGTTCGATCACGTTCTTCTGACACTCTATAAATATGTGTAGCAAATCGTCTATCGTGCCACAAACATCACAATTAGGCGAACTAATCTTTTTCATAAGGTGGGCGAACTTATTAGACGGGTAGTGTCCCGAACGAAGTCTGCACAGGGTTTTGATGCTCGATCTATTGATTTTAACAGATCCGAACCATGGTATTTGAAGAGGCTCACATTGGATCGTTTTGTACCAAATACCCTTTTCTCTAGAACGTAAATCAAAAAATTCTTTCCAAAATTTTTTGATTTACGTTCTAGAGAAAAGGGTAATTATCAAATACTATCAAACTTGCATATTATCAAACCTGCTATTTTATAGACGAACTGCGTCAGCAGTAGGAGCAAGTATATTACACCTAAAAAATTTACGGGTGTTGTAAAGTTTACAATGACAATTTTATTGTTGTATGATAGGAGCGTATCAACATTATCAATACAATATTATAAATTAAGTTTGTCTGTATTTCTAATTGTTTGACTGTCTGTCTGCATGTCTTCTAACTTTTCACGGCCCATTGGCTTAAATGGTTTTGACGGGGTAGCGATAACTTACATCTCGGCGTAGGATACTTTTTAACCGACTTCAAAAAAAGGAGGAGGTTCTCAATTCGACTGTATTTTTTTTTTTTTTTATGTTTGTTACCTCAGAACTTTTGACTGGGTGGACCGATTTGGATGATTCTTTTTTTATTTGAAAGCTGGTGCTTCCCGTGTGGTCCCAATTCAATTTCGTGAAGATCTGATGAATATCTCCGGAGATGGAGAACGGAACTCCTCATGGATAAGAGTAAATTGCTCGCGATCAGTGTGATAGTCTTGTAAACAGTATGTTTTACCCATGCATAGCATATCTCGTTCTGGTTACTTAGTTAATTACTTAGTTCTGACTCCAAAAAATGTTATTATAGAACTAAATTAACTCTTGTATACATAATAAATTAAATTATTTTTTACTTTTTAGTGTTTGTGGTTTTTGAAGTCGGTTTTTATTTTTTTTTGAAATTTTTTTTTTATCTGGGTAATTCAATGATTTTTCACGTGTTTTTTGAAAAACCCGAAATCTACGCGGACGATGTCGCGGTCAAAAATTACAAGTAGGTACTTAAGTTCTTACTTCACACAGCAAATAAGTACTTAAAGTGTATTGTTTTCTTGTATGTTTTAACAAGATTCACATAGCAACACGGTTTCCGGCGGAAAGCGTCTTGTAATGCCTCCAGTGTACCATCGAAGCGTGTATAGAGTTTTAATAAGGCTTATTATAATCTCAGTACCAAACACTTGTAACTTGACGTTTCCTGCATAATCAGTGGTCGTTTTCCTGGGAAACCTTCCTATGTGTTTTATCATGGTTACTCGCTCCGTTGGTTACACCTACACGGTCGGTTATAAATGCTATATGCTTCGAGTACCTTACTCTGAGATTGATCGAATTTAAAATACGGTCTCACTAAGTGAGGTGAATTACATATGCATCAAAGTAAAATGAATCTTAATCTTATTAATTTAGAGCTCAATTTCGTGTATGCATTCACAGCTAGCGCTCCAAACGATACGTTTCGAAATTTGAATCGGTTGCACTGAATTTGTGGCTTTAAATCAAGAGTTTTTGGGTCCATTTTAGTTTGACTCAAATGTGATTCACCTCACCTAGTGAGACCGTATTTTAAATTCGATCAATCTCAGAGTAAGGGTACTGTCTTGTAAGTGTGGTCTCCATACACGGTAGGTACATGATTAGCGATTACGTCAATTTGTCGATAAAAGCTAATTTGTTTAGTTCCAGCCATAAATGTTACGCTTCTATATTTTATTGTTCTTATCAAATTTTATTATTATTGATGACGAGTGCAGGCCGCGCTTGACCGTGATCGCAGCTGAAGGCAATGATCTAGATTCTAGAACGAATTTATTTGAAAACTAGATGATGCCCGCGACTTCGTCCGCGTGGATTAAGTTTTTTCAATTCCCGCGTTATAAAGTAGCCCCTATCCCAGATCCCTGTACAAAATTTCATCAAAATCGGTTGAACAGATGGGCCGTGAAAGCGTAGCAGACAGACAGACAGACACACTTTCGCATTTATAATATTAGCATGGAATATGGATATGGATTTTGAACTATTCTATTTTCCGTGCAAGTATCTATTATGACTTGCTGTCTATCTGTCTTTTACCTTTTCACCATCCGCTACACAAAACTTTGACGAAAATTGGTACTGAGACAGCTTACATTCCCGAGACTAGTAAGGACTATTTGATGTCCCGGGGTAGAAAGTAGCCTTTGTCCGTCTCTGGGATATAAATATGGATATTAATCATACTAATTTTATAAATGCGAAAGTGTGTTTGTTTGTTGGTTTGTCCTTCAATCACGCCGCAACGGAGCAACGGATCGACGTGATTTTTGGCATGGGTATTAGTTGAAGACCTGGAGAGTGACATATTCTACTTTTTATCCCGGAAAATTGAGGAGTTCCCGCGGGAATCAAAAAAACTTCAACCACGCGGACGAAGTCGCGGGCATCAGCTGGTATTATCATACTTTTACGAATTATTTTACTTTTCCGAAGTTCTTCGTCGTATAAAGCGATTGATGTCTACTGATAGACATTGGTCTTTTGAAAAACACGATCTCTTCCTTTAGCTTCTTCATGTTTTCAATCAGCGGCTTGCAGCAACTCGATCGCTTGAGGTTTTTCAGCAACCAATCGACCGTTCACAAAATAATACTTTACTTACACAAATAAATTTGTCTGTAAACCATACTTTGTACCTCGACATCGACCATACTTAAAATTTTCCAAAATTATGTACGAATTCACTCGTCTAGATTTATCGCGCGTATTCTACGCGTCTAGATTTTTCTCCTGAGAAATAATTTCATCTCCCAAAGCAATTACCTAGGTCTGGAATATTTCCCACAGTTAAAATCATAATATAACGCTCGCCTTCATACATTTTTTATAACCTAATTTATTTTGTCTTACATTACAGTCCAATAAGCAAATAAATATTCGCAACTGCGAAGTAATTTTTTTGTCATATTAAGTTACTCGATGACGCCCACGACTTTCTGCGCGGATGTAGGGTGTTCAAAAATCCCGAGGGAACTCGTTAATTTTCGGGGATAAACCTTCCTTCCCCGGCTATCTCTGTACTAGGGCTTTCGAATACCGGTTTTTCTCAATACCGGTATTAATACCGGAATGATTTTTTTCAATACCGGGATCCCGGGATCCCGGTATTGGAAAAAATTTTAAATGTAGTAGATGTTTTTTAACTTAAAATTAGTCTTTTCTGAAACAAACGGCACCATAAAAAACAGTTTTTTCATAAAAAAATTTTTTCACCAAATTAACTCAAAAAAGTGCCTTTTCTGCATAAATTTAGTGAAGAAAAGCCTTTAAGTAATTCCTTCACTCTATTTTATATCATACAATATTTTATGAAATTGTATTTTCTTTAAAAAAAATCACCAAGACGTATTGATTTAAAGATTTATTTGTATTTTGAGTATTGAGATAGTTATTTACGCGTTGACTTAATTCTTACGAAACTATCGATTGTTTCTTGTAAGGTGAAAATTACGGACCACGTAATGTTCTGAAACTCCATCACATCATTTTAAATACAATCTTATTAAGTACCTAATATGTACTTATATTATTATCATATAAGCAATTTCTTATTCATATCAATCAGAATATCAACTATATGATTTTTAAAATAGAACTATTTTTGGATGAATTCTTACGAAAATATATATTTTAACCTCCATTGAATTTTGAACTTTTAATATAAAGTAAGTATATTTGTGACGCACTTTTTCAACGTACACACAAAATTAAATAAATATGGCAGGGAATTTTAAATAATTAGTAAATTAGTGTCGAAGATTGTAATTTAAACTATTATCGTCATCGTCGTCTCAACCTATAGACATCCTGGACGTAGGTCTCCTGCATAGATCGCCACAGAGCACGGTCTTGTGCCCCTTGTTTCCAGCGGCTTTCAGCTACACGCTTGAGATCGTCCGTCCACCTAGTGTGAGGCCGCCATTCAAGCACTTTGGGACCCCAACGCCTATCGGTTCTACCAACTATGTGCCCCGCCCATTGCCACTTAAAGCTTGGACTCTTCGAGCTATGTCGGTTACTCTGGTTCGCCTACGGATCTCCTCATTTCTGATTTGATCACGCAGGTATACTCCAAGCATAGCTCTCTCCATTGCCCGCTGAGTGACCCTGAGCCTTCTTATCAGGCCCAAAGTTAGCGAATATTTTTCGGAGCCGTAAGTCATCACTGACATTACGCACTGTTCGAAAACTTTCGTCTTCAGGCACTGAGGAATTTTGGACGAGAAGATGTCGCGGAGTTTCCCGAACCCTGCCCAGCCGAGTTGGATTCGGCGGTTGACCTCTTTCTCGAAATTGGACCTACTTAACTGGACTGTATGTCCTAGGTATATGTACTCCTCAACAATTTCGAGTGCAGAATTCTCAACTAACACAGGTTGGGGCTGAACGTGTGCATTAGAAATGATCTTTATCTTGCTCATATTCATTTTTAGGCCCACCTGTTGAGGAACTACTAAATGATAAATAAGTAACTAATAAATAAACGATATTTTTGTAGAAGTCGATCGAAGTCGAAGAAAACGATAATTTTGTCAAAACACAAATTAATCTAAAATCCAATAGTTATTATTTAAAAGAAAATAATATTACATATATCATAATAAAATATGCATTAGACTTTATAAATCAGATTTCTGAACGTTTTGAGAGAAATAGAAATGCCAAGCCACAGGGATCTAAATTCAAACACTAATTTTTCCATGTGAGTGAACAAAAACGACTTTTCTTCACTGGTTTTAAGCAATAAAAGCGCTCTTTTTGAGCTAATATGCTTAAGATACAAGTTTTAAACTGAGCCGAATAAAATACAGTGGCATCTACCAAGAAATATATGCAATAGTCACTGTTTCGTTTATAGTGTCACCAATACCGGTATCCCGGTATTAGACATTTCAATACCGGTATTGAAAACCGGCGAAAAAAGTCCGGGATCCCGGTATTGGCCAATACCGGGATCCCGGTATTGGAAGCCCTACTCTGTACCTAATTTCGTCAAAATCGGCTTTGAAAGCGTATAGCCACAGATTTTAGTTGTGTTCTGTGCGTATAGCAGACAGACACACTTAGCATTTAAGTACCTACATTAAACTTAAGTATGGATAGTATTGATTATATCATTAAATATCACTTCAAATAACGAAATATTTATTAATAATAAATGGTTTTGAATAGTTATATTACTTTTTGGTTTTCTGTAGTGCCAAACCAGCACAATACACTTCATCAATAAGATGTTCATTTCATTAGGTGAAGGTGATTCTCGGAATCTCCGGCAGCATATTGCCTACATATATTTAAACTACCCCAGAGCTTATATTTCAGTTTAAAACGGCAGAATTTGTCCTTATCTCCCTATTACGACACAACAGCCTCTTAATTGTACCCAGTATATTCCACATGAAAGCAATTCTGCGCAGGTGAATGTGTTAATCACAACAGTGTACCCTTAGTACGCGTTGATAGATTTTTAGGATCGAAAAACGTTAACGCTACCGTTAATGTAAACGTAACGCATTTTACTTTAAGGTTAACGTTAACGTAAAATGAATCTAAACACCTCAATCGTTCCATCAACGATCGTTAACTAGGACGGCACGTATTGCTGATAGGATGGTAACTAACTACTTTACTAGCCACGGCTAATACTTCTCACCAGACCAGAGATCTGAAATAATTTAGAGATTTTAAATTACCTAATTTACCCTGCCGGGGACCGAACCAGAGACTTTCCATCTCGAGACTTCAAAACATCACAATTCACAGCACTCACTACTGCTCCAGGGAAGTCTTCAAAACTTTGACATTATATGGTTTAGAATTTAAATGATTTATTAAAGTATCAACGTTTACGAGATATGCAAACTTATGCTCAGCCTACAGACAGCCATTGTTTCGTCCACAGCTGCGCCCGACGGCCGTCCGGTGTCCTCTAAATACAACTCATTGTCAAGTTCAGCAGAACTGACGTGTAGAGACTCTCTAACAAACACTGGTCCGCCCATTGTAGAATCTGGATCTCCACGTATTTTCCGAGTTTGTTAAAATTTGAAATTAGAATTACTTAAGTAAAATAACGAAATAATTAAACTTTGAATTGTTTTTCCTTTCTGTTCAAGATCTGCTACGCAAAGCTCTTTACACAGCACAATTTCTACTTGCTTTCTGGTATATTATACATATTATATTATGTTGCCTGCTGATTAAAAAAAATAATTAAAACGATTTAAACTCTGATACAACCTTTTTCAATATCCAAGATAATAAATGCAAGAGTGTTTGTTTATTGGTTTGTCCTTCAATCTCTATCCATTTCATTGTAGGACATGGGTACTAAATCTCTGATGGATACAGATAAAAACCAGGGAGACTAGACATAGGCTTCTTTTTACCCAGAAAATTAAAATAATAGTTCCCAGTGGTATTTTAACAAATCCAAATCCCCACGAAGCCAGACGTTAATCATCTCATTAGGTAGGTAGTAGGTACATGATCAAATTGGAAATATAACTGTTGTTGTTTGTAAAACACTATAAGTAGAGATTGATAGTAAATAAGCAAAAGAATTTGAAGATTCAGTGGATTGGAGAATCCCCTATATTCAGTAACGGTTTCGATGACACGCCATTCATTAGAACTCTCATTACAATCTTGCTTAGAAAACCGATAGTGTCATCATCGGATCGATCAAGTTACTTCCTTATTTGTGGTTTATTTCTGGTCGCTTCTAACGATGACACGTAGGATTCAATTACTTGTAAGTCAATATACCACGAGAAGATAATACGTACTTAGAAATTTTGTAATGAAATTATAAAGTTACCCATTTAAATTTAAACTAAATCAACTCACTTAGGTAGAGAGTAGAGATCTACTATACCCGAAAAAAAGATACTCAAAGAGTGTGACAGAGTCGGCCAAATCGATCGCAACGAATAAATTAATGACATCAACAGAGGGTCTGCAGTTGACGCTGAGATGACTTCTGCTTATTCCGTAAAAGTTTCATCAACACGGATACTATCTGAATTGTTATGATTGGCTAAAATTATGACATCCTTGCTGCGACAAAAGATTATGCCCAATAGCGAAAGAGTGTTAGCCAAGTAAATAAAATCATTTCGAATGTTACAATGCAGCAATCATAAATACAAGAGATATATCTAGATTAGATACGATTACGTTCCGGTACGATGCCGTGTAGAAACCGAATAGGGTTATGGGTTTAATATAACTGCCATGCCCCTAACAGGTTAGCCCGCTACCATCTTAGACTGCATCATCACTTACCATCAGGTGAGATCGCAGCCAAGGGCTAACTTGTAGTGGATTAAAAAAAAAGACTATTGTTATTTGAAATTTCAAGAATGTAGAAACGAATATAGCCTAATTCTTAAATAGTTTGTCACTAATCTACTCAAAGAATCTACTAGTAACTAGATTAAAGCTTCGACAGCATTATTTCAATCGAATAATCGGTCCAGTAGTTTTCCTGGAAAGTGGTAACAAAAAAGTACACAAACAAACAAACGCACAACCTCTTAGGGCAAACACATATTATATACATCGTATAAATAAACAACATATACCGTCTCCGTTCCGTCGTGGGTAAAAAACATTTTTATCAGTATTGACAAAGCAAAGTCGTACTGTTTTTGGGCGTATCGAATTCCCATTTCGTTAACTAATTCATTCAGTCATTTTCCATTCAGTAGACGATTTGTTTTAAGAGTTCGTTCGGGCTGGATTTTATCAATGATATTAGAATGAACTGAATATTTGTCTTCTAGAAATTGGCTTGAGGATTTTATGTTTCCGCATTCGCTTTGTAGTTCAAGTTCAAGATTCCGCCCACCCGGGTTATTGACCGCGTTCGGTACATGCGCGACAAGGCAAGTCCTTTCTTTTAGGGTGGATACCCACTGGCAGCATTTGCATGTACTGTAAGTACTTGAGCATTAAATCGTTAAATTGAATCGAGGCTATCAATACAGTGTAATCAACTAAACATCTAGTGATTCTAGTATTTGATCGGCTTGGGTCCATTGCATTACATTTTGTCAATCCATATATATGCGAATGTTGTTTCTGTCAGCTATGCTTTCATGACCCATCTGTTTACCCAAATTTGATGAATTTTGGTTTGGAGATAGGTTTGCATCCCGGGAATGACCATAGCCTTTTTATCCAGGAAAATTGAAGAATTCTCGTGGTAATCAAAACACCTTAATCGACGCGGTAGCTGCAGGCATTATCTAGTTTGATTCGTAAATAGTGGCTTTATGAGGCTCGAAAAAATGCACGGACAAACAAATACAACCAAATAGACTCAATAAAATTCTTCGCTTGGTCAATAACTCGTCGTCTTTATCACACCTTACCTTTTTGATTGAAACGACCTTACCGATTTGATGAATAATTATTGCGAATTGTGATACAGCTGCAACATTGCTCGACTTCGATTGCTTACAATTTAAAAAAGCAAATTATTGATTATTGGATAGAAGCAGGTGTTTACTTTGCGGAAGTCCATGATAATCAAGAAACAACAACGTTTAGTCTGTTTTGGCGGACCTATAGCGAATTAAGTTTCTTGTCCCTTGTTTAAAAGCTATTGCTGCTCTATGGTCCGTACTAAGAGCTACTATTGTAATTCTTATATACTACTATTAGATGATGCCCGCGACTTCGTCCGCGTTGATTACGGTTTTTTGATTCCCGCGAGAACTCTTTAATTTT
The DNA here is from genome assembly GCA_917051295.2 of Erebia ligea. NCBI lineage: Eukaryota > Metazoa > Arthropoda > Insecta > Lepidoptera > Nymphalidae > Erebia > Erebia ligea. The sequence goes on from OU785234.1 coordinate 13,155,064, forward strand.
TCGGAATAAAAAGTAGCCTATGTCCTTTCCCGGGATACAAATTATCCCTATACCAAATTTCATCAAAATCGGTTGAACAGATGGGCCTTGAAAGCGTAGCAGACAGACAGACAGACACACTTTCGCATTTATAATATTAAGTATGGATAGTATGGATAATAATTATTGTAAAGAAAAGTTAAAATCAAATAAAAAATTTGGGTACTTACCTATTTGACTAGTCAAATCAGTACATGCAAGTATTTCATACAAAACAAGAAACTATCGATTTGATCACGTCACAAGCAAGTGTGACGTTATCAAAAAAAATTTTTTTATAGTATAGGCCCTATGAGTTATGACCTATCAGTTAGTCAGTCCACCATTAGAAAAACGCTTTACAAATTCAAATACATTGACAAAATCTATAATACTATTTCCGAATAGGTAATCCTGATCACGAAATATGAATACGTATACACCTTCCAATATACCCTCCACTGACTCCATTCATTCAGTTATTTGCGTATTGATTATTTATTTCTCTTATCGTAAATGTTTGAACAACAATGTTTGTTTATACAACTTGGTAGGAACAACTTCGATAAGGAAGCTGACAGAAGAATCCAGCTGGGGTGGGCAGCATTTGCAAAACTTCGTCAGGTCTTCGACTCGTCGATTCCCCAAAGCTTAAAGACGAAAGTCTTTAACGAGTGTGTCCTACCTGTGATGACGTATGGAGCGGAAACGTGGACACTGACAGCTGGCCTTCTCTACAAATTTAAAGTCGCTCAGCGGGCTATGGAGCGGGCTATGTTGAGTGTTTCTCTGAGGGATAGAATCCGTAACGAGGAAATCCGCCGGAGAACAAAGGTAACTGACATAGCCCAGAGAATTAGTAAGCTGAAGTGGCAGTGGGCAGGTCATGTCTGTCGCAGAACCGATGGCCGTTGGGGCAGACGCGTTCTGGAGTGGAGACCGCGTACCGGTAAACGCAGTGTGGGACGACCTCCAGCCCGCTGGACCGACGACCTTAAAAAGGTAGTGGGAAGTGGGTGGATGAGGAAAGCGGAGGACCGTGTGTGGTGGCGCTCTCTCCAAAAGGCCTATGTCCAGCAGTGGACGAATGCAGGCTGATGGATGGATGGATGGAAATGTTTGAACAGTCTTTCGTTAAGCCCTTTTTATTACGTTATTCGTGTATTTCGACGGCAATTTACGAACAAGGATTTAGTACTGGGCTTATAATGTTAATATTTTAATGCGCTCATTCAATTATTTGTTGTCCTTATGACCAGTATTTTTGGCCTAATGGAGGGCTTATACTATATGTGTTTTTTAGCAGTCTATATATGTTTATTGGTTTATCTTTTCGGCTTTGTCTTAAGACTAGGGCCGTGCCATAGACTTAATAATGCTTTTCTCTAATATCTCTAATAATGTTCTGCTCATACAAATAGGAATTAGGAAGACGACCTAGCTATCTATGTTTTCACTTCTCTAGGCTTTTATGACGTCATGACAAATCTAATATGGTGGATAAAAAATAAACTGCGATAGATCTATAGTTTGTTAACTAACGAAAGATTGTGTACACAGATTGTGTAGATTCCAAAAAAGGTATAATGCATATTATTATTTATGAAAAATATGAATCGGTTGGCTGTGTTGGTATGTGTAAGAGTAGTCGAAAATCTCTGAAGCTGAACGAAAAAATTTACGTATATTTTAACCCCATCTAAGTATGCCTTTGCAATGGGTATGCAGTAAAATATTTTGTTTATCAAAATCCTACGGCTCACAAAGCATTTCAGGGGGGATTTCGTGAATAACTCCGTGGGGTCCGTCGGATGAGGGTAGGTAACTAAGTATACGAGCAATACCGCGCTGGCGATATTGATTGGCGGCAACAAGTTGTTGGGGCGTCTCGTCCCCCGCTCTGCTTGCACCTTCACTTTCTTCGCAAATTCGGTTCAAGAGCCTCCTTCAATTCGGGAGTTTGGATTGTGCTTTATTTACCAACTGGATGGAAGGCTTAATTAATTTACTTCCTGGTTATTTGTTTTAAAATTCTTGTTTTTACATTTTAATTAATTATAAGATATTTTTTACTTATTGACTGGTGAGAATTTCAAAACTTTCTTCCGGTTTCAAACTTTGTCATATTTGTTCATTTCTTTGAATAAACAATAAATAGAATACCGGTGGTATTTTCTCCTCTTCTAATTATATTTTTCATCTAATACTTTTAGCATTGTCAGTTGTCACACTACAGTGGATTTCGGGTATAACGACGATGAAGGGACCACTCTATTTTCGTCGTTATATCCGGAAGTTGTTACAGGCAACGGTAAAGAGATACAGACACGTACACATGTATAGTTTATATTCATTTATTATTGAAAATATTTGCACACATTAACTGGTACATTTAATATACATGGTACAGTGTAATAATAGTTTGTTTCAATTTACCTCCGAAACGTACGCGCTTCCCTACCTACTTAGCTGATATCTATAAACAAAAGGTAAAGGTCTCCCATTGAATTATTATGTATAATTCCTCAAAGAGGTCTCCACACTTGCTGACCATCTGTGTGGATGTAAACAAAAGATAAGAAATGTTTGTGAAAGAAAGAAATCTTTTTTGTCTTTGGCGGCCGACTCCGGTCGCAATATCTGCATGGGATTTCTAGGAATTTGTTACAAATGATTCACTATAAACAGTCTCTACACCCGAACTCGGCGTTACATCCAAAGTCGCCATAGCCACATGAATTTTGTACTAAAGTATGCTTTAAATTCAAGGGACTTAGATTTAACGTCGCTATAGGTAAATGGTCGCTACAACCAAGGTCGTAATAAATGAAATCCACTGTATTTTGCTTGAGCTATGAAATATAAATGCAAAACCTTTACAAATTAGAGACGCAGCCATCGAAACAAATCAATTGTAAATTCTATTACATGCCCTTTGTTTGCGGGCTTACAATACAATACACTTTGACTGTAGTCTTTCCCATTTTACTATTTCTGTATAACATAAAAGCTAGTGGACTGTGCATCTTCAATGTGTTTTGTAAACACAATACGATCTAGTAGCGCTACCATTGTAAAAAAAATCTCTTAGCTTGTATTGTAATTGTTTTATGATTCGATTTTTTTTTTCTAATTTTCTAGTTTTTTAATATTTTCAATACTTATTAGTTTTTCGTGTTTGTGTTTAATTGAATAGGTCTGTACGTCAAGTCTAGTCTGGTCATTGACTCCAGCTATATTTCTATCGTTGGTTGGGAGTACAATTTTGCTCTCTAGATTATACAGATTTAGGGAACTCATAATTCTTTATTTGCACCTACAATTTAGATCCCTAATTTCTCTACAAATCTTCTAAAACTCTATTATTAAGTAAATTACTTCAGTATCTCTTCCTAGCTACTAATCAAATAAATATTATAAATGCGAAAGTTTGGATGGATGTATGGAATATGAATGTATGGATGTATGGATGTTTGTTACTCAATCACGCCGGAACGGCTGAACGGATCTGGATGAAATTTGGCACAGAGATAGATTATAGTCTGGAATAGCAGGCTAGCTTTTTATGCCGGAAAATTAAAGAGTTAGAGTAATGCCAGGAACCAAAAACCTCAATCCACGCGTACGAAGTTGCGGGCATCAGCTAGTATCTTCTACTAGAAAGTGGATAGTTTCCTTATAATATGTATTTCCCACTATTCCCCTGTTCAGTGACAGTTTACTAACAAATATTTCTCTATGGTCTTCTATATTATCTAACCTACATAATTTTTATTTCTACCCCATTGATGTAGAATTTTAGTATCCTATCCGGAGTAAGTACTGTACATTTTTTTGTAATGTCCCGCGCCCTAGTGGACAAGCTTTTTTCTCCAAACAGTGTTTTCACTTCGCTAAGATTAGACCGCATTTGCACCCTTCTGTATAATTTTATTCCTCTTTATATGGATTATTTGTGTGTGTGAATTTGAGTGTGTGTACCTAATTGTAATGATTCTATTATTATACACGTTTCATTGAAATAACATCCTAATGATTTATCGATATTTGCTAGTTGTCTACACTAGACCATAGAAGCGCACGTGCTTTTCATAATAATTTAGAATCAAACTTGATTCTTAAACACAAACAAAAATGCGATTCGATACCAGAATTCCGATTATGACGACGGAATCAGAATTCATACGACGCGTTCTGTTAACTGGCTTTCTTCGTATTACATGTTCGGTAAATAAAATGTACGTAGGTGTACCCATTGATATATTACAGTCAAAGATACACAGTACACATGATATTTGGGCCAATCTGTATCTTAAGTTCTTGACAAATATTGATCAAGTTAGAGCGAGTAATCCATTCGTTATCCGTGTTACCTACTCTTACTACCAGTCGACGAGATTTAACCAAAAATCTATACTCCAAAGAGTACCGCCCAAGTGTATCCTGTAGGTGTGTTGCACAAAACACCTACTTACCTTTGCGAGAACAGAGTTCAGACTTTGCTGAAAGTCTGAAACTGCCATGATTTGTATTTTTTACAGACATTTATAGAATGACATTTCTAAATTTCTTGATGTACAGTATCCAACATAAACTTAATGCAAGTTTGAGTCTGATATTACTTATTTTATTGCCTTCGCGCAAAATGTCTTTGGTTCTTTATATCAGTGTAAATACGAGTTGTTTTCCTTTGGCGCTAAAGGATTCGCTTCGCTTGGAAATTTCAAGAAAACTCCGTGAGCGAACTATGTAATGTTTATTATCGTCTCTTTTACTATTGCGCGCACAGTCTATTTAAAATAAATAATAAGAATTTTTACGAACTTAATACGCTTTCCATTACTTGTTATGACCTAAGAACCAGAGGTTTGCATTCCAGCAACATGGTAGCTAGTTAGGTCCATAACGGCGTTTACCCACGTCAATAGAAACGCGTAGAAAATATTGGCTCCAGCATAGACTTGTATGCGCGATTCCTTTTGGGTTTATGATTAGGTAAGTACCTCCTTAATGAATTTATTATCGTGTCAAACTTTAATTAAGTGCCTTCTTATTGTATTAAGAACCTAATCTTTTACATCAATCACGTTATAGCACGTACTCTTTAATCATTTTAATCCACGTAAGTATTGTAATTCAAGACGCTGTACCTACGCTGCGTACTCAGAAGCATTGTATAGTAAAATAATAAAGGTCAAGGCACACTCGACAAACGTTCCTACCTCGCGTCGTTCTATGCCGGATATTCAATTTCAATTTATTTATTTAAAACATGTAGGGCATACAGGTGTCTCTTATGTTAAGTCATGTTTTGACTCTACCACCAGTTCGGAAAGAAGATTCTGCTGAGAAGAGCCGGCAAGAAACTCGGCAGTTGCTCTTTTTTTTTTAACAATATATTACAATACGTATGTAAGTATGTATATATAAATTAAATACAATAGTGTAAGTTATTATGCTATCCTCTATTGTGTCGTAACTATAAATAATCTATACTTACGCCCAATGTTAGACATAGGTTTCTTTTAAGTAACGCACATATTTTCTTGTGTCTTTTCATAAAAATACTTAGCAAGTACCTACTTGATTTGGCTCGACTCGCGTCGTTTACATAACAAGTATGTTTCCAGCAGAAATCTCAAACACAGGGTTCGTCCGCCTCATCCATGCCGGACGTTGTTGTGTATTCTGTCTGCGTTGGAGAATTATTGACAAAATGTCACAGCTTTAATTATTTTACCGTAGCCAGGATTGTTCTTGTTATCCCTTGTTTACGATCCAATGCATTGAACGCTCATAGTCGGAAGCTAGGCGTTTCTATTTTGAAAATATAGAATACCTACCTTTTATGAATAACCTTTTAAGTTTTTACTCTTAACTTTTGGTCTACGTCCTATAATCTACTTGTCACCACTTTACACGGGCAGTAGATGCCCGCTATATAACTGGGTATGTACTATGTACAATTAAAGAGTAAGTAAATAATGTAGGAAAACTTCAACCGGCCCGCCGCATTCCTCACTCAACCTCTTGCCAGCACTCTCTTTGTATCGTCGGATCTTCGTGCTGAAGGGATCCCCAACTCTACACACTTGTAGGAGTCGCCGCTGTGTTACATTTCCATTTTACCTGTTCTAATTTGTTGTGATCAGTGTCGTTAAGATAGGTATTAGGACCTATGCTTTTAAGAAAAAATGGGGGTCCTTTTAGGAGAAATTGTACACGTCTCTACAGTTTTTATATCAATGATCCTGATTCATAAATCAATGCCTATCGTAGTATCACCAGGCCTGGCTCACTTGTCACGTGACCTGAGATATTTAACTACTGCTGCGTGGACGCTCGACGGCACTCGTATCAGTCGAGTGTTGCGCGCGGACCGTAGTTATACGTTTGACTTTTACTCAAGTTCTCGTTATGGATAAACAAAGAAAGATCAGTAAACGATATCGTATCACATTAGGTCGTTTAAACTCTAATTATTAAGAACTCTATGCACTTCCTAAGGATCCTGAAAGGTAAGTTTGTATTATTTGCCTATCTAGGTACATACGTACCTACTAAGAGTTCTAAACAAAACTAATATTAATACATAATGTGGGTAGTTTTATTTTTATATCCAGACAAGACACAGTTTTAAACAAAAGTAAATATAAACCATAGGTATGTATCCAATATTATAGTGATAGCCTAATGGGTAGACTTCAGCCTCCAAGTATGGGGTTCGATCCCGGGAACGCACCTCCATTAATTAATTAAAATATATCATTTACGGTGAACAAAAATCGTGTGGAAAGCTGAAACCATGCCTGAGAGTTCTGCCAACAAGAAATTGGCCAGCCTGGAGGAATATATGGCTTAAACCCTTCTCATTCTGAGAAGAGCCTCATGAGTCGTGCTTAGTAGTGGGACTAGTGGGTCGCCGATGAGTCGATGATGATTAATCCATAATGTGGGTATATTATTTTGTCTCGTAATCTCTTGCATGGGCCCCCTTCCGCCCCACACACGTGTAAAATATTCATTGATATTTCACTACATGTGGTTTTATAACGACTTTTTTTTATCCACTACAAGTTAGCCCTTGACTGCAATCTCACCTGATGGTAAGTGATGATGCAGTCTAAGATGGTAGCGGGCTAACCTGTTAGGGGCATGGCAGCATATTAGACCCATATCCCTATTCGGTTTCTACAAAATCTATTAATAATAATATATCTTTTATCTATTTTTAAGTAATTGTCGTCATCATTGCAACCGATTACCGACCCATAGTAATGATACCGATACAAGAATTTAGAAGTAGTCAACCCTAAGGCTACACGCGCCGCGTCTGAAGGGATAAGAGTTACGCGATAGAAAGAGATATATAGAGGTAGGTATTTAATTATTTTCACTCGCAGCGCTGTGCGAGCTGAATTGCACTTTATTACGAAGTAACCTGAGTCGCTGATGGTTAAAAGGTCTTCGCGGAGTAACTTTTCTGTTACTACTATTACCTATTCTGTGGTATCACCGCTCTGGGAGCTTACTACTATCGCAGTATTATTTTTTTATTGTTGAAGCTCTTGTTTCAGATTTTTTTTCATTCCACTACAACTTTGCCCTTGACTGCTATCTCACCTGATGGTAAGTGATGATGCAGTCTAAGATGGTAGCGGGATAACCTGCATGGTTAGGAGTACGGCAGTTATATTAAACCCATATCCCTAGTCAGTTTCTACACTGCATCGTACCGGAACGCTAAATCGCTTGGCAGTACGTCTTTGCCGGTAGGGTTGTAACTAGCCACGGCCGAAGCCTCACACCAGAAAATTATAGTGCTTATTTTAGGGAAGTCAATGTACGTCAAATAAACCGTCAATTTTAAAATAATACTGTTTTTAAGCGATGGTAAGCCCATTGTTCCTGAACGGGTATCAAAAAGAGTCGTGGGAACTTGTTGTTGGCACAGCAAGTGATAGCGGGACAAGTTGATATGACGTGATTAATGTAGGATCGACCATTCGACTCGCTTATCGCTCGTTCTCCGATTGTACGAGAGTATTACTAGGAAATGGATACCATTGATACCATACAATATACCAGCTGTGATAATTGTGATTTAGTGTTCCGAAAATAAGATATACTTACTTGTTCTATAATCTTAAACTCGGATGTGTGTCTATCTCTCCCGGTCGTTCCTTCATTTCTGCCCCCTGATTGTGAAAATCGTAGGTAATCGTTTGTCAAACGAATACTTAATTTGACCTGTTTAAGGAGTTCATAGATTTCTAGATAGAGAACTCCTTAAACAGTAATGTCTGTACCAGTCATTATCTTCTTCTGAAGATTATTTGGCTTTAGGCTATCTAAATGGTTTACCTTAAACCGGTTTCTAAGGTCAGATGAAATCAATCGCAGATCACCAAAAAATCTCACCTAAGTAGGAACTTAAAAGCTATAATTAAAATTATTATGTAAAATATGTAACGTACCTAATTAAACACATAACTGCGTAGTATGCTTACAAACTACCTGTGTTATTAAATAAATTAACATAGGGGTTAGGTACTTATAGATATTTTTGTGGTAACAATTCTTAATGGGCCATATGATTTTTTGTATTTCATGGAAGGTGCTGTTTATTTGAATTTCAATATCTTTGTTAGGCGTTTAATTTAATTATTTCTCAATACAAATATTTTCCAAATAGATACTTATGCTCTATTTTTTTAAATTACAATAAATTAAATCTTTCCTTGTTACGCTTTTCGCATCGTTTCACCCTTGCGGACCAGGGGGTCTACTCTCTTTCTCTAAAACGAAACTTCGCAAACAAATGAACGAAATTTCGTTAACTCCTCTCCTACATAATATTATCTCTATACTCCTCTTTATTTCGTTTTCGTACACGCAGACGAAGTACGGATCCATAGAAAATTTTCGTGACCGATTGGATTGAACGATTTTGAGTGAGTCTATTATCAGACTAATTACGTTCGTTTGCGAAGTTTCGTTTGAGAGAAAGAGAGTAGACCCCCAGGGACGGATCTCTAATCTGAGTGAAATGAATCTTAGTGATATTCTGATAATATAAATTTTTGTTTTTTCCAGGAGCGGCTGGCGCGGCATAGCGGGCGGGCCGCGCCATGGGTAACAAGTGCTGCAGCCGCCGCCACGACCCCGACCGACCCTTAGGTGAGCTCAATATCTACCTCTACTTCTTCCTCGACTCAGATAATTCTAACAATCGGTCCACAGTCTAGACACTAGACTGAGGAATCCAGCGGTGTTACTGCGACGAGCCAGGATCGAGAACGGGAAGGGATAATTTATTATATCAAGAAGTCGGCAGAGTCAACTTTTATAGCTTTGTTCAGGAGGTTTAGGAGCTACGACCGTTAAGACGGCCCTTACACAAACATAAAGGGTGTCGTCTGATGACACCGTGTAGTATTTATGGTGTGACATAGCCTAGCGTCCGGTTTCCTATATTTTCCATCCGCTATGCTCCATTATACACAAAATACAGTGCCTGGGGCAAGAATTTTCTACGTCGCACCTAAATTTTCACAAACAAGAGGTGAGCACTTTGTTTACCCTTATCGGCCCTTCACCCCACGCTGCCTTCCCTTATCCAGCGAAGCGGAAGCTTGAGCCCACAAAATAACGTCCAACTATTCGCATTAGGTAACTAGAACCCGATCCCTCTTTCAGCCCTTTAGCACAAAATTTACTCTTGTAGGCATAAATTATTCATTCAGGCAGCAAAATCTATTAACTAAAATCACACCGTAAGTAAGTATATCTACATACAGTCTTACAGTGGATCGATGCCCTTACAAGTTGCATACCACAAGCTCCATACCTATACTATCGCATACACATCCAAGCTGCATACTTTGTGCAAGAAACACTGAAATTTGAACTGAAAATTCTGCCAACTTAGAGATACTCCACCCAGTCTTGCTCCTGTAACTCCGTAGCGATTCCAGAGTAGTGATCGCTCTAGACGTATCCGTCTGGTGACTGGTAGAAACAAAAGTGTCGCCTTTGCAGACTGTGCTGGAATCCAGATTCTGCTGTTTTGTTCCCTGTTCAAAAGCAGGTCATCTTTTTCTGATCACTCCGTTGTCAATTTGACTAGCCATGTCGTCAAATAAACCAGACGGACTAGTACTGTCTCCGTGTGCTCTGTCTATTTCGTGATGATGGAGTTTAACCATAATTAAGCTCCTCTCAAACTTTGCACGGTTCTAAATCACTCCATTCTATTTGTCGCGTCTGCCGTAAACGACCATCTACCCTTTTGCCGTCTGGTCTCAAGTACTCTGTGCTGCTTCAATTGAATAGGTATTTATTTAATAGATTACTTTGCTTAGTCTCAAGAGCATTTTTAATAAGTAATAAGTAATAATTAAATAAGTTAATAATTGACTTCCTAAAATATTTTTTGCAATAAAATCTTGCTGATCTCGATTATGCAAATATCAAATTTTGACGATGTAATTTTTATATTAATTAATATTTTGTTTTGTTTCTATAGTGAAGAATTCGCTTAGTGTATTTTTATATTTTTAGGGCCGTTTGCACATGGATATTTATTTTAAACTGATTTAAAATTTGAACTTTTAAACTTTTAAGCAAAAAGCACATTGCAGTGACGGCATTAAATAAAATATAATTCAATTTAAGACTCTTTGTGTAAATGGGCCTTAATGTTTGCTGGTAATTTTAGATTATCTTTCAGAAAGTGATCGCTAAGTTCTTCTATACGAATACTTATTCCAATTATTAATCAACTAGCGATCCGCCCCGGCTTCGCACGGGTAGCACTAATAATCCTAATAGTCTATACCCAATTATAGCTATAAAAATGGTTATTGTGAGTCAACCTTAAAATATAGATGTATGCTATTACGGACTTTTTTTAAGAACTTTTTAAGAGGAACAATTCCACCATACATTGTTTTCGTGTAACTTTAACTATTTACGCAGCGCACGCCACGTAAACTCTCAGAAGAGAGGATTTTTTCCGACTTAGTTCACATAATTGCAATTTTCGTAAGGATCTCTAATTTTTTTGAAAATAAAATATAGCCTATGTTACTCGCTGATAATGTAGCTTTCTATAGGTGAAAGAATTTTTAAAATCGGTTGAGTAGTTTTTGAGTTTATCCATTACAAACAAACAAACAATCTTTCCTGTTTATAATATTAGTTTAGATGTTAGTCGATACTAAAAGATTAAGAAACAAGAGCGTGTAAAATTCTATAAAGAAGACTTGTCCCGAGTGAAGTTTCTTAACTTCACTCGGGACTCGGGACTCGGGGAGAGTTCTTACTCTATGTACCGTTTCGTCGGTATCGATTTGCTTATACACTGAAACTTTTTAAACTCAATTTCGGAAAGTTTCTTAAGTATACCTGTCTCCCACTAACTCCCCAACTAAATCCTCTTTGCGGTGCACGCTTGAAGTAAGTTTACTATTATGAGTACAAACCGTAAGTTGCTCAAGTCTGAGGAACCGTTATTTTGTGAACTTTTGGACGCATTGCTGGTGTGTGCTCAGTTTCTTCGTATCATAAAGATATACTGAAATAAGTACATCCGTTAAGTATAGTTGCCTATACAAGTTTACTATAATTCGCATGATTTTCTTTATTTTTTTTTATCCACTACAAGTTAGCCCTTGACTGCGACTTCACCTAATGGTAACTGATGATGCAGTCTAAGATGGTAGTGGGCTAACCTGTTAGGGGCATGGCATGATGAAGAAAAATTTTCAGAGTGCACCAATTTACGAAGCTAGGATTTCAAGATTGTGCATAATACCAAGGTTGTTGTTTGCAGCAGAATAAATATGGCTTCCAAGTTCCAAATAATGGACAGGTAGATAATTTCGTAAAGTGTAGATTTTCATTCCGTTAATTTTTTGTTGGTTGGGTTTTGTCATTTAATAATTTAATTTTTAATTCTAATTTGTTTCTTAACATATTTTACTTGGATTCTTACTGAAGAGTAGAATCTTCTAAATCTAAATTAAGATATTATGACTTCAATGTTATTTCCTATTATATTTTATTGTCTTCTAATGACTGCTTACAGTCACGTCTTTGCCAGTGGGCATGGATATCCAATATTGGTTTGTTTATAACTAGAAAAGCACAGCGTGGCGTTAATAAAAGTTTCATTCATAAAAAATACGAAAGCAAAGTTAAATAAGTACTAAAATTATTATTTAAGTACATTGTCAATATTCCTTGGCATTGTAAAATGTAAACATTTCATCATCCAAGTTAAACACCGCGAAATTTCCAGTGTCGAACGCCATTGCGGAAACAATTTTCTTTAAAAACAATACTCAAGATTTTTTCGCACGATGCTAGTTGTCTACTTAGGGCCTGTCTTTTTGCGTTTTTATTTTCTTTGTGCTCCACTGGTTTTCTCTAGTTTTATATTAATTTTGTCACATCGATTGTTTGGAACAAAATTAATTATATTGTATTGCGATCTACGATATATTGAACCACCTCTAACAAGTGAGTTTCAAATGTATTTTTGCTCGAAAATTATCGTTTTAGAGATGCATCTTTTTTGCTGCCTATTGTATTATGAGTGGTTTTAATGGTTTTTCCAAATTACGTATTAGCTCAGTCAAGTGTCTTCTTCGGAAACTGCATTTTAGGAAGGTCACTTTTTATCATAACATATTTACCTAAATAATGATTTGGTTCGGTGTACTTACCTAATTATACAGGTCTGAATCGTTTTATGTTTTTCTCTAACGTAACATAATAATTACATGCAGTAATGCCCGATTTTACCTAGATTTCTATCATTTCCATACTTATTTAATTAAAACTCATTCAGTAAATTATACCCATACTAATTTCATAAAAGCAAAAATGTTTCTATCTGCCTGTCTGTGTACCTACAGAGGTAGATTGCATCACTGGGAAAGACGAATTCCCACGAGATTTGTCTAAAACGTCCACGCGTACGAAGTCGCGGGCATCATCTAATTGCATCTTACTTGAATCGAAAATAGTTAGCTCCGAAAAGTCAAAGGTGTATTCCCTGGATTCGAAACCCGAACGCGCCGAATCTTAATCACTGGGCTATCAACGCTTAAGTAGGTACAAGTAGCCTGGCATAAGCAATATCAATATGCTCGGGTCAATAACGCTCTCGTGAGTGCGTCCCACTTTCTCGCCAACTTTTCTCGTGCATTTACCAGCGTATGAAAGGGGTGAAGAAAGGATTTTCTTTTCTGTGTGTTTTTTTCTTCTTTTTGTAGTCAATAGCTTTGCTATCACCTAATGAAAATGCTTTTTACATTCCGACCGGAATTTATACCTATCTACATAAAACATACAAAAGTGAATGAAAACGTAGGAACCTATGTGTACATTACTTATGAGTTAGATATGTAGCTTTAGCATTTTGGTTTAAAAAAAAATTATTACCTAGAAAGGTGGACCTATCTAATATGCTCTTTTTGAATGCTACTTAGAACTTAGAATATATATATCAATTAAATTCGCGCGATTAACTTGCGAGCAAAGGATCAGTCAGAAAGAGTTTTTGCGAATTTAAAACTAGAGTTCAGACATGCAGCTTTTGCAAATGATCAATACGTTAAGCGTTGAAAACATTTTTGCTATTTCCGAACGCTGTCTACGAAAAACGAATGCTCAAACTTAACAAAAGGGGTGAAAAATACTGGCTGACTGTTCCAATGGTGCCTTTCCTTTTACCTACCTACTGTTTCAATTTGCAGTTGCTACAAATGAAAATATACAAGTTTATGCAGTTCTTTGTTACATTGCCTTTATCTTAGATTTTAATACGATCTCTCTTCTGTTTCTTTAGGGATTCTTACTGTTTGAGGTCACTTTTGTAAATCTACCTGACCCCTTAGAAAAGCTTGACCCATATTCTCTCTGATTTCATGTTCCTTGTGGCTTTGTGGTTTCCGGAATTATACTGATTTAAATATTCTCGATAAAAAGGATAGTCTGCTGGTAGCAAGCAATGTCCATCTTCAGGTAGCAAGTTATCTCTATACCAAATTTCGTTAAAATCAGTTAAGGATCTGGGGCGTAGAGAATACGGATTTTTTTTAATTTTTATTATCCACTTCAAGTTAGCCCTTGTCTGCGATCTCACCTGATGGTAAGTGATGATGCAGTCTAAGATGATAGCGGGCTAACCTGTTAGGGGCATGGCAGTTGTATTAAACCCATACCCCTATTCGGTTTCTACACGGCATCGTACCGGAACGCTAAACTCCTTGGCGGCACGTCTTTCCCGGTAGGGTGGTAACTAGCCACGGCCGACGCCTCCCATCAGGCCAGACCAGGGAAAATTCAGAAATTATAAATTCCCAAATTGACCCTGCCGAGGATCGAACCCGGGACCTCCACACGTTAAGACAACAGCGCTACACACTGCGCCACGGAGGTCGTCAAATTTTTTTGCCCATTTGACTTAAATCATTAGTGTCTCTTGTCTAATCGAAGGCTCACCCCAAAATCTCTTGTTTCCAGTATACCCAGCATACAAGAAGAATGAAGCAGGCTTCACAACGTGCCCGTCGCTGGAGACGCGGTACACCGGCGAGCCCAACAACCGCGCGGTGACTCGAAGACCGGCAGACATCGTGCGCACGAGGAACCCTGGAGCATGTGAGTTCTCCTTCCAGATTCTTTTTTATTCTCCTACTAGTTGATGCCCGCGGCTTCGTCCGCGTGGATTGAGGTTTTTTTGGTTCCCGCGGGACTATTTCCGGCATAAAAGTAGCCCAGACTAATGTATCTCTGTGCCAAATTTCATCTAAGTAGATCCGTTCAGCCGTTCTGGTGTGATTGAGTAAGAAACATCCATCCATCTATCCATCCATACAAACTTTCGCATCACTAATATTATAAATGCGAAAGTGTGTTTGTTTGTTGGTTTGTCCTTCAATCACGCCGCAACGGAGCAACGGATCGATGTGTTTTTGGCATAGGTATAGTTGAGGACCCGGAGAGTGACATAGGCTACTTTTTATCCCGGAAAATTAAGGAGTTCCCGCGGGAATAAAAAAAAAACTTAAACCACGCGGACGAAGTCGCGGGCATCAGCTAGTTTATAATATTAATATAGATAAGTTAGCCCTTGCCTGCGATCTCGATCTGCGATTAGGGGTACGGCAGTTACCATACCCCTAATCGTTTGCTACACGGCATCGTATTGGAACTGGTGATAATAACTAGCCACGGCTGAAGCCTCCCACCAGACCAGACCTGAGAAAATTCAGAAATTATAAATTCCGAAATTATAACCCTACCAGGAATCGAATTCAGAACTCTGCTTCTCTCGCGGTAAGGCGTTGTAAATGTCGATTAAAGAATAGAAACATTTTAATGTAATTTAGAGGATTACCTAGTCAAAGTTGCAAAAGAATTAAGATTTTGCTCGGATTTTGTTAGATAAAACATTGCTAAAATAATTTCCAAGGGTATAATGTCGTAATAATATCATTGACATTATGCTAACCTATCGATCCCTCAGTCCACTAGGATTTAATAGCCGGGAATTTACTGATCAAACAGTGAATTCTAACTATACATTATTGAATAGTTTATGCTACTGAGTCACTCAGTAATGGGTAACTAATAAGGTAACGGCGGTCGTGGACTAACGATCTGAATATTTAAAATGAAATTAAGCCAGCCAAGTTACGCATTTGTATATTCATTAGGCAACGTCGCCAGACAAGGGAAAGGGAGGTGCAGAGGCTTGGCTTTATGCCATTATAAGATTGTTTGTCCAATCTTAATGGTTTAGGAAGTTTTGTTTAACGTTTCCAATTCGCATATAAAATGAACACCGTAACAGCAAGCTATGGGATCTAATTATTATCCCGTAAAAATATGTCTGGATAGTAGGAGTAAGGAGAGCAAAACGTCCGTTGACCATAGGGCTGTTTTTAGCAACTCCCATCAGATAGACTCATCTCTTAGCTCTCCTTCTCTGCGTCGTACCTATTCCTCATCGCTGAAGGTCGTAACCCTTTTCTAATCAAAAAAGGTAGGGATTTTCTTAACTAGTATGAGCAAGCTTAAAAGGAAGTATTTCTTAGATAACCAAAAATACGTACGATAGCCATAGACTTATATTTATTATTGGCTTTTTCAGGTATATCGAACGGCGGGCGTCGTGTAGTAAAAGCACTATGTGCGTACACGGCCCGAGCAGAGTCCGACATCTCCTTCCGCAAGGGAGACCGTATGGAGGTGCTGAGCGACGCGGAACCAGACTGGTGGCGGGTTTTACACCTGTCCACCAGGCGGGAGGGACTTGTACCAGCCAACTTTGTGGCCGAAGAAAGTTCCGTGGAGTGTGAAGAGTGAGTTAAATTTGTTTTTACTGTAGCCATAATTTTCCGCAAGGGAGACCGTATCGTTTGCACATTAACTCCCTGTATTTAAACATTTACTCTGCAAAGCCTGTCCATGTCTTGAACTACATATATTTAGAATCAAATAACCCACAGAAAGCCAAATAGAACCTACTACTATTTTTCGCCAGAACAAACATAAAATTAACTTGTAGAACTTGGTAGCTCTAGACACGACATAATATAAATATTGAGCGTAGCTGATCTCCTATTCTGCCAACCATAATAAGAAATGTGTTCACCAACCTCCTGCTAAATATAGTCTCATTTTTAGCTGGTTCTTTCCACACGTATCAAGAAAGGAGGCTGACAAATTACTGCTAGCAGAAATCAATCCTCGAGGGACCTTCCTCGTGAGGCCGGCAGAACATAACCCTCATGGTTTCAGCCTTAGTGTCAAGGATTGGGAGGAGGGCAGAGGATATCATGTAAAGCATTATAAGATCAAGCCACTGGATAATGGGGGGTTTTATATTGCGACGAACCAGACGTTCCCAAGTCTACCCGCGCTGGTTATGTCTTATACGAGTGAGTGCTTTTGAGCTTATACTGTCGTCATTTGAGAATATAAATTTCAAAATTACCTTTATATTTTAGGGCCCTATTGATCGGGTTATCGAGCTTCAAAATGTTTGATAAATTATGAAGTGTTTTTTTCACCTGGTTAACTAAAATATTTCTTTTGCTTTTTATTATTGGGTTATGGGCATTTGGGTTTTATTTTGTCCCACATTCCTAAAACACTAATACATTATTTCTTTCTTCTTCCAACTATTTTGCAAATACTACTTCTTTTTGTAATTTTTACACCCAATTTTGGGTAATGTAAATAGTACTCACAAAAAACATAACCAACTAACCAAAAATAACTCATAATTCCAATGATGTGTACTCACGCTTTCCAGAGAATGCGCTAGGCCTGTGTCACGTGCTAGCCCGGCCTTGTCCCAAACCCGAGCCACAGATGTGGGACTTGGGACCAGAGCTGCGAGATAAATGGGAGATCCCACGGAGCCAGATACAGCTGATCAAAAAACTCGGCCAGGGGAACTTTGGAGAAGTTTACTACGGGAAATGGTGTAACAATATTGAGGTGAGATATTACTTTTTAGTACCTACTTTAGCCACTTTATTTGCCTTAGCCACAGACGGGGAACCTGGGACCAGAGCTGGAGGATAAATGGGGGAGCCAGACGTAGGTAATCGAGAAACTGGGCCAAAGGAACTTCAGAAAAGTGTATTACAGAAAATGGTATAACAATATTGAGGTGTGACGTGAAATGATAATAAGATATGTTTTTCAGCCAGATCTACATATAGACCATAAGCCAATAAAAAAGTATTCGGGATGCCATACATTTCATGGAACTTGGTCTTGCAATTTTTGTAGTAGCAGCAGCAAATGGTGTAACAAAATTGAGGATTTGATTACCTGAACTTCGTGTTTTTTCCACAAAAATGGGACTTTGAACAAGAACTAATTTCTATGGAAGTAGATAATTCTGCTTAGCAAGGGTTTTTTAAAATGATTGTTGGAGGCCATTAATAATCCTGGACCTCAGATGTGGGAATCAAAATGGACTTTGATTATTTTTCAAACCACATTTATAATATTGTTCTAATAGTTCTTTTCCGTTTTCCAGGTTGCAGTCAAAACGCTAAGAGAAGGTACAATGTCGAAACAAGCGTTTCTCCAAGAAGCATCCATTATGAAGAAGTTTCGTCACAAACGTCTAGTCGCCCTTTACGCGGTCTGCTCAACACAGGAACCTGTATACATCGTACAGGAGTATATGTGCAAAGGCTCCTTATTGGAATTCCTTAGAAACGGGGAAGGAAAATCCCTCCATTTCGAGGATTTGATCTACATAGCGGCCCAAGTTGCGAGTGGAATGGAGTATCTCGAATCCAAACTATTGATACACAGAGACTTAGCAGCAAGAAATGTGTTAATAGGTGAAAATAACGTAGCGAAAATATGTGACTTCGGGCTGGCTAGGGTGATCGAAGACAACGAATACTGTCCAAAACAAGGTTCCCGGTTCCCTGTGAAATGGACGGCTCCTGAAGCAATTATATACGGACGTTTCTCTATAAAAAGTGATGTTTGGTCGTATGGTATTTTACTAATGGAATTATTCACATATGGTCAAATACCTTATCCAGGGTTGCACGGGAAAGAAGTGATAGAACAGGTGGAAAGAGGTTATAGAATGCCAAAACCTGTGGGTCACTATCTGCCAGACGATATCTATAGACTGATGATCCAATGTTGGGACGCTATCCCAGAGAAGCGGCCGACGTTCGAATTCCTGAATCACTATTTCGAATCGTTCACAGTAACCAGTGAGATACCGTATAGAGAAGTGCAAGATTAGTGCTGTGATAATATAGTGGACTAGGTTTTTTACACTATGGAGTTTTTGACGCTGTGCGTTTAAGTGAAAGTGATGAGCCCGTATTTTCAAATTTTGGATCTGTAGACTGTTAAAACGCTGAACATTTCTTTGCTGTTTGGAGGCGATATGCTGCATTGCAAAAAATATAGTTTATTCGAGTTAAGAAAATAATAATAATTTGTTTTCAACTCCAGTTTCTGGGTATAAAAAAAATGTGGTCCATTCATTGGTCAGCTAAGTTTAGACTTTAAGCATTTTCTGACTTGCTCTCGAGAAAACCACGACATTCAAATTTCAATAGACAACACTTCAGCGACCTTGCTCGACGGTTTAAAGCGGTCGTTATGTGTCGGCAACATTGTCCTAAGGAAGCTGGAGCATTATTGCTCTATCTTTTGACTATTGCACTGAGCAAATATCTTTGTGGTCAACTTTTTTTTAATTTATGGTCAGGTCTTTGGTCAGCTGGGAGTTCGTTGGAAACCAATTAACATCTAAAACTTATTTTCTTAACGCAGATAGACTATAAAATGGCTAAAACAATATTGTCACATGTTTAATGAAAAAATTTGTACTGAACTGATGTTGATTGATGTTAATTAATGGTCTGCAAGCATTGTGTATTTGAACAGCGCGTGAGATTAAAATTGTGTAGGGTCCTTAGCGAATAAACGAAACTAAGACTAGTGTGTGTTGAAATGTTGATACTTAAAAGATACCCAAAAATTAAGTACCTAAATAATAATCAATAATTATTACTCGGTTTAATTTTGGTCCAAAAATATTTTTCTATCCTACCAAAAAAGAACTTAAATTAGGTTATTTATGACTTTAACAATCATTCTTTAGTCTCTCTTCTCTTTCTTTAGACTCTGGGCCATTATTGAAACTTAAAACATTGACTTTAGCAAATCTCTCAAACTGTAATTTTTAAAATTTACTTTGACAGTCAAATTTGCCAGGTTGAAACTAATTTCAATCTATACTTACGTAATTTTTTTTTTTGTAAATTTATATAAAGTGAACACACACACAGTCAAAGTTTCTTTTTTAATATTTTTATACTCAAAGCGTTACTAAACTATACAGGAAAGTGTGAGCTTGTCATTTTAATTCACTGGCTTTTCGTATTACTTTTTATTTGTAGGTATGAAAAATTTCAATGACGAATGTATAAAGTATCGAATAAATCGACAAAAAATCACATACTATATGGAACTAATTAAAGTCCACAGAAAAGTAATTAAAATGTCTTTACGCCTCATCTGAACAAGTTCTTGATTCTGACCGGAAATATTGATCAGTAATACCGGACATGAATCATGATACTGATCGGTTTGTCTCAAAATATGGGTTAGATATTTTTCATACTTGAGTGTAAGAACACTCCAATAAAGCTTTTAGCACACCGACGCCATTCTCAGGCGGCAGAAAAACATAACCACACTTCTGCCTATAGCACAACGACGTTTACGCAAGCAATATGCCTTGAATCATCATTATTTACTTTGGTGTATCAGATATCAATGCCTCTATGTTGTTGATGCAAAGCCGTAGAGCTAGTCGTTTATACACCAGTTCGGCTAATATGTTGGACTCTGTAATTAAATTAACCATCAGGACATGATATAATATTATGCAAAAAATAAAACTGAATCTACCACAAACTAAATGCGACGGTATACCAACGGCGTTAAAGCCGCAAATCGTTTGACTTAAGCGTGCCAATTTTTAGGGTTCCGTACCCAAAGGGTAAAAACGGGACCCTATTACTAAGACTCCGCTGTCTGTCTGTCTGTCTGTCTGTCTGTCTGTCTGTCTGTCTGTCTGTCTGTCTGTCTGTCTGTCTGTCTCCAGGCTGTATCTCATAAACCGTGATAGCTAGAAAGCTGAAATTTTCACAAATGATGTATTTCCGTTGCCGCTATAACAACAAATACTAAAAATTAAAAAAATATATATCTTAAGGGGGGTCCCCATACAATAAACGTGTTTTTTTCGTATTTTTTTGCTCAATATTAAAAACGGTAACAGGTAGACGGTTCAAATTTTCACAGAATATTAACTTGTATATTACCTTTCAAAATAAATAATTAAATATCAATAAAGTAAATAGTAAAGGGGGGCTCCCATACAACAAACGTAATTTTTTGATATTAACAATAAACCTCTACAAACAAAGTTAGTTTTGCGGTTCATTTCGTCTTGTTTTTAATACGTCATAAATCGTAAAACTTACTACAGGTTTGTACGGAACCCTCGGTGCGCGAGTCCGACTCGCACTTGGCCGGTTTTTATTCAGTATGTTTTAGGCATAAGATCTGATAATAATTATTGCAATAACGCAAAGCGAAAATACCGGTCAGAATTTTGCAACTGTTTCGGAGAGCCTTAATCGTTGTGCAAACACCTATTTTCTTATTTATTAGCTGTTAGATTAAGTATGTTTAGGCGTTATGTTGCATTTGTACAAAATCATTCACTGTGAGTTAAGAAATAAGGTTGAAAGTCGTAAATTTATCGTCAGAGTACTTTTGCATTATTTGATTTAATATCGGTTATATTGAATACAAGTTATTAAATCGATATATTGTACCGTTATTGGTTGGTATATCGGATAATAACGGTCACGATGTTATCGTTAATATCGTAACGGTATTTCACAAAAATATAGGATCCAATAACGCGAAGAGGCTCTTAACACGATATTTTCATATTCTAAATTGAGATGTGATATTTTTGTATCACTTTAATTCAAAGTTTCATGCATTTCTAATTTCATTTTCCCATTCAATGTTTTTGTTTTTCAACGGTGCTAGCAAGTAGTCGGCCTCATTTTTTTTAACCAAAGTTCAAGATCTCTACTCAAAAATAAGTTATAATCATAATTATAAGTTCATCGCCAGTTATTTCAGTGTAAATTTATAAGTAAAAAATCATGTTCCAGGAGTGGTGTCAATTTGTTTGGGATGGCTGAATGTCAAATCGCATTACATAAAATAGATCTTTCTCTGTAAATCTAGTGAGTAGTTTCTTCGCAAATAAAAAATCTGATATTTTGTTATCCTGTAAGTACCAGTTAAATAGAAAATATATCGGGGTCGACTTCATTGTTTAAATTATTAAAGTATTTCTTCTTAGTTTGCACACATAACTGACAATTTCATATTATATTGCGTACAAAAATATTTTCAGTCCATTTTTTATTGAAAAAGAGATCATAGATAAAACTATAGCCTATTGATAAAAATTGTGTACAGTTTAAAAAAGAATTTGGATGCCCACTTTATTATACCGAAGTTTATACAGAGTTTATAACGTCGTGTATTCACCTTTACTGAAATTATTTAGGCTCCTTTGCGAATGTTTTTTAATACATAAGAACTTTTTAAAAACGATCATAGATTATCTAAATTCATACACGAATTTTAATAAGGCGAAAATAAATAATCTAAAATAGGTTTTGACATACCAATATCGCATCAAAGGAATCCGATATCAGTATTGTTACTAGAATTGACATGTTTTTGTCAATTTCTAATATAGAATGTAGTTTCGAAGCCAGACAAGTCAATTTTTAAGATTTCGCCTTACATTATTACCCTTTAAATTAAGGTCAACACATAAAAATGTAGATAAATCAAAATGTCTAAATGCAAAGGGGCCAAATCCTTCACGTGAAAAGAAATATAGCTTTAGGACCATACCAAAGAGTTATTGTACATTATGACTTGTGAGCGAAGGATAGTATTATGTGGCGGGCATATTAATTTTTAGCATAGTTAGAAATTGTGACCTGTGTATTGTTAATTATTTGACCAATATCCTAAATCTCGACATGTTTACGACTAAATATTGTTAATTACAAAATGCTACTCTCGTTTACCACATTAACTGATTATTATATCGGTATTCCAACACCGATTATGTACCGGTTCCGGTATTTTTGTGACAATATAATATGTTACAAAATTTTCCGCCCAGATATATAGAGTTTATAGACTGATAGGAAACGTTGACGCAAGCCGGTAACTGGATGGGTGACTTTGGTATTTTCAATGATGATGATGTGTTGATATTTATTCTGGTGACTGCTTCGTAGGTCTAGTGGTTAGCATGTTCGACTTCGGCCGACGAGGTCCCGGGTTTGAGTCCCGGGTCGGACTCGGGCCATAACGAGTATTGGGTTTTTCTGACAAGAAATTCTCAGTACTAGTCCGAAGTTAGGAAATTCGCAGTGTTACACCCCCGTGCCTCGGAGAACACGTTAAGCCGTCGGTCCTGCGCCTGATCTCTCTCCGGTCGTGTCGGATTTTCCGTCCCATCAGGCTATGAGAGAAAAAGTGCAAACTTATGCATGTACACTATATCTGCTGCGCAGATGGCTAATTTCTCTGGAGATAGGCCGATGTGGCCGAAATTCGATCGGTGGGGCATTATTATTTTATCTGGTAATGTGGTAACGTGAATAACGCTCAAATATTGTTCGACTGATTACAAACCATGACTTAGCTATTTTTCGTCGCCTCATAAAAGTATTAAAGTTATGCTTTAATCACTTAATCATTTCCTCTCATCAACCTAACAATTATTGTGTATGTAAATTTGAAAAAGTTAAAATAGTGTCTTATAACATTCCAAGTAATCAAACACATTAAATTTGGACACTTTTGTATGAAACAATATAGATTTGTAAGATTTTGTACATACAATTAAATAAATGTTATTGATATAAAATTGTTTTATTTTCCAATTCACTTTAGTAGGTACAGAAAAGTATAGTATTTATTTTATAAATATATTTTATGGTAAGTTACACTATTTTGTGACTTATAAAAATGCTATAAATTACAGTTTTCTACATGGATGCAGATTATCTTTAAATTCGTAAAGGAAACTTGGAGAAAAAAAATGAGTGACATTATTATTATGAAGATTAAATAAATAAAAGTTTGAGTACAATTTTTTTTTTAGAGTATCTTTTGAGTCCAATTAAAATTATACTTATTTTAAAATAAAATTATTTAGGCAAAATTGATTTCCATTGCCCTAAAATCTCATTCAATCTCGTGAGTCTTAATTTAATATAAATATTATTTACAATACGTCTTTCTCTATAAGTAGTACAATCATTTCAATATATGTAATATATTGCACTAATAATAATATGCTACAGGTAAAGTGTACACCATGCAAAGTTGACTTTGTCCAGGCAGACTCAGGTTTTTCAGTAGGTATATAATATTTGGCTAATTCATTAGTGGCTTTCCAAGGTCCAATTGAAGTAAATTCTGACAGACTAGCCATCTGAGATATTGGGTGCGTTCCGAAATACACTGAGAGCACTGGAAGTCCCCAGTAAAGAGCACTGCCAGTGCTCGCAGTGCTTATAACGGAACACACACATTATCATGTGCAAACACAAAACTTTGACAGTTGACTATGAGAGTGAGGGAACAGAGTACACATGTCATGTGTATTCTATTCCCTCACTCTCATAGTCGACTGTCAAAGTTTTTCTATTTCTTTTTTATCTTATATTTAAAGTGCAAACTTTGTGCTTCTTAGCTCTAAATCTACTCGTATAAACATAAAAATGAATCCCTAGGTATTTCCCTTTGTCACCGTAACACGCGTGAACGGCTGGACCAATTTCGCTAATTCTTTTTTTGTTGTTTGTTATTGTAAGGAGAAGGTTCTCATGAAAGAAAAAACTAAGAAAGTTGCGCGGAACATTAGAAAATTTAAGAAAACTTAACGACCATATTAACTTTTCTAATCTTTTTTTTAACCTTTTTTTAACCTTTTCTCCGTTTGTAACCTTATGGCGTTTGACATAACTGCCAGTTGTGTGACAGTTGGCGGAATTGACAGAATCAGCGCTGCAAATATCGTTTAAAACAGATGCCTCGGTCGGAATTATGTTGATAAAATTATAAATTTATCATTTCTTAGTGCACATTTCACAGTCGATTCAATTATTGTACAGTATTTTTTGAGAAGTGTTTGTTCATCAAGGTTAGTTTAGCTCAATCAAGACAGGACAACGTCTGTCGGGTCAGCTAGTAGGTACGTCGACTTCGCCTGTAGCATTTGTAAAACCTTTGTGACCTATCTAAACTGTATCAGTATACATTTTGGTCTTAAGCTTAAGGTACCTATACTCGGACTGGTAGAACGATTGCATGTAGTGCCAACATGCCAGTATAGGCGTAGGAACATAGTGCGGGTTCTTCTTGCTATAGTGATTCAGGTATATAGCCAATGCTACCAACATACCGGACCATGCGTATCTGGAAGTAAAAGGTAATAATATTAGGTAATATGTTTGCGGATAAAAAATCCATACTTCCATACTTATATAATACTAGATGATGCTCGCGACTTTGTCCGCGTGGATTAAGTTTTTTGATTTCCGCGGGAACTCCTTAATTTTCCGGGATAAAAAGTAGCCCACGTGTTATTCCAGACTATAATCTATCTCTGTGCCAAACATCCAACAACGTTCAGCCGTCGCGTTGGGGCGTGATTGAGTAATGATAAATGCGATAATTTTTTCAACCGATTTTGTTGAAATTTGGTAGGTACAGGAATAGGTTGTATCCCGGGGAAGGACATAGGCTACTTTTTATCCCGGAAAATTAAGGAGCTCCCACAGGAATACAAAAAAACTTAATCAACGAGGACGAAGTCGCGGGCATCATCTAGTAATTAATAAAAGTTAAGGTACAGGTATACTTTTTTATGTCGCATCGGCAATATTCGTTTGCCTATATTAAAAGAGGAGGGGAAAACGAAGAAAACGAAAACCGGAAGGGCATTTCATATCCTAGCGGTTCGAATTAGGAACGAGGAAGCAAATCGCTTCGTACGAGCCCGCGGAATTTCGACTGCGTAAGGTCTAATAGGGATGATGCCTATATCAAAAATAAATTATTTCTAACTGATTATTAAATAGAGGGTCTTCCAAAAGACCTAAAATTCCTTCACATCCTCGGTTAGTTTGATGACGTCACAACTGTGAATTTCATACAACTTCCATACTAGAAGTGCGTTTTTAAGTTTGATAAAGAGTTGCTGATTTGATTGAGTTGTCATCATCTCTATTCCTTGCGGTTATTTAACAATGAAAAATCGTATGTATACTACACAGGTATACTATATCTGTGTAACAAATTACATATGTGTTTTTTGTGTATTTTTGTTAATTGTAAGCAAGTATATTAAGTTTTTTTATTAATTGCCACTCTAATTCTGTAGTCCGGAGAGACGCATTGGGCAACTGTAAGGTCTCTTCGCCTCTTCTGGTATGTTATCTAAATAAATAAATATAAAAAAGTATAGCATCTTAGACTGCATCATCACTTACCATCAGGTGAGATCGCAGTCAAGGGCTAACTTGTAATGGATAAAAAAAAATAGCTTGATTTTTGTCAATGACATATACTTACTGAAAAACAAACGGCTTGCTAAAGAACAGGAACGATATAACGATGGAGAGGGCTTTCCTCATGGTGGTGACGGTGACCGCGACGGTGGCGCCGCATATCCTGACCAGCGTCAACACCGCCTGCAGGCCCATGTAGCCGCTCACGCTTAATAGGAATATGTTGGAGTACATTGTTGCTGGGTTCTGAAATAAATTATAACTTTTTTTTAGGTGAAACTTCCTCAGAATCGTTGTGATTTGAAAAAACGAAAAAAGCGACACTAAAAATAGACAAGCATATTCAGCTTTAGCCTACGAGAGAATGAGACAAAATATATAACTTGTATTACAACTAGTGATTCGCCCCGAACTGAGACCTCGCGGTATCCATAAACTTGTACAGAGCGCCATCTATTGACATCATTGTGAAGTTCTGTTAAAAATACTGAAGCTCATTAAAAATTAAATTATTTCATTTCCTTATAATATTTATCTAATTTTAGTATTTGTTGTTCAAGTACAGGATATAATTCAAATAATTGATGTTTCAGGCTCAGCCTTTCAAAAAATTGAGAGTTCTGAGGTCAACTTTGGACGTTAGAAAATCTCCACTTTGAAAGCCCCCCATTTCGTCAATTTTAGGGGAAAAATTAAAACATATATATTTTTGGACTCTATTCCTAATTATCTTTAAAATGATATACCGCAACCCTATGTAACGCTATAAAAAATATTCAATCAATCAATCAATCAATCGTTTAATTGCAAGAAACATTGTACAATAAAAGATGACAAACTAATATTAAAGAGCAAACATGTTTCGTCATTGCTGACGTGCAAATTTATAAAGTAGGTAGGTACTTAGTCTCTAGATATTATCATCTTATCATATTTTATAACGGTTTGCGTACTCTTGTATGGTGTAAAATGCTTTGTCCATTAAAAATTCTTGTAGTGAACGCTTAAATTTATAATAGTTTTTAATATTAACAATACTTTCTGGGAGTTTGTTATACAGAATGCAAGTCATAACAAAGGCGCTATTACCAAAATATTATATATATTTTACTTCGCATTCGCTTCTAGGTATGAGAGCCCCCCTGAAATAAAGATTTTTATAACTTTTTAAGCCATATTCGGCGGGAGGCCATCGGTTTACATATTAGTTATATTTAAATTTGAAGTAATTTACGTTTAGTAATTAAGAAGTTATAAGGCTCTGACAGACGGACGAACGGACGGACAAGTGCAAATTCACTCAAGTAGACTCAGAGATCTTCGCTTCGCTCGGTCAAATATAACTGTTATCTCAATCAGAATGAGATAGCAGAATATAATACAAGATATAGAATACAAGTTATATATTTTATCACATTCTCTCGTAGGCTACTTTTCTGAAGTTTCACTTCTGCCGTATGTGAATTGCACACATACACTTTTTTTAATCTACTACAAGCTAGCCCTTGACTGCGATCTCACCTGATGGTAAGTGATGATGCACTGATGGTAGATGGTAGCGGGTTAACCTGTTAGGGGCATGGCAGTTATATTTAACCCATTCCCCTAATCGGTTTCTACACGGCATCGTACCGAAACGCTAAATCGCTTGGCGGCACGTCTTTGCCGGTACCTTGTTTGAAGTGAAGTTAAACTAGCAGTAGGTAGGTATGTTTCAACTGGTAAAAATCTTATAGATTATGTCTACAAGCCCTATTCAAACATCACCATTTCCACAATGAGAACCTTAGTTTCTAATGTTTCTGTCAGTTAATTTATCCTTTTAAGCACATTATGATTTATCCATACTAATAGTAGTACGTACGTAGTAGTAGTACGATAGTAAAGTGAAAGTGAAAGTTACCTGAGCACAATAAGTGATTCCATCAGTCAATATCCCACTGAACCCAGTAATAATGACCAGATACACACAAGCTATCACATATGAGTAGAAAACTACTTCATTGTTGGTAGCTTGGAACTGTTTCATGGCTTTCTCTTGGACATTACCAATGATCGCATCACATAGCAACGCTAGGGAAATTACTATTACCCCTATTATGTCAAAGTTGGGAGATGTATTTGAGTCAGCTGAAAAATACAAAATTATTTTGAACTGGAGTTTTTTGCACACGCATAAACATAAAATGTGCAGAATAGACAGATGCAGAACAGTTATGCGTTACATTACCTACTGTATTATTAACTAATTTCAATAAAAGGTCAGCACTTTTTATCACAATGTTTGTGGAGTTTCAAAAATTTATAAAGCATCATAATATCATACTAATATTATAAATGCGAAAGTGTGTTTGTTTGTTGGTTTATTGGTTTGTCCTTCAATCACGCCTCAACGGAGCAACGGATCGACGTGATTTTTGGCATGGATGTAGTTGAGGACCTGGAGAGTGACATAGATATTATAAATGCGAAAGTGTGTTTGTTTGTTGGTTTATTGGTTTGTCCTTCAATCACGCCTCAACGGAGCAACGGATCGACGTGATTTTTGGCATGGATGTAGTTGAGGACCTGGAGAGTGACATAGGCTACTTTTTCCCCGGAAAATAAAGGAGTTCCCGCGGGAATCAAAAAACTTAAACCACGCGGACGAAGTCCCGGGCATCAGCTAGTTTAATATAATACTCAATAAGAACCACAGAAATCAAAAAAATATTAGAAATAGAAAAAAACTCATGCAAATGCCCATCTATTCCAAAGCAACATAAATTAAACTGTACCTAATGCTGTACCTACTAATAATATAATTATTTTATTATATTATAGGTACAATAACATACAATAATAATTGGTCACTGCTCATCAGCTCAAAGCTAATACCTTAACTTATTTTAATGTTTTACTTCCAACGACCTCAATTTACATAGACGGGCCCTGACAAAAAATGTGGACCTATTTTACTAACGCCATCTAGTCTGAAAAGCGGGACAGCGCTATGGCGGGAACAAGGACAGGCCTATACAGGTGTAGAGCGCGCTCTACAGATCGGACGCCCAATTTTTTATATGAAAGGGCCCATCTAATACCTACCTACATTATATATTGACGTTTACTTCAATATTGATTTGTATCAAAGTTAAAGTAACTTAGTTGTTTATGGGGAATGTCAACATAATAAACTTACAAGTGGCACAACATGAAGCTGCAATATATTAAATACTATTTTTATCTAAATAAAAAATTTTAAAAATTGCTTTTTTAACACTTCCTACTTCTCTCTGATTTCTGTGTAGTCTTGATTCAGATATTGGATAAAACTGTATGGTTTTTTTTTGTTTTAATATGGAATCCTAAAAAGAAAAGCTTACCTAAAGTAAACATAGTCAGTCCTATGCACATAATAATAGCAGCTACATAGTCCAAGAACCCATATCTTTTGCCCAATATTATAATACTGCCGATCATCACTGGTATGAGCTTGCAGCTCTTGAATATCAACTGAGTTGGGTAGTTCAGGTAACTTAGTGCTAGATTCGAAAATGCCATGGTGCCTAGAGTTAGAGCCGCTAGAATGGCATAGGTTCTTATTGGTACTCTGAAAATTAGAAAATAATTTTATTAACATTAATAATTACATATCCATACTAATAATAATAATAATAATGTCCTCCCGACCGAATTTCGGCCACGGCGGTCAATCTCCAGAGAGATTAGCCATCTGCGCGGGAGATATTATAGTGCACAAGTGTGTGCGCAAACACAGGTGCACTCTCTGTTCCTTTACTATCATAGCCCGAAAGGACGGAAAGTCCGACACGACTGGAATGAGATCAGGCGCAGGACCGACGGCTTAACGTGCAATCCATACTAATATTATAAATGAGAGTGTCTGTCTGTCTTCATAATACATAATATTATGACATTATAGCCATCCATTGTATTGTATAGACTTATTGTAAAAGTAGGTCATTTGAATGTTACTTGGTCTACAAAGCCTGACGTTAATTTTGTAATAGGATGATGCCTATATCAAAAATAAATTATTTCTAAGTTCTAACTGATTATTAAATAGAGGGTCTTCCAAAAGACCTAAAATTCCTTCACATCCTCGGTTAGTTTGATGTCGTCACAACTGTGAATTTCATAAAACTTCCATACTAGAAGTACGTTTTTAAGGTTGATAAAGAGTTACTGATTTGATTGAGTTGTCATCATCCCTATTACAAAGCCTGACATAATAATTATTCAAGATATTACATAATTAATAATTTGTATGTCAGGGTTGCCCAACTGGATATGCTGCGACTTTTCATGCTGTAACCATCATTGTAACACATATTCAGACAAATGCATTCTATTCTTCTATTCTATTCAACAGATCTTGATGAAATTTGGTATCTAAGAGGTAGGTTACATCCCGGGGAAGGCTATAGGTTATTTTTTATCCCGGAAAATTAAAGTGTTCCCGTGGGATCAAAAACTTTAAAACACACAGATAAAGTCCCATCATCTATTAAATACATGATTTACTTAAAAGTTCTATAAATCCCTGCAGGGGCTCCTTAATTCTCTAGGACCTAATTTATGTCCATCCCCGGGACATAATCTAAGTCTGTACCAAATTTGATCAAAATCAGTTGGAAAGATGGGCTGTGAAAGCGTAACAAACAATCTAAATTCCAAGATTTTTCAAACTCAAATGTTTTTTATTCAAATAAACTTTCACAAGAATCCAAGGGATTATCTACCACTTCACAATTCAAAAGCGCATTTGATTAACAAGTAATACAAATAATACTTACTTTCTTTTAATAGGATTCCTTATTAGTGATTCCACATAACTAAGACTCATTGTTATTAAAAACTGTATTAAAGTTATATACAGGCTCACTGGCTTCACTTCAGGTACTGAGAATATAAGTTCCAGGAAATAGCCATATGCTATGTAGCATATAAACACAAAGATAGAACAAGTAGCAAACTGTAGTAAAGGACTAAATGATGATATATCTAAACATAAAATGTTAATTTCAGATTTTTTTGCCTGTCCATTGGTGCCTTCATCTATCTTAATTAGTACTTCCTTTGAGGAATTCATTTTCTTAATATCACAGATAAACTTTTATTAAATATTTCAGCTCATATGTAAATTATTTCATATTTAACTGAAAAACAAATAAATATATTACAAAATATAAAATAAACAAAACAAAATTTTAGCAAGTCATGATTGTGATAGGTACGAGTATTATACTTAAATTATGGCAGAAAGCTGAACACTCAAACACTTTTATGTACTTAACTAAACTGCCTAGATGGCCTAGTGGTTAGCATGTTTGACTGCAGCTGACGAGGTCACGGGTTTGAGTCCCGGGTTGGGCCATAACAAGTATTGGGCTACTTATATCTGATTTGAGAGGGACACTACTTATATCTGATTTGAGAGGGATGAGTGACCTAGCTGTGACAACGCATATCAGTCGATTGCGATTGTTAAGCAACGTTGACCCAAGTTGGTAATTGGATGGATGACCGAATTTGGATGTACAAATTTGGGCTTTTCGTTCCCTCCGTGCCTAGGAGAGCACGTTATGCCGTCAGTCCTGGTTATTATCAATAACGTTTGATAATAAAATCGTACTCTTAGTCGAGTCGTAACTATGCGGACGTCACGTCGTTTAAGGTCGTGGGAACCGGTGAGTTCATTATTATCCCAAGAACACTCCTACCATCATTATGTGATTAATGGAATGAGGTCACGACCCTCAGTAATGAAGAGTACCTACGGCGCAAAGAGAGAGAGAGAGATATCTGATTTATACTTATATTATTCGTAAATTAAATGAAAGTTACAATACAGAAACTAAGGGATCATCTAAAGATCATCCATTCTATAAATATTTCTGACAATACAACGAATACCAACCTGATCGACGATAGAAATCATCGACTTACCTTTGATTTGGTTACATAAATTCTTAATAGTTTAATATTTACTAATAGTTATTATTAATATGTTAGATTTTTCATTTTCTTCTTTTCTTGGTTTTGTTTTTGTATGAAAAACTGTCGTGTCGACAGTCGACAGTCGACACCACAGGTCGACACTCGGCGGTGCCGTCGATCACCCGTCGATGACGATCACCCACAGAGTACTTTGCGATCACCGATCACTAGTGGTGGGTCGTTGTCGTATTTTTGACGGACGAAACGCAACCGTTATCCCGACGACGAAAACGGTTGCAGAAAACGGGTTGTGATACTAAAGCTGAGCCGGGGATTTTATAAATCAGCAATTAAAATGGAAAGACAAATAAATAAACGAAAAAGAACTGCCAATTTTACGGCAGAGGAGAAGTTGCGGTTTGTACGGTTGTTGTGCGAAGAGGGGCAGTGCATTATTTCCAAAGTAACAGCACACGATACTGCATCAAATAAAGAGAAAGAACAGGCTTGGGCAAAAATCACCCAAATTCACAATTCCAGTGGTGACATAATGAGAAAGAAGGAGAAAGAATCTAATAAATTTTGTGCCATTTTGCTTGTGATCAGTGTAGTATTCTACTTATATAACAATCACAATAACAATTTATTTATTTATTTATTTATTTATTCTGTACAAAATACAAATTAAAACTAAACTTAAATATAGAAAGGACGTGTACAAGGACATCTTATCGCTACAAATGTGGATTTCTTCCAGATGCCCTAGGTGTGAGAACAATTGATGTCTAGAGATGCATAGCAGGTACAGAAACGACAAGAGACTATATACAAAACTAAATAATATACATAATTTAAAAGCTTATACATATATAATCATATAAATATGTATAAATATATAAATATACAAATATAATTTAAAAAATAATACATATATTCAATATTACATACAAATATAACATAAATATGAATATATACTTATAATATAGGTACATTTACAATATACAAATAAATAGAAATGAAGAACTAAATATTATTATCTGAAGAAGAAAGATAGTGCTGTTTAAGTCTTGACCTGAAAACTCCAAGGGATGGGTTGTCCCGGAGCATATTCTCCGGAAGATAATTCCAGAGACGCGCAGCCTGGACAGCAAAGGATTTAGAGGCAAAGATTGTATTGTATTGAGGAAGATCGAGAGCTCTCAGTGTTACACAGGAACGCATTGGTCGAGCTCTGGGAGGAGCTACCTGGAAGCCTTCCCGTATGTAAGGAGGGGTGGAAGATTGGAAAATTTTGAAAAGCAAGGTTAGGATGTGAACATTCCGGCGAAGGCGAATAGGGAGCCACTTCAATTGACGTCGGAAATCGGAAATGTGATCGAATTTGCGCAGTCCGAATATAAAACGGATGCACAGATTCTGAAGCCGTTCTAATTTGTCGAGTAGCTCCTCTGTCGCATCTAAGTAGCATACGTCAGCATAGTCGATGAGAGGTAGGAGAAGAGATTGTGCAAGCATTATCCTAGTGGGCAGAGGCAAAAAGTTCTGCAGTCTCTTTAGAGAATGGAGCGAGTAGTGTAACCGTCTACTGACCTCATTTATGTGCTCAGACCACGAGAGGTTACAGTCCATTTACAGTCCCAGATTCCTAGCCTTGTCGGTTAATGGTATGGGAACACCGTTATAAACTATTCGAGGTAAGGAACTGAAATTAACTTTTCTGCGCATCCTACTACTACCTATTATGAGAGCCTGCGACCATCTGGCATCTACACCCACAGCTTTAGAGGAGATGGACAGGATACCTTTCTTAACTTCACCTTCCGAGATAAGATCGAAAACAAAGGAATCACAATTAGGTGGGGTTACCTGAGACAGTGTGAGGAGCAGTGAGTTTTTCTTACTATCAGTGATAGTGACAGGAGGAGTAGAGAAATGTTTATTGAGAGAGTTCAGGTTAACAGACTGATTTAAAGATTGTGATGGCTTTCCCACACCCTAGTGATTTAAGAAAACTCCAAGTTTGACGTGAAGTGAAGTGCTCAATAGAGGAATGTATGTAACGGCGTTTTGCATCCCTACACATCTTATTACAGCGATTCCGCAGCCGTTTGTAGGCAGCAACATTAATCTCACTAGGGTCCTTTTTACAGATCCTCTTAGCTTTGTTTCGTTTTGCCATGAGAGATTTGATCTCCGCTGTCAGCCATGGTGCAGGTAAATATTTAACCCTTACAGGACGGGCAGGGGCATGTGAATCAAATAATCGAGTAAGGGTCGTATTTAAAATTTCAACCTTTTCATTAACTGAGGATGCACTGAAAAGCGGAGACCAATCAATCAAGGAAAAATCAGCGAGGAGAGCCTGCACATTGATACCTTTGAGGTTGCGTCGCAGAACAGTCTTACCCCTGCGTCTAGGAACGGCCAAATTGTAGCGCAGAAAGACAAGATCATGGTAAGAGAAAGGAGCATTTAATTGACCATGGGTCAACACATTTTCGGTTTTTGAGACTATAATAAGGTCTAGGAGAGAAGGATCGGAGTTAGGAGAAAAATGTGTTGCAGACGAAGGGAGAAGAGAGAGGTTGAAAGAAGCAACTAAGGATTTCAATTTGTGAGACCTGGAATTATTCTTGATGAGGCAAGTATTAAAATCTCCCATGATAATAACATGGTCATAGGTAGGGCATAGATCTTCAAGGAGAGATTCAAAGGTGTTGAAATAATTTATATTTAGAGAGGGACTATACGCAACACCAAGAAGCAATTTGGAATGGTGAGTACCAATTTCAACGAAGAGATATTCAAGGTTTCCAGAGTACATGTTGGGAGACTGTCTCAATACATTAAAAGTTAAGTTATCCCTTAGATAGATGCACACTCCTCCACCACCTTTACCAGTACGATCGTTGCGTATTAATGTGAAACCAGGAAGATCATAAAGGTGTGAAGGAAGAGAGGGTTTTAGCCAGGACTCAGATACCAGGATACCATCGACTAGCACGTTACCAAAAGATGCAAGAAGGTCGGAGTGGTGTGCCGGAATGCTCTGCGCGTTTATGTGTACCTACCAAGTTAAGGCAAAGAGAGTTCTGCACAAATACATATCTAAGCTCAGCGTCAAGGGAGTCATTGCCGTCAAGAGAACTACTGCTGCACGCACTACGAAAGTCATCAGATGAAGAGCATGAAAAAAATTCTTCATTAACATTGTCATCAAATAAATCAAACATACTAATATATAAATATAATAAAAATACTTATATAAAAATATATAAATAAAATGATATAATATAATTTTAAATAGGATGCTGTCTGTAGCTGTAATCTATAACTCAATTCTTCCCACATCCCTGGCTGAAATGCAAATAATTAAACAAGCAACAAATTACAATTAAAATAAATAAGAAAAAAAAAGACAAAACACAGAAAAAGAATATGATTTTAAACTGCAATGTAAACAACAGGTAAATAGGTCACTAAGAACAATTAATATAATACTAAAGTAAAAACTAATAAATAATACACTATGTATCGGTGACTGTTAAATCAACGTTAAATCTGACTAAAGCAATAACTGGTAGTCACACTCACAACTATGTCACAACTAGAGGTGGGCGTTATAACACACAACACATTATATATTTAAATATATTTTTATAACAGTATAACACATTAGACGAAATGCTACCAGACTGTTGTAATATATATTATTTTCTGTCATTTTATTTCGTTTGTAATTTCACAGCGCCATCTATGTCCACAACTGCTCTTCCTGTCCTGGTCCCAGGAAAATGGGTTTTTATCTTTAACTTGTTAATTTTATGAAATTTCAACAGATGGCTCTTTTTTAAAGCAAATACGATTGATATATTGCAGTCTGCAACACAGTATTCAAAGTAATGTAAACACTTTCTGAGAAACAATAAGAGCTAGTTTCACATGCGATAAAATTACAACAGTGTTAAAGCAGTGTATATAGCAGTGTTCAATTTTATAACATTGCAACAGATGGCGCTTATTTTAATAGCAAATACGATTGTTGCAGTATTCAAAGTAATGTAAACACTTCCTGTGGAATAATAAGAGCTACTTTTACTTGCGATAAAATTACAACAGTGTTAGTTTGGATTGCAAAGTAATGTAAATACTCTTGTCATATCTCTAAGAGCTTTATTTGCTTGCGATGAGACGAAGATGCTATTTTTATGATTCTGCTTTAAACAACACTTTCATTAGTTTGAGTTTCATTGTATGTATTATTATTCCAACCAGAAATTGAGTGCAAAGCTAAAGTTACTGACTTATAGTTTTAATTTAAATAGACGATTGGTGTAAATAAAATGCGTGTTAGTAAATAGTAATTAGTGTTAAACAGTAGGTAAATACTAAGTACTAAAACGGCGCTTAGCGCGAAGGTAACACGGCGCGTTTTTTGGTCCTCCTAAATATATTATAAAACACTAACACTAAGTAACTGCAAACCGCAACAACAGCAAGCAACAGTGTAAATAATTTCTATCAAAATTTATAACATATAATATATATTATAACACTTTAAAACAGCAGCTAGAAAAATATATTATAGCAGTATATTTCATTGAAAAATTATAACAGTTTAGCCCACCTCTAGTCACAACTAAAGCACGCCGTGTGTGGCTGGCTTTATGATCGTTTCGGAGCGCAGCCTATAATCTATGGTTTATCAGTTGACATCTGTCAATTAGGTATTGACATTGAAAGACTTTCGTAACAGCTGACAAATGACAATATTAATATGATTGAAAGTAGGTAATAAATAATAGTATTGTGGAATACTTATTTGGAGAGATTAATGCGAATCACATAACTACCTGCAAACTTAGATTTTTAATGAAGCGTTATAGTACAAACTAAAGTGCAAGCAAAAATGAACTTTAAGTGTCAACTAAAGAAACATCAAAGTAGGTACATTATTTGGCCGAAATTTTGATCCCACGACGAGCTTTGACTTGTTTTGGCTGCGACTGCGGGTCTTGACCCGGAGAAATACTTGCCTGGGGAAACTTTGATACCAAAGACTGGAGTTCAGCCTTGGTGGAGATTTTCTTACGGCTCTTGTCAGGCAGAGCGATGAAAACGACTCCGTCAGCGGTCCAGCAACTCTTCATTCCGAAATGCTTGCGCGCAGCGACAAACAAATCCTGCCGCGGCTTCGTAAGAAACTCGCTGATTGTTATGCCGCTGCCTTTAAGCAGAGTTTTTGAGGCCCACACCGTGGTCTTCGCTTTTAAAGACTTAAAGCGCACCAGAATGGGCCTGGACTTATCTTTCTTCGTGCCAATGCGGTGACACAGCTCGATGCTGGAATTGTCGAAGGTGGAGAGTTGCAGTTGATCACGCAATACACTGCATGTTGAGTCTTCCACTTGTTCATCGCTGGCCTCTGGAACCCCGTGGAGTAGCAGCAGCTTCCGTCGCGAACGCATCTCCTGCTCATCTACAGCCATTGTGAGCAGCTGGAGTTGCTGACGAAGCATTGCCAACGTTTTCCACATGAGATCTCTGAACGTGGAAAATTCAGTAGCTAGCGTGGCTAGGTCTTTAGTGGGGCCGGAAGTTGGTGATTTTGAAGAGGATGATGAAGATTGGGCCCCAGACAGAGCCCTGTCAAAGCTCTGCATGCGAGATTCGAACACTGATGCAAGATCCTCCATGTTTTTCTGTAGTTGAGAGTGCACATCCATGTTTGTTGTGAAATTTGCTTGTTATTGTTAGACAATAAAGTGAAACTTATATGCGCCAGGTAATGTAGGTTTAGTATAATTAATTAATTATATCATAAGCACTATATACTTTACTTAATAAATAAAAAACGAAATAAATTAGAGCAGTGATAAACTTATGTGTTGTTTCTACAACTACCCGCGCGCGAAAAAAAAAAAAAACAATGTAGGTATTCTGTGGTTGTGATACCTATCAACCACAGAGTAGGTACATATCAACCGTGAGACCAATAATTAATGACAACAAAATGGTCCACAGACTACAAAAAATTCAACATATGTATCGCCTACGCTTGGGCGCTTACTAATCGGGCTCATAAAGTTAGGCATCTCCTAAGTGGATTTAGGAATGGCCTAAGGTTAGTGCAAGCTTTTTAAACGCTAGGATAAGCCTAAACAAGTTGGGCAGGAAATTAGGCGATTCCTAAGTTTAGTGCAAACGGGCATGAAGATAGGTACGGAAAGATAATGGGAAAGTTGCCATATTTTGAATATTAATTGCTACCATTATGCCGTAATTACACTTGTAAGTTTTTACGTAAGTAGCGTTCGTAAGTAACTTACTTATCTAACATGTTATGACCATCGGTTAAGACTGTTTACACTTCGTGAGATACATAATCATTAATAATAAATTATTATTTACTTTACATGCGTTACTTACGTACGCTACTAACGTAATAACACTATAACTCTTTAGGTAAATAATTGTAATCACGTTTTAGCGATGCCTTTCGGAGGCGGTTTATTTTTGAACTTAAAAAAAAACATGTCATGTGGGTGGTGTCAAACGTGTCAAATGATGTCAATGTCATATTGACATTGTCATTGATTCTTCTTCTTCTTTTGTTTAGTGGCTCCGCGCGGCGAGCGTTTGAGCCCTATTCATTTTCATTGATTGTCAATCGACGGTTTTGTTTTTGTCGGTTGGACTTGGACGTCGGAGTCCAAGGAACATAATATTGTCGGAGTCGGTGCACAGAGTCCAGAAACTACAAGTACTGAAGTGAGTACAGTGTGATCGGTAGTAGTGGGCGTTGCGACGACGAACCGTTTCATAAGACCGTTTTCTGTTCTGCGACGGTGAAACCGTTTTACGTCCTGGGTAAAACAGTCTTCGTTGCACAAACCAGTCTTCGTATAACTTGGTGCGATTTTATATTTGACGCCTAAGAAAATACAGTCGATAGTCAATTGATGCAACGACTTACGACACACGTCGTCGCGAACGTCGCGTCGTCGTCCTTATCGTTCCACGTTCGTTCTCAAAATAGTTCTTACAATAAAAACTGAACTTTTTGCCCATGATATACAGTCGATAATGTATTACCAGTAGACTTACCTATGCTGTCGTTCGTGAAGCGACGCGACGGTCAAATTTAGTAAATGATTTTTTATATTTGAAAAGGTGTTAATAATATTATATTATTAACACCTTACTTTACTTACAATCATGCAAATAAAAAATATTCTATTCTAAAATATTCTATTCTATTCTATTCTATTGTTACCTAACAGTTGTAAGAAACTGCAACCGTTT
Organism: Erebia ligea; assembly: GCA_917051295.2. NCBI lineage: Eukaryota > Metazoa > Arthropoda > Insecta > Lepidoptera > Nymphalidae > Erebia > Erebia ligea. The sequence goes on from OU785234.1 coordinate 13,194,546, forward strand.
AACTAAAAAAAAACGCAATTCTATTCCATATCAAATAAGTTTCGGGCTCAGCTTTAGTATACTACCCGTGGAGTTGGACGTTCACATTTGTTTTTACAGAAAGACCTTGATGTGGTAAGCTTTGCACTTAGATATATTATGTCGGAAACTAAGTATTTTACGTCGGAAACTAATACTTTTCGAGAAATAATTTTTTGAAAATTCGCAATCTTCACCACTTTTCGCTATTTCTTACGACATTTGCCGTAGATTGTACCATAGACTAAAGACTCGTTGGCGTTTGAGTACCTAATCTGTGATTAAAATCCGTTCCATGGACGTTATTGGACGTTTTTTTCTAATCATTCGAATAAAACCATAGAAATAGGAAGACTATAGTCGTAATTCCCATGGAATTATCTTCCTATTTCTATGGTAATTCCTAATTCCATGAATAAAACACAGAGTTTCAAGGTTATAAAATTAAATAAAAAGGTATAAAGGTAGGTTATTAAATGTTTATTTAGGTACTTTTGTGAGTTTTGATCACAAAACCGAATCGGCACGCCCCGACTCCACGCAGTCTTGTCTGCCCTGCCCCTAGAGTGTTTTTTGTAAGCGCGAAGCCAGAAGCTCGCGTAGGAGGTCCTGAATGAAGCGAGCCTACGAGGCCGAGTGGAGCGAAGGGGGGAGGTGGCGAGCGAAGCGAGCCGGCGACCTCCGCAGCGAAACGAAGGTCGAGTAGGCGAAGCTTCATTCAGGGGCGACGAAGAGAGTCTTCTGGCGTAGCCCATTCCATTTCAGAAATTAACCTTTTCCACTACCTAAAACAAAGAACCTAACCTCAAAATTAAAAAAAATTAATATCTCGAAAACTATTAGGTTCCGACAAGTTTGGCTTGGAGGGGGGGTAGACCCCCTCCCCCCCCCCCCCCCTCCACTCCCCCTCCCCTCCCCCCCCTCCCTCGCGGGTAGTATACTAAAGCCCAACCAAATCCCCTAAAATAAATAACCTTCAACTCCACGTACTTAATGTCACCTGTGCAATATATAAACCAATTAAATAAAATACACCAATGTTTTAGCTTTTGTCTCTATTCAACTCATGCCTGAGGTTATGACAAGATAAGGTAAAAAAATATTCTAGTGTTTACATTACTTTGCAAGATATATTTTAAAAAAAAAACCATAAACAATCATTCATTCCATTCGTTCCTAGAGATGCCTAACTAGGCAATGTTACGACACAGCAAGGACAAGACTGTCAGTGCAAACGAATTTTTTTGCTAGGCCGTTCTTATGCCTAGGTGTATCTTAACTAGGACAAGCCTAACTTGAGTTTAGTGCAAACGGGCAAGACTTCTTAACTTCAAAGATAACAACTGGTGCTGTGAACTGGTGTTACTAGTTACCCCACCCCAGCCTGCAAAATAATGATATTTGTAATAAAAAAAATACTAATCGATAGATTTCCAATTGCTCAATTCAACTACGTTGTGGCGAGCGAAGCGAGCCAGCGACCTCCGTAGCGAAACGAAGGTCGAGTAGGTGTAGCTGATTGAAGGGGCGACGGAGCTAGTCTTCTGGCGTAGCCTATTTGATAATATGTAACTTGTATGTACTTGAGCAATATGCAACTTGAGCAGTTTTTTAACACTTTGAGTAATTTAAAATATTGTATACATCAAAAGATATAAGTAGGAGTTTGAAAGTATTGATAAATGATTTTTTTTCAACGACTTTATTGATTTTTAATTAAATAATTTAAGGTGGACTACACGGGTCTGCCCGCGAAATTCAAATTTAATTTGGTTCTTCGCAATTTTTAAACTAATACGACAAAGTAGGCTTATGGCATTCTAATGGGGACTATCGTTTCTTTGCTCACCAGTTGGCGCCACTGTTGACTAAGGCCCAGAGGTATAGCTGTCAAAGGCGACTTTATAAGATCGGTGCCGAAACAAAGTTTTAAATCTTGATTCTCATTAAGTTTATTAATTTATAACAGCTATCATCATATCGAGTAGCAATGCCGCAATGTTGTGCAATTCCGTTTTGTTCGGAAAAAAGGAGGACACATGTTTCCAAAAGATAAAACTGTTCTAAAACAGTGGCTAGTTGCGATTCGCAGGAATTCGCAGGATTCTGAGGAATTATATAGTTAGGCACTAAATAAATAAAATAAAAAAGAAATTAATTACTTATTAAACTTTTATTTATCCTTCCTTTTCCCTTTAAAACACACTGCTATACAAATAAATACTTATTAAACATTGTAAATCCATACAATGGATATGATACTGAAAGATGGTTGATTTGTTAGTTGAAACTACTAAACAATGGTAACTAGATATTAGATTAAGTTATAAAACTTCTGAAATAAGCTTATCATTTCTATTTACATAAATTCTCTTTTCATCTTTATTTATCCAAACAAAAAAATCACAATACTTTCTTTTAGTACCTAACAAGTTTTTGAATTTGAAAATAGTAGGGGCTACTTTCTTTCAAGCAATATTCATTATTGATCATTTCTATGTGCTTATACTTAATTATCCACACTGATAAACTCATCTTTTATAGAGAAAGGACTTCTCTTCCAATACTGTTAGTTCTCCAATTAATCCTTCTGGAGAAACCTGAAATGAAACATCTAATATTAATAAAGAGAAATATTATTAAATTCTAGTCATCTCACACATAGTACCTAATCTGATCCCAAGATAGGTTGTGTTCTCTGTGTGGGTACATAACCAGATACATATATAGTACCAGAGGGCAGAGACCTAGAGCAGACATCAATGTTCATCAATATCATATAGTAAAAGTGTGTCCTTGATGAGCATGAAACCCATTTAACCTTTCATGCAGAAGTCATATTAGGTAAATATACATAATATATTAGGTAAATATATGTAAAAAGAAAAAAACATAGCTGTTACCTCGGCAAACAAGCATACTTCTGGAAAAAATAAGTTTGTAATACAGTAAACAAACTAACCTCTGAATTAGCAGCTCTTTGAGGCCGCTTATTTTTGCGCCTCTTTTTCTTTTTCTGCTTTCAAAGCGTTCACATTCATCGCCAAATAATCCATATTTGCGATAATTTCACGAAGGAGATCACTTTTCAACAGGTAAAATATAGAAATTAAAATAATTTGTCCCGAAGCCCGCCAAAACCAATGAAAAGTGAATGTTATTGGACCTCCCGCGACACTAGCGCCTCTAGTGGCAAATTCACACGCGATAGTCCCCATTGCGCCAATGGCAGTATCATCTTCACAGGGTTATATAAAAATCTTTACTTGAAAGTGTCCAGTTTAAGAAATTAGTCAGAATATCGAGTTGGATGTGAGTTACTCACAAATTAGTTTGATTTATTTGACGACCTCCGTGGCGCAGTGTTGAGCGCTGTTGCCTTAACGTGCGGAGGTCTCGGGTTCGATCCCCGGCAGGGTTTGGAAATTTATAATTTCTGAATTTCCTGGTCTGGCCTGGTGGGAGGCTTCGGCCGTGGCTAGTTACCACCCTACCGGCAAAGACGTGCCGCCAAGCGATTTAGCGTTCCGGTACGATGCCGTGTAGAAACCGAATAGGGGTATGGGTTTAATATAACTGCCATGCCCAACAGGTTAGCTCGCTACCATCTTAGACTGCATCATCACTTACCATCAGGTGAGATCGCAGTCAAGGGCTAACTTGTAGTGAATAAAAATAAAAATAAAAATAAATAATCTGATTAATTACTTAAACTGGACACTTTCAAGTAAAGATTTTTATATAACCCTGTGAAGATGATACTGCCATTGGCGCAATTAGAATGCCATAAGCCTACTTTGTCGTATTAGTTTATAAATTGCGAAAAACCAAATTAAATTTGAATTTCGCGGGCAGACCCGTGTAGTCCACCTTAAGGTGAGCAATTTTATAGGACAACTTAAGTAGTTGAATTGTGATGAATAAAATATTTAGGGATTTCCCCGGTAGTAGTTAGTGAAGCGAAATAGCGGCGACTTGATGTTGCCATGACATAAAGAGCTGGATTTTCGTTTCGTTTTACGTATCTTTTTTTAATAAAATTAATCCTTCGGAATAATTATTTACATATTGACTGTCAAGGTAATTCATAATTAAAAATACCGTAGAAAAGTACACGGTAGTGAAACATTACCATAGACCGTGTTTTAGCCAAAAATACCGTGCATCTACGGTAATTACCGTGTACCTGGTAACACTGCAACCAACTGTCAAAAACGCATTCTTAAAATGTCCCTGCATAGAAATAGTATGCCCGTTTGCACTAAACTTAGGAATCGCCTAATTTCCTGCCCAACTTGTTTAGGCTTATCCTAGCGAAAAAAAAGCTTGCACTAACCTTAGGCCATTCCTAAATCCACATAAGAGATGCCTAACTATAAGAGCCCGATTAGTAAGCGCCCAAGCGTAGGCGATACTTAAGTTGAATTTTTTGTAGTCTGTGGACCATTTTTCACGGTTGATATGTACTCTGTGGTTGATAGGTATCACAACCACAGAGTACCTACATTGTTATTGTGATTGATAAGTAGAACACTGATCACAAGCAAAATGGCACAAGATTTATTAGATTTCCTCGAAATCTTAGAAGAAGTAGATTTTCATAATGATCGACACTCGAGGACTCGCTTAATAAGATCGCGGCCAAACTGGTTCCAAAATTTTGATGAAATGGACTTTTTCAAAAGATATAGGATGTGCAAAAATACAGCATTGTGGATTTTAGATCAAATTGCCGAAGATTTGGAATATACAAATGACAGGGGTTGGGCTTTAGTATACATACCGCGAGGGGGGGGGGAGAGGGGGGGGCGAGGGGGAGGGGGGGGAGGGTGTCTACTCCCCCTCCAAGCCAAACTTGTAGGAACCTAATAGTTTTCGAAATATTAATTTTTTTTAATTTTGAGGTTAGGTTCTCAAATTTCGTGCCTAACACTGCATACATAGTTATGACGGAGATTGGGTAAAAGTAGCTTGGAGGGTGGGAGGGAGGGAGAAGGAGGGGGTATTACCTTTATATCTTGTAATTACACCTACTTTAACCTACCCTTATATCTTTTGTTTTAGGTAGTGGAAAAGGTTAATTTCTGAAATGGAATGGGCTACGCCAGAAGACTCGCTTCGTCGCCCCTGAATGAAGCTTCGCCTACTCGACCTTCGTTTCGCTGCGGAGGTCGCCGGCTCGCTTCGCTCGCCACCTCCCCCCTTCGCTCCACTCGGCCTCGTAGGCTCGCTTCATTCAGGACCTCCAACGCGAGCTTCTGGCTTCGCGCTTACAAAAAACACTCTAGGGGCAGGGCAGACAAGACTGCGTGGAGTCGGGGCGTGCCGATTCGGTTTTGTGATCAAAAGTACCTAAATAAACATTTAATAACCTACCATAAATACCTTTTTATTTAATTTTATAACCTTGAAACTCTGTGTTTTATTCATGGAATTAGGAATTACCATAGAAATAGGAAGATAATTCCATGGGAATTACGACTATAGTCTTCCTATTTCTATGGTTTTATTCGAATGATTAGAAAAAAACGTCAAATAACGTCCATGGAACGGATTTTAATCACAGATTAGGTACTCAAACGCCAACGAGTCTTTAGTCTATGGTACAATCTACGGCAAATGTCGTAAGAAATAGCGAAAAGTGGTGAAGATTGCGAATTTTCAAAAAATTATTTCTCGAAAAGTATTAGTTTCCGACGAAAAAATATTTAGTTTCCGACATAAAATATTTTAGTGCAAGGTTTACCACATCAGAATTTTTCTGTAAAAAAATATGTGAACGTCCAAACTCCGCGGTATGTATTCTAAAGCTGAGCCCAAAGTTCTTTTTATGCCATAGCCAGCTTTCCGTTTGTAATTGGGACTATTGACTGCACCCATGTCAAAATACAATCACCAGGTAAAGACATTAGTACTTACTTATTTGTAATTTTAAAAAGTTTAGTACCTACCTATACTTATTTCTATTTATTTCATATTTTTAAAATGTTTTAGGTGGCGATGATGCAGAACTTTTTCGAAACAGGAAAAGTTACTTTTCCATTAATTGCCAAACAATCTCTGACGCAAATTTAAAAGTTCAGAATGTGGTAGTACGTTGGCCAGGGTAAACACATGATTCTGCAATATTTACAAATAGCCAAGTTTGCCAAGCTTTCGAGTCAGGGACATTTGGACAAGGTCTTTTATTGGGTGATAATGGATATCCACTTAAGGCAAGTATTTGTGTTTAAATGAAAATTAAATATAATTTATTTCAATGTAGGATAAAATATATCAGCTATTAATGTCATTTATTGGTCAGTACAACTATTTAGAAACTTTTGAGACAGCGAGCACCCTCAATCTTACAAGTTTGTTAGTATATTTTGTATGACGTGTTAAAACAAAAAGAAATTTTCTTGATCAATGTCATTTATTGTTTAACCTTTTCTTATTTAAAAATATATTATTCGGATTCAAACACAAATTGTTGAGTTAATTTTGCCACGTCCTTGTCTGTGTCTGCGTCTGAAACAAATTTATTGTAATTTATTTGTTTTATCTTTCCAGAACTACCTACTCACACCTTATTTAAACCCAAGAAACCCAGCACAAGAGAGGTATAATAAAAGCCAAATAAAGACACGAAACACTGTTGAGAGACAATATGGTGTAATTAAACGGCGGTTTCCGGCTCTTGCAATGGGTCTTAGAATAAAACTGGAAACAGCTTGTAATGTTATTATAGCCTGCTGTATCCTTCATAATATTTGTATAGATTTTAGGGAAGATGTGCCTCCCCCACCTGATGAAATGGATGAAGAAGCTCTGAATAATTTTATTCAGGAAGGACAAATTGAAAATGAAATTCCTGATGTGGAATTACTCCCAAATTACTTGGACAGGAGTTTGATCACACAAAATTGTTTCTCTTTGTAAATTAATAATTATTAAGAATATAATATTTATGTAAAAAAAAATTACCTGTCACTTTTTTTAATAAAGTTTGTAAGAATTCCTTCTTTAGCCTTTCATTTTCCATTTTTATGCTGTGAAGCTCTGCACTTTGCTTTTTTTCTTGGATGATCAGGTTCGTTTTTTCTTGCTCCGCTCTTAGCCGCTCTGCTGCAAACCTGTTGGTTATTCTTTGTTGATTTTTAATTTTCTCAATTCTTTCATTAGTAACCGCATCACAATCATCAATATCAAGTATGCCGGTACTGGCTCGACCTGTTATATTTGCAACCAGCTCCATTAATGGGTCATCAAAGTTTTTAGAAGGACCACCACCAGTACCGCTCACCGAACGTCTGTTGGCAGCTTTAAAAGTTTTTGCATCACTTTTTAATTTGCCCCATATTTTCTTTAAAGTCTCTGTTGTCCTGGAATCAGCGTTATTCGCAAATTGATTTATCAATATTGGTTATAATTTACTACATATATATTCATGATAAAAAAAACTACCTATATCTGGATATAATTTATGTTCGACTTCCTTATGAATCACTTTTTATTACTTGTAATGCAAGTGGCTTGATAATCTTCGCAAAGACCGTGTTGTGACTTGTGAATGAGGAACTTTCCAGCCTACGTTCCTTTAAAACATCATAGGTGGCGCTTTTATGCACACTATATAAGTATATGAGAGTGCAAATGAGGCGTTATGTACCTTAATGTAATGCTCTATGGCCTTATTTGAATCCTGTACTTGAACAACAAATACTAAAATTAGATAAATATTATAAGGAAACGAAATTATTTAATTTTTAATGAGCTTCAGTATTTTTAACAGAACTTTACAATGATGTCAATAGATGGCGCTCTGTAAAAGTTTATGGATACCGCGAGGTCTCAGTTCGGGGCGGACCACTAGTATTAGTCGTCTTCAATATCCAGGAGTATCGGTATCCAAATATCGTAGCCAGGTCTTCAATATGCAGGAGAATCGGTGTCCAAATATCGTAGCCAAGTCTTCAATCCGCAGGAGAATCGGTGTTCAAATGTCGTAGCCAGGTCTTCAATATGCAGGAGAATCGGTATCCAAATGTTATAGCCAGGTCTTCATATACAGTGGTAATCGGAGTCCAAATTCGCGCAGTTCGATATAAATCAGAAAGATATAAATTTAATTCGACGAAATCACACAACCGTATCGCAAAACGAAATAGTGAGTGCCTGGCCTAAAATTTCATAAATTGACATGAGTAGTTTTCTTCGTAAAAAATCCGAGCAAAGGGCATAGAGGTACTATACCACCTCATTTGCACTCTCATATACTTGTCTTATATAGTGTGTATAAAAGCGCCACCTATGATGATTTAAAGGAACGTAGGCTGGAAAGTTCCTCATTGTGGGTATGTAGTATCTACCTAGGTATTAGATATAAATTAAAAGGGTTTGACTAACCTCATTATGTCACCACTGCAATTGTGAATTTGGGTGATTTTTGCCCAAGCCTGTTTTTTATCTTTATTTGATTGCGTGTCGTGTGCTGTTACTTTTGAAATAATGCACTGCCCCTCTTCGCACAACAACCGTACAAACCGCAACTTCTCCTCTGCCGTAAAATTGGCAGTTCTTTTTCGTTTATTTTGTCTTTCCATTTTAATAATTTATAAAATCCCTTTTAATAAATAACGGATAACCGAACAACTCCACGTACAATGTCACCTGTGCAATATATAAACCAATAAAATAAAATACACCAATGTTTTAGCTTTTGTCTCTATTCAACTCATGCCTGAGGTGACAAGTTATGGTCAAAAAATATTCTAGTGTTTACCTACATTACTTTGCAAGATATATTATATTAAAATAAAAAAAAACATAAACAATCATTCATTCCATTCGTTCCTAGAGATGCCTAACTAAAATAGGTAGGTAATGCATAAGTTAGGTACGACGTGGGTACGACACAGCAAGGGCAAGACTGTCAGTGCCACGGAACAGAAAGAACAGTTCTTTCTGTTCCGTGGTCAGTGCAAACTGCAAACGAATTTTTTCGCTAGGCCGTTCTTAAGCCTAGGTGTATCTTAGCTAGGACAAGCCTAACTTGAGTTTAGTGCAAACGGGCATATGTATATTCCAATATTCATACAACAAATGTTGTAATACATACTATTTCTATGTGTCCCTGGAAGTGATATTTTTATCTATGGTGTTACTTGCAGAGACTAGTAACCAGAGAGCGACGATAGACACAAGCACAGATCACTATATATATACTAGGACACAGTAATCAGAGACTAGTAACCAGGTTACTTGTGTCCTAGTATATATATAGTGATCTGTGCTTGTGTCTGTCGTCGTCGTCTGATGTCTGACTGATTTAATTTTTCAATGGTCGAACTAAAACAAAATAATTTATTGATATTAGTGAAATCTTTTTCTGTTATCAAATCCGTTGTTTAGTTGCATCAAGAGTGCTAAGATTAATAATTATAGGGGTGTGTGTAGTTGCGTACGCATGTAGATTCAGTGTCTTTTATCGTGCAACAACTCAACAAGAGTTCGCGAAACAGCTCGTCAACTTTCGCAGACCAAGCTGACGAACTGAATTGCAACAACGATGGACTCGGACGCGTCCGGTGCGGACTTTTGTCGGTTCTGCAGGTCGGAGGCGTCATCCGACCGGCCTTTGTTCCACCCCTGCATATGCACTGGCTCGATAAAGTGGATTCATCAAGAGTGCCTGGTACAATGGATGAGATATTCGCGGAAGGAAATCTGCGAGCTCTGCGGGCACCGTTTCTCGTTTATGCCGATTTATTCCCCCGATATGCCGCGACGGCTTCCTGTTAAAGACGTGGTTGGAGGATTGGTTACCTCAGTTGCATCAGCTGTAAAAGATTGGCTGCATTATACTCTGGTTGCGCTCGCTTGGTTGGGAATCGTACCCTTGACAGCTTGTCGAACATACCGATGCTTATTCTCAGGGTCATTGGAACCTGTGATTTCCCTGCCATTTGATATAGTATCAGCTGAGAACCTAGCTAAAGACGTCTTCTCTGGATGTTTTGTGGTAACATGTACTTTATTCTCGTTTATTGGATTGGTATGGCTACGAGAGCAGATCATGCATGGTGGTGGTCCCGATTGGATGGAGCGGGAGAACCTGCCTGCTCCAGCTCCTGAGCCTTTTCCTCTACAAGATAATAATAACGATCACGTGAATGAAGGTGCAGGGGATGACGGGGGGGCGAGAGAAGAGCCTAACGGTGAAGGGGGTGATGACCCTTTAGTCGGAGACGAGGCAAATTGGAATCCAATGGAATGGGACCGAGCAGCAGCTGAAGAACTTACTTGGGCACGTCTACTCGGTTTAGATGGCTCTATGGTGTTTTTGGAACATGTTTTCTGGGTTGTATCCTTGAACACCTTATTTATCGTTGTTTTCGCCTTCTGCCCATATCATATTGGCAAACTAGGAGCAGCACTGGCTGGATTGGCAGCAGAAGGTCCATTTGCTGGTCTGTTGACTGCATTAGCGGGATATGTGATTGTCGGAGCTATCCTGGCTGTTTTACATGGAATGGCATCTTTACTGAGACTAAGGAGTGCAAAGAAAGCATTGGGATTCTGCTATGTGGTGGTTAAAGTTGCCTTGCTGTCTGTAGTCGAGGTGAGTAGCTTTAGATTTATTCTTTCTTATATGTATAGTATCTAAGTATAGGCTATTCATGTCAAAACAGAGGTCACATCTCCCAGAGCAAAGAAATTTAGCTCAAAGATACACTTGCACTGTGTAAGGTCTGAGCTCAAGGTTGAGCTTATACTGATACAGTGCTTCAATGAAGGTAGGACATGTGTACAATAAAAAGAAATCTTCAGCCCAAATATTCAGCCAGTAGTGAAAAGAATTTCACTGTTCTACAGGGGCATAGTTTCTACAGCAATTAGATTAGGCTAGCTAGTTAAAAGTATTATTGAAAAAGCTTCAAGATTTATCAGATATATCATTGTCCATACTCAGTCAAGTTGTATGTGGTTGTTGAAAAGGTGTCACAATCCTCAGAAATGAATAAAATACAGAAATACTCACTGATAATTACGATACACCAAACAGCTTTATTGAAAACTAGCTGATGCCTGCAACTTCGTCTGTGTGGTTTAAGTTTATTTTGATTCCCGCAGGAACTCCTTAATTTTCCAGGATAAAAAGTAGCCTATGCCACTCTCCAGGTCCTCAACTACACCTATGCCAAAAATCACGGCGATCCGTTGGTCCGCTGCAGCGTGATTAAAGGACAAACCAACAAACAAACACACTTACACATTTATAATATTATACTTAGTATGATGCAGTAACAATATGAATATTGTAAATATTCATGCTTTCCCTTTATAAATATCCTTTGTTAATTATATCCATTTTACATTTCATTAGCATAACCTTTAATATAGTTACTTAGTAGACTTTAAAATCTTGTTTACAATGTTTCCTTATTCCTTTTTCATAATCTTACTGGTTTTGTTTGCCTTGAAATAATAATAGACAACTGGTCCATTAAATAAATATCTCAATCATCTATATGTAAATCGTGTGTTTTGTTAGGTTTATTCCTTAGTTAAGAAATAATTATATACCTAAATATAGTGAGCTAAAAATATATTATGAGTAGCATTTTACTTTATTACTTTTATAAAGATAAAAGTAAAAGTAAAATATAAACTTTATTGTACACCATACAAAAATAAATACAACAAAAATAATAATCTAATGGACATGGCACAACAGGCGGCCTTATCGCTTAAATGGCGATCCAGGCAACCTTGGGGCGAAGGACGCATTTAAAATATAAAGCAGAAGGGGTGTACTAAAGACAACGGGTGTATTATAATACAATGATATTAAATTATAATTCCAAAAAACATGGACTATTAAAATGGACAAAAGCACCTGCTCCAAACAGGTGTAAATTCCAGTTAGATTATTGACCCATTGATAAAACCAATAAGTTAACCAGTTAAGTAAGTTTTGAAATTCAGGTTGGTGCTTAGTAACTGATGGTCTTTAAACTACCTTTCCCAAGCAGGTGTAAATTTACATTGGAATTTTTGCAATAATATTGTAATCCTTTCCATATTATTAACATGAAAGTGTGTTGTCTTCTTATCACGCAGCAACCGATCGACGTGAATATTTGCATAGATAATGAATTGGTGACATAGGCAACTTTCACAGTATTTTGATTCAAAAACTTTAATTAAATTAAAACCTAAACCCAAAAGGCTTCGGACTCTTGATCTAATATCACTTAAATCTTATTGTTTTAGATTGGTGTGATACCCCTAGTCTGCGGTTGGTGGCTGGACCTATGCTCCCTCTCAATGTTCGACGCTACCCTCAAGGACAGGGAATCAAGTCTCCAAGCAGCACCCTGGACGCTCATGTTCATACACTGGCTCGTCGGAATGGTCTACGTGTACTACTTTGCATCATTCATTCTGCTACTTAGAGAAGTTCTGAGACCAGGAGTCTTGTGGTTCTTGAAGAATTTGAATGATCCAGATTTTAGTCCTGTGCAGGTGTGTATATCTTTTAACTGTCTGTCAGCTGAGCTATGAATTTATGCGAATATGAAAAGCAGTATAAACCAGTTTAAAGTGTGAGCGGGACGCGCATAATTTTCTCTGCAAATGCAACACTAAGTTTACCTCTCACAGACTGCAAAATGTGTTATTTTATAACTGTGTCAGTGGAATAAGAGAGTTATAGCCCTCTCACTCCCACAATACATACAGGTATGTGACATAATCTTTTAACTGTCTGTCAGCTGAGCTATGAATTTATGAGAGTATGAAAAGCAGTATAAACCAGTTTAAAGTTAAAACTGTGAGCGGGACGTGCGTAATTTTCTCTGCAAATGCAACACTAAGTTTACCTCTCACAGACTGCAAAATGTGTTATTTTATAACTGTGTCTGTGGAATGAGAGAGTTATAGTCCTCTCACTCCCACAATACATACAGGTATGTGACATTATAGTGCACAAGTGTGTGGCTGACCAACAGAGTTGCCTTTTCTATTCCCTTACTGTCATAGACGACACGACCTGAGAGAGATCAGGCACGGTCGCCAATTTATGTGCATTGCCGCACATAAGCTATTTGATAGAAACAAAATTAACTTTAAAACTGTTTAATTAAACATCAAATTAATCATTAAAATACATTGAGTACAAAATTTAGCGAATTTGCCTTTAGGTTGGACGTAATGTAAGTGATGTAATTCCACCTTTTGCGAGACGGACCGCCCGCGCACCAAATTAACTTTAAAACTGTTTAATTAAAAATCAAATTAATCATTAAAATACATTGAGTACAAAATTTAGCGAATTTGCCTTTAGGTTGGACGTAATGTAAGTGATGTAATTCCACCTTTTGCGAGACGGACCGCCCGCGCACCGGTAATATATGCCCGCACCCCGCACGGCCACGCTTCTTGGCGCATTTAAATGTCGCGCGAACAACTCTGGGCTAGTAACGAGAATTTCTTGTCAAAAAAATCCTATTAAGTAGTACCTACTTAATCAAAGGCCAACCCGGGAATCAAACCCAGGACCTCCTCATCCGCAGTCGAACATGCTAACCACTAGATCAAAGTGGACAATTGATCCACATCAAACAGTAACAAGTACATAATTGACGGCTATTGCCTTATTTTGTAAGCGTGATTAATTTGCACGATGCCCTAATTATAAAGGCAAATCAATCCAATTAATCAATAACTTGCTTATTATGTAGAATCCGAACGTTTTAAATTCGCAGCTAATATTTATGCAAGTATTCACGAAAAACTACGCATGTGTATAATTTTCAATACATAGGTACATAATACAGTGAAATAAAATAAACCGGCCAAGTGCGAGTCGGACTCGCGCACCGAGGGTTCCGTACAAACGTGTAGTAAGTTTTACGATTTAAGACGTATTAAAAACAAGACGAAATGAACCGCAAAACTGACTTTGTTTATAGAGGTTTATTGTTAATATCAAAAAAACTATGCTAGTTAGAACGTTAGTTTTATTTTTCCATAATTATTTCTGATTTTTCAATTGGTAAACTTTCGGAGATAAGGGGGGGGAACGGTATTTTTTTCGACATTTTTCCCGATAAATCAAAAACTATTATGCATAAAAATAAATAAAAATCTGTTTTAGAATGTACAAGTATAGCCCTTTCATATGATATCCCACTCTATAGTATAGTAATCATACTTTGAAACCCCCGATTTTCCCCCTTTTTTAATTAAACTAAACTGTTAGGCCACTATTATACACAACTATTCCAAATTTCATGTCGATAACTTTAATAGTTACTGAAATAATCGACTGTGACAGACGGACGGACGGACGGACGGACGGAGAAAGTCGCACCATAAGGGTTCCATTTTTACCATTTTGGTACAGAACCCTAAAAACGCAAAAAAATCATTAGGGCTTGTATTTTTCATAAATCCTTTCTGAGCGGATGCTGAGCTCATAACAGCCATGTCTCAGTTTCGGCCGAAACCGAAACCGAAACTTCCATAAAAAGTTTTGTTTTCATGGGGAAAATAAAGAAAACATTATTATTTATCATAATCAGTCTTTATTTTTAATTTTTAACATGCAAGTCATGACACGTCTCACGAATGTGAGTGCGGACGCGGCAATATCACACCTCGTCGCTCGCAGCTCAATGCACCGGACATATCCGATCGCAGCGCGAAACCCCCTGCAGGGCTAGCATGGGCCGGAGATAAAAATTTTATCCCCCGATTTTATCCACTGACAAGAGATAAAATTAACTTATCCACTTCTCAGAGCACGGCAACAGGGGAGAGAAGAAGTTTATCCACGTTGGACATTTCACAGGGACTCGGGGGACTATTTATCCACTGTTATTTAGCGTTTTTATTTATATATTTAGGAATAAAATTTTTATCCTTTCCTCGGGGAGAAAATTGTCTCGGCCCATGCTAGGGGGGCTGAAGGTAGCTTCTGTTTCGGCCGGATGGCCGCCGAAACCGAAAGTTTGGTCGGATTTTTACCGAAACTAGGCCGAAACTGATACCGAAAGTTCGGTCGGAACTACTCGGCTATCATAGTTTCTCCTTAAGTTTTGTTAACTTTGGCATATCAGTGACGCGCCACTAACTCAGCGCGCGTTCTTCGTATTTTGTTTTCAGCATATCAATTTCAACTTTAAATCATCAATCTAATAGAGCTTAGCTAGTTATCATGTATACTCGGATTTTTAATTGCGTGGAATTCTGACGTTTGTGACGTTCAGTTGTGACAAACATTTTTCTATGCCTTTTTTATTCCAAGACTCAGCCGAGCGATCGCGTAACTTCTGCATCAATCATTGGTAAAGTATCAATTGTTGTAATTGGCTGAATTTATGGCATTCTTGCTGCGTCAATGGATTATGT
Source organism: Erebia ligea (assembly GCA_917051295.2). Classification (NCBI taxonomy): domain Eukaryota; kingdom Metazoa; phylum Arthropoda; class Insecta; order Lepidoptera; family Nymphalidae; genus Erebia; species Erebia ligea. The sequence continues at coordinate 13,209,963 of OU785234.1, forward strand.
CCAATAGTGGAAGAGTGTTAACCAATCATAGGTGATTGCGATGCATCAATGATTGATGCAGAAGTTACGCGATCGCTCGGCAGGTTTTTTAAGGTTAAAAATTACTGTATGAAGCAAATTGATCACATGCACCTATTACCTGAAATACATAGTTTATCATTTGTCACAAGCAAAATCCAAATAAGTAGGTACTTATTACTGACTAAAGACTGAATTAGTCCTTTATTAGAATTATTAACTTTGCTAAGAAAGGATAAAAGATAAAAGAAAGAAACAACAACCAATAATAATAAAGTTTATCCATACTTTCTAATATTACAAACTAGATTCCGCGTGGATTAAGGATTTTTGATTCCCACTGGAACTTCTTAATTTTCCGGGATAGTGCCTATGCCCTTCCCCGGGATACAACCTACCTCTATACTAAATTTCGTCAAAATCGGTTGAAAAGATGAGCCGGGAAAGCGTAGCAGACAGATAGACAGACACACTTTCGCATTGATAAAATATTAGTATGGAAGTATGGATCCTTTTTTAAGGCAATGAACAAAACTTATTGCACGTGGATGAAGCCGCGAGCATCAGCTAGTTAATAATTAAGTATTGTAGTAGGGTAGAAATAAAAGAAACGCCAATGACAGTAGCTCGTATGTATTGTACGGCTATCGATCTCCTAGCTTATAATAAGTAACGGAATCTAGCTAAATCCTAGGTTCCCTAGCTTTAGACGCGAGAATCGACTGCAGCGGCTTCTGATAGTATGGTCGCTAACTAGCAAATTGAGTTAATATCTTCGTCACGCTCGGGCTTATATAGGGCTCCGCCGCTTTGTTATTCGCAGAGACACGTTGGTCGAAGCGCTAAGAGCGAGAAGATTAGTCGATTAAGCAGGAAAGTATTCGAGGCCGAGCCACGCGTGCATTGCTTGTTACAGTATTTAATAAAATCATCGTGATCATCGTTGTCGTCGTCATCCTCATCGTCCACAGACACTGTCAATCAAATGGGTAATACGACATATTCTTTAATTACATGTTCTATGCACTCTAGCCATTTGTTTGAGGTGACGTTAGCTCCCTCAGCCAAAAGCTCTTTCACTTCCACCATTTTGTTTTTTGCAACATCCAAATTGCAATCCAAGTTTGAGCCCAAATCAACTCAATTGGATTGAGCTCACAATGGTAAGGGGGTGATTGGAGTACCAACAGTAATCCCTTGTTCTGCTGCCAACTCGTCCACGACATTTCTATTACATTATTTTATGCTTTTCTTTGCTATGCCCAATAAATTTATCCACTTTAATTTATTTATCCACCTTAGGCTGCATCACCACTTGCAAGCAAGTCTGATTGCAGCCAAGCGCTAGCCAATATATATTTTAAAAAAAAAATTACCTTCAACTACAAATTGACTTAAAACTTAATCAACATAAAAGTATCGAAAATAATAATTTCTAATTTTCAGTTAAAAAGGTTTGTTACTCATGCTGGTGTGACCAGTTGTTTTGATTTGTTCTCCCACATTAAGTCATAAGTCATAAAGTCATAAATATTTATTCAATTTAGGTGTTCAATAATAAGTGTTTCAATATTGATATTTAATAACATTTAACAGATCAGATCGGGCATCAGCTAGTAAAATATAAAAATTAGTAAAGGAGGGTAAATGAACGCAATTTGTATGTTACTGAAAGCATACTTGATACATTTATTTATATTAAATATATAATTTATATTCATCAAAATACATTACATAGTCATGGAAACATAAACAAGTGTTACCATGGAAACATAAAGTCAATAACGTAACGGAGAAAGTTTGATTTTACCCCCCATTTTTCATACCCCGGGCTTATATATGAAAATCGATTCTAAAGGAGGTAAACTCAAAAAAAAGTTCTTTTTAAAAAAAGCCGTCATCCTGATGATCATATCATTCGACTTTCAGCTTGAATGTTCAAATGTGCTGTTGTTGCTACTTGCTATTGTCACTACGAAAAGTTGAACGAATACCAACAACCGGCTGGAAAAAGATTGATATTCAGGCATGGTTAACGTCAAAGAATTTAAATTATGATGAAACTATGTTGGAGGTAAACTTATTGGACATAGTTAGCAAAGAAAAGCATAAATATAATAAGTATGTTGTGGACTAGATGACAGCGGAACGAGGGATCACTGTGCTCCGATTACCCCCTTACCATTGAGAGCTCAATCCGATTGAGTTGGCTTGGGCTCAAGCCAAGGGGCATGTGGCAAAAAACAATAAAACTTATAAAATGGTGAAAGTGAAAGAGCTTTTGGTCGAGGGAGTGAACAATGTCACCCCAAACAAATGGCTAGAGTGCACAGCACATGTATTAAAAAAGAGTACAAACTATGCCGTTTTGACCATTTGATTGACAGTGTCTGTGACACTTTCATTATAAATGTCAGTGACGATGACGAGGATGATGATTATTTTAATAATTCATTATAAAGTACCTACTGTAAAATGTTTACTGTTATTAGTTGTTGGATTTTTCTTTATCCTTTCATAGAAAAATTGTTCTTTCTAATTACTTTAAGACTCTTTCAGTCGTCAGTCGGTAATAAGTGTTTAATTTCTGCTAATGCATGTAATTACATGTGTGCACATTAAGTATGCAAATATAAAATGTTTGTAACGTTTGTCACTTGAAATTAAAATAGTGCTCTATTAATTATGTAATTAACAATTTAATGTAAACTAACACTGTTATAAATTTAATCTTTAGAATCCATAGCATTACTTATATTTTATTAGAATTTGTTACCCTTTTTTTGGGGAAAATGTTTTAACCAAGAAATGTCATGAAACGTCAGAATTCCACGCAATTAAAAATCAGAGTTTAGTGTTGTTGCTACCGCTAAAGCCATTGTTATTAGAAAATGATCCAGCTACCCCTAAAACCATTGTTTGTTATTAGGAAATGATCCAGCTACCCCTAAAACCATTGTTTGTTGTTAGGAAATGATCCATCTACCAGTATGGTCTCACATCCGTCGCCTCGTCGTGTCCGCGATGGTATTCGGAACGGCTGTACTCTTCATGCTGTGGCTACCTATCAGGGTCATCAAATACGTATTGCCTGGCTTTCTTCCCTACGCTGTGGCGGTCCATACAGAGGCGCCTGTTAATGAGCTCAGCTTGGAATTGCTGTTGCTGCAAGTAAGTGACTTTGTTTATTTATTGGACAACTATAATGTCTTCTTACATTAGCTTTAGCCTACTGCTTTATCAGTGATGATACAGTCTAAGATGGTAGCGGGTTAACCTGGTAGCATTTTACTGGAACTTTTTTTTGCCGGTAAGGTGAAACCTCTCACCACACCAGACCAGAAAAAAACACAAATTATGAATTCCCAAATGGCAGAGACAAATTGATAACTCTACCTAAACCTGTTTGCACTGCTTGTGCATATCTTAGCTTACAAAAAAAAGGTAATCGTAGCTTAGATACAGGAAAACAGGGGGAATTATAGTTTCACTAGCTGATGCCCGTGTCTTCGCCCGCGTGGTTTAATATTTTTTTTAAATCCTGCAGGAACTCCTTCATTTTGAAATGTAGCCTAGTCCTTCCCGAGGGCACAACCTATTATGTCTCTACCAAATTGCATCTAATATATACCAAAAACCATAGTAAACAAACTCACATTCGCATTTACAATATTAGTTAGAATAGGTAACACCAATTGAACTGTTCATATTTAACCCTCTTGTTCTAGGTGATCCTCCCAGCGCTTCTAGAGCAATCGCACACGCGCACATGGCTAAAGGCAGGGCTCCGCGCGTGGTGCGCTTGTGCGGCCGGAGCCCTAGGGCTGCGCTCGTATCTATTGGGAGAGGCGTCGAGGGACAACGAGCCCAATCCCCCTCCGCATCCGCCGCACCAGTTGGGGGCTGCGCATCGGGTAAGTTTAATTCAACGACCTCAATTTACATAGACGAGCCCTGTCAAACAAAGAATGTGGGCGTATTTTACTAACGCCATCTAGTCTGAAAAGCGGGACAGCGTTATGGCGGGGACAAGGACAGACTTATACAGGTGTGGAGCGCGTTCCACAGGTCGGATGCCCCATTTTTTTTTTAAAGGGCCCATCTAGTACCTACATATTATATATCAATGGTTTAATTAGTTTTTACAGTCATTTGCTCATAAAGTTGCTCTTACTTCACCGCTATTAAATTATTATACAGTAGATTTGTCCCACCTCTGGGCGATTAAATATTACCGCACAGTTATTCCGCCTACAAAATTAGATTGCGCGCCAATTTTTAGGGTTCCGAGCCAAATTTGGCAAAAACGGAACCCTTGTAGATTCGTCATGTCTGTCTGTCTGTCTGTCCGTCCGTCCGTATGTCACAGCCACTTTTTTCCGAAACTATAAGAACTATACTGTTGAAACTTGGTAAGTAGATGTATTCTGTGGACCGCATTAAGATTTTCTTACAAAAATAGAAAATAAACAATAAATTTTGGGGGTTCCCCATACTTAGAACTGAAACTCAAAAATTTTTTTTTTTATCTAACCCATACGTGTGGGGTATCTATGGATAGGTCTTCAAAAATGATATTGAGGTTTGTAATATCATTTTTTTCTAAACTGAATAGTTTGTGCGACAGACACTTCCAAAGTGGTAAAATGTGTGCCCCCCCCCCCACCCTGTAACTTCTAAAATAAGAGAATGATAAAACTAAAAAAAATATATGATGTACATTACCATGCAAACTTTTACCGAAAATTGGTTTGAACGAGATCTAGTAAGTACTTTTTTTTAATAATTTAAAACTTACTACAGGTTTGTACGGAACCCTCGGTGTGCGAGTCCGACTCGCACTTGGCCGGTTTTATTATTATTAATTCATTCATGACGCGTGAAAGAATGAAATAGAATTATTTTTTGTCCGTCATCGCGTGCCGCCTAATATCAAGGTCAGCTCGAACTCAGAGCTAAACAAACCCTACTAAATATCAACCCTTCATGTTGAAAGTACTTTATTCACTATTCCCCTTCAGAATTTAGTTAAATGGAGACAACGGAAATGAAATGAAATGATTTATTTATTTCACGTAGGACAACTTGTGCCACTTATCATAAGTCGTAAGAATCTTCCACCGGTTCGGAAAACTGATTCTACTGAGAAGAACCGGCAAGGAACTCAGCAGTTGCTCTTTTCATAAACAGAAATGTTACACTCTCTAAATAATATACAATTCATATGTTACGTAACAAGTATTACACTGCCTTGTGGGTTGCCGGGTGCGAAGCTGGTTGCTTCCATGCAACTTTGTCATTGAGAAAATCATCAATAGTATAATAACCTTGACATAACAGATGCTGTTTAACACAGTCTTTAAATTTATGCACTGGCAAATCCAAAAACTCTTTTGGTACCATGTTATAAAAGCGTACACTCGACCCCACAAAACATGTATGCACCTTGAGAACACGATATGACTGACCATTGACAGTTGGACTGCTATTTTCCAACTTGATGTTCGTTTCGTAGGCTCTGATGTGGCGCGACGGGCCGGCCGGGTTTGAGCCGTACGTGCGAGTGTCGTGGTTCCCGGTGCGGCTGGGCGCTTTGCTGGCGTTGGTTTCTGTCTCACTCGTCATGGCCAGTGCGCTTACTCTTGTAAGTAAAACCTACTTATTCATTTAAAGTTATATGTATATGTAAAACATTTTTAAAAAGAAGCTTTTATCGACCGCCATATTGCATTTAGTGTGACGTCATTTTATTTTTCGCATTCTTCTCAGTGAACCCTATTAATTGATACCCATGTCATGGGGTTGCATAAAAAATAACTAGTCCGCCATATTGGTTTTAGATTGACGTCAGCCAACCTAAACGTGTATGCTAAATTTCAGCTCTATCGGAAATCGGCAAGTGGGTCAAATTTAACATGCAAAATTTGACAAAATTCGGGACATGTGAAACTAAATTAAAACTTGTCAAAACATCTGGGATTTGGTCAGGAAATCAGAATTACATCTTCCAGATTAGTTCGCTTCCAGAAGATAGTCAAAATCAAAAGCCTTGTAGGGGTCGAAACAACCTTTACCTTATTTATTACTTTATTATTAACCTTTTGTGTGATGAATGTTTGTTTCAGGTTATACCTGTGGCTATTGGAAGGAAAGTCATGGCTTTGTGGTTACCGAAGGCATCGGATGGTGTCCATGAACTATATACGGCAGCATGTGGTTAGTGATAATAACCTAATTATATAGTTTAAGTTTTTACGCTTAATGTGTTCTATTTTTAACTTGACTGATATATTATTTGCTGTTCGTTTATTTATTTATACAAAATGTATAAATAAATAAACGATCTACACAAAATGTGTTCTAATTTTTATTTGACACTGTTATACAAATATATTTTTTTTTTGTAGGTTCAGTATTGCCAAATCAGTCATTAGATTTTATTGACAAGGTGATTGGTTTCTGTCTTTGAAAGAAAGACAGAAATAAAGAAATCTTTATTCAGGGATACAAGTACAAGAAATCTACACTAATATTATAAAGAGGAAAGATTTGTATTTTTGTATGTAACGAATAAACTCAAAAAGTACTGGACTGATTTTAATAATTCTTTTTTCATTAGAAAGCTACATTATCACTGAGTAACATAGGCTATATTTTATTTTCAAAAAAATTAGAGATCATTCCGAAAATTGCAATATTGTGAACCAAGTCGGAAAAAATCGTCTCTTTTGAGAGCTTACGTGGCGTGCGCTGCGTAAATAGTTAAAGTTACACGAAAACAATGTATGGGGAAATTGTTCCTCTCAAAAAGTTCTAAAAAAAAGTCCGCGACAGCATGTATCTATCTTTTAAGGTTGACTCACAATAACCATTTCTGTGATTTTCAAATTTGGTCTTTACCAATGCTTTACTTGCGAAGGTGTTTTTACCGACATAGTATGAATCCTTATCAAAATAAATATGTTATTCATCTCAAGTATCTAATTAAGATAAAAATTGTCCTGTACATCATTTAATTTAGATGAATATCTTATGAGATATCATAGAAATAATGTAACGTGCAAGGGAAAATGGAATATAATAATCTGAGGGCTGGCGGCTGTGGTGAGGAAGGGGCGTACACTCTTACAATGTAATATTGAAATGTAAAACCTGCCCACTGCCCACTGGCTATAATAGGTATAGACTATTAGGATTATTAGTGCTGCCCGTGCGAAGCCGGGGCGGATCGTAACTAATAATAAAATAAGACAGAATAGCATTCATTGATAGCATTCAAATGAAATGATAAATGATTTATTGATTTCGCGTAGGACAATTTGTGTCATTTATGATACGTCAAGTCTCAAGACTCTACCACCAATTCGGAAAACTGATTCCATTGAGTCTTAGCCAGCAAGAAACTCAGCAGTTGCTCTTTTCATAAAAAGAAAAATGTTACTATAAAGTATAAGTAAACAATACACAACACTTAAGTTACGTAAGGAGTATTACACTGACTTGTGGGCTACTGGATGCGAAGCCGGTTCCATGCAACTTTGTCATTAAGAAAATCATTAATCAAATAAATATTATAAATGCGAAAGTTTGGATGGATGTATGGATGTATGGATGTGTGGATGTATGGATGTTTGTTACTCAATCACGCTCCAACGGCTTAACGGATCTGGATGAAATTTGGCACAGAGATAGATTATAGTCTGGAATAGCACATAGGCTACTTTTTATCCCGGAAAATTAAAGAGTTCCCGCGGGAACCGAAAAACCTCAATTCACGCGGACGAAGTCGCGGGCATCAGCTAGTAGTATAATAAAATGCTGTTTAATACAGACTTTAAATGTATGCAATGGCAAATTCAGAAACTCTTGGAACCATGTTATAAAAGCGTACACTCGACCCCACAAAGGATTCCTGCACTTGAAAGGTTCAAACTTAAACTCGTATTTTTTAATTCAAATAAACTTATTACAAGTGCTTTTGAATCGTCGAGTGTATCTACCACTGATTCGGAATAAATTTCCTACCGAGAAGAATCAGTAAGAAACTTGGTGGTTGCTCTTTTTACATAATTCGTTTACAATTATTTATTTAGGTTATTAGGGTTGGTGTTCCATAAAATACGTTTATATCATACTTGCTCAGTAACTAGGGATTACTATGGTGGAAAGTCTCCTTGTAAGTTGGTGTTTGCAATTCAAGGCAACATTACGTCGCACTATGCTTGAATTGTAATGTTCACATTACAGTTCAAGCTATGCAAAACTCCTTGGTAAACAATCTCTTTTCTTATAAAATGGTAAGAAAACTTTTTACTGAAAAAAAAACACTGAACATGGCGGCATTTAATTTCCATACATTTCAAACTATGCAAAACTCCTTGGAACTCAGAGCGTCAAAAAAAAAATGGAAAACTATTTACGAAAAAAAAATGGAAATGGCGGCATTTCATTTGATCTGAAAGTTTGTGAAGTTTGTTCGTAAAGTGATTTTGCATTACCAATGTTTTATTTACCTCGCAAGAATGATATAAAGTAGAATGCTTACCTCGGTTGCAAGTAGCTATTACACCCTCGAACTATATTCACCCTCGCTCGCTGCGCTCGCTCGTGTGACTAAATATCTCGGGTGCACGCGAGCCATTAGCGCCCTATGCGAGCTGCGCTCGCACTGGCGCCAAATTGGATCTTGTTCTGTAATAGCTTACTTACGTCCCTTGTGTAACAATCTACTATTAAATAAACCTTTTAGGAATGTATGTTTGCTGGGCGGCGGGGCGGGGCGGAGCGCTAGCGGCGGGCTGGGCGCAGGGCGGTAGGGCTGCGCTGTTGGCCCGGGCTGCGCTGTGGACCCGACGGGCCGCCAGGGCTGCGCTAGCGGCTTTGGCGCTGTTGGGACTCGTGCCGTTAATGTTCGGCTTGCTGTTGGAACTGGTAAGATGTCTCGTATATCTCGTATGCCTCTAAATAAATATAGAATTAAAAAAAATCTCTTGTCAAAGATAATAACGTGTTTTATTTCTTTGATATTTATAGGGACAAAGGAACACGCAAAAAATTAGCATATCCGCGGTGTGTTAAATTTTACATTAGTTACAATCAATCATTATATTTGTAAGAAAGATGTTGATAATTTGAGTCACATTAATTGTAGAGCGTTATCTCGTCTGCTCTTGTGCGTTTTGTATGCTCTGTCTTACTCATCAACGAGAACGCATATTTACGTTTACAATATAACATAATCTGAGGTATAACTTCATTGATTACTTTAAAATTGTCCTCAAGTCATTGCTATTTCGGCCGATACTTGTATAGATCTTTTCTCAAATTTGCGCCTAGAAAAGAACCAATGTATAGTATACTAGCTGATGCCCGCGACTTCGTCCGCGTGGATTTAGGTTTTTCGGTTCCCGCGGGAACTCCTTAATTTTCCGGGATAAAAAGTATTCCAGACTATAATCTATCTCTGTGCCAAATTTCATCCAGATCGGTTCAGTAGTTACGGCGTGAAAGCGGAACAAACATACAAACAAACTCACTTTCCCATTTATAATATTAGTAAGGATAGGTATGTATTGTTTTTTAAAATAATGAAGCAATTTCTGAGCAATTGGGTATTTGACAACTAGTCAAATCAGCATCTTTTTTTCAAACGTCAAAACGTGTGCTTAGTATGGGGTTTTTGTATGAAATATCGCATAGTGACGTCATCAACGTTCGACGCACTTTTTTACTTTAATCGATAGTTTAAAATAGATATTCAACATAAAACTAACAGGGGACGTGGATATTACGACTTTTGGGAGATTCTCTATTTAATAGTCACAAAAAAATAATTGATTTAAATAGTTGTCAAATACCCAATTAGGGGAAAAGACATTTTCGCACCTTAAATATTAAAATAAGATTTATTTTGTTACAGGTGTTAGTAATACCACTCCGGGTGCCGCTGGAACAATCGCCAGTGCTATTCGTATGGCAGGACTGGGCTTTAGGCGTGCTATATACGAAGATAGTCTGCGCTCTCACTATGATGGGCCCGGACTGGAGCATGCGACGGGCCATTGAGAAGGCGTATAGAGACGGAATTCGGGAGATGGATCTCAAGTATGTATCCGAACATTTCAGCGGGATTTCCCTTAAGAAGGTGGCGGAGGGTGAATTGACCATAAAACGTAATACCAAAATAATTTGTTATTCGAGAATATTTCCACCATATTATGCGATTATTTCGATTGAACTTTTTTTTATTTAGGTCCCTGGATACTTATGTTTTCAAAATACTTTCCCAATATTAAATGTAATTAATTGCGATTTGCATATTTTTACGACATAAATGATATGTTTTCTCCTAATTTGTTTCATATTAAAACCAACGATATCTTACGTACTAATTGATCAGGAACTTAGCCTATATGGTCAAGTTACATAATAACAACACGAAGTGAAAAAACACAACTAGTTTTAATTCATCATTTTTGGTATTTACAAATCAAGACCAAAATGTATAACAAATTGTGAACGATAATATTGCTATCCGTTAATAATATGCCGTTAATATTAGGCTACTTTTTATCCTGGAAAATTAAAGTGTTCCCGCGGGAATCATTATCTAGTAAATAATAAAAGTGTAAGAAAACCCAAATCTTTACTAATTTGTGCCTTGTGTCCCCACCAGGTTTATACTCCGCGAGGTGGCGGCGCCGTTAGTGCGGTGGCTGGGGCTCGCGCTGGCGGTGCCGTACGCGCTCGCGCACAGCGTGGCGCCGCTCGTGGTGACGGCGCCCGCACAGCGCAACCTGCTGGTGCGCAGAGTGTACCCCGCGCTGTTGCTGCTGACTATGCTCGCCGGCCTCGCGCTCTTCCAGGTGAGGTTCAAGTTACACAGATTGTAACGCTGGCGGTGCCGTACGCGCTCGCGCACAGCGTGGCGCCGCTCGTGGTGACGGCGCCCGCGCAGCGCAACCTGCTGGTGCGCAGAGTGTACCCCGCGCTGTTGCTGCTGACTATGCTCGCCGGCCTCGCGCTCTTCCAGGTGAGGTTCAAGTTACACAGATTGTAACGCTGGCGGTGCCGTACGCGCTCGCGCACAGCGTGGCGCCGCTCGTGGTGACGGCGCCCGCGCAGCGCAACCTGCTGGTGCGCAGAGTGTACCCCGCGCTGTTGCTGCTGACTATGCTCGCCGGCCTCGCGCTCTTCCAGGTGAGGTTCAAGTTACACAGATTGTAACGCTGGCGGTGCCGTACGCGCTCGCGCACAGCGTGGCGCCGCTCGTGGTGACGGCGCCCGCACAGCGCAACCTGCTGGTGCGCAGAGTGTACCCCGCGCTGTTGCTGCTGACTATGCTCGCCGGCCTCGCGCTCTTCCAGGTGAGGTTCAAGTTACACAGATTGTAACGCTGGCGGTGCCGTACGCGCTCGCGCACAGCGTGGCGCCGCTCGTGGTGACGGCGCCCGCACAGCGCAACCTGCTGGTGCGCAGAGTGTACCCCGCACTGTTGCTGCTGACTATGCTCGCCGGCCTCGCGCTCTTCCAGGTGAGGTTCAAGTTACACAGATTGTAACGCTGGCGGTGCCGTACGCGCTCGCGCACAGCGTGGCGCCGCTCGTGGTGACGGCGCCCGCACAGCGCAACCTGCTGGTGCGCAGAGTGTACCCCGCGCTGTTGCTGCTGACTATGCTCGCCGGCCTCGCGCTCTTCCAGGTGAGGTTCAAGTTACACAGATTGTAACGCTGGCGGTGCCGTACGCGCTCGCGCACAGCGTGGCGCCGCTCGTGGTGACGGCGCCCGCACAGCGCAACCTGCTGGTGCGCAGAGTGTACCCCGCGCTGTTGCTGCTGACTATGCTCGCCGGCCTCGCGCTCTTCCAGGTAAATCGATAAATCAATCAATTTTATTGCAAAATTGGGTACTGAGTGGTATAAATTTATAGCGTCAGGCCAAATTCGCCTTACGGCATGCAATATTTTTATTGTAAATCTATAGTAATAATATAAATTCCCTTTCTTGTCTGTCTGTTTGAATGTCTATTTGGTACAAATCTTCCCATTATTTATTACAGATACGTCAATTCCGGAAACTGTACGAACACATAAAGAACGACAAATACCTCGTTGGTCAAAGACTCGTCAACTACGACCACCGGCGGCACAAACAACAGCAACAGAACACAGTCACCTCCAACTAGAGGGAGAGGGATAGCAGATAGTGGCCGCCGGGCGTGCGACAGAGACAGGCTTATTCTCCTTCTATGGCGATTAGATTTTAAGGTAACTTTGGTAGGCCGGTCGCTTGTTTACTGTCGGATCTGATTTGAAACGAATTTTGAAGCGGAGCTTTTGTTCGCACGGGGAAATAAGAAAAAAGTAATAAATAAAAATTTATTCATGAGAATGCGGTGATATAAAGTTAACATAGGTAATTAGTTTGATGATTAGTTTAATTGGTAGAGAGATTCTACCAATTATTGGTGTATGAATATTTGATATTCTATTTCTGCCTATAGTATTCCAATTTTACCATGCGTAAAATTAGAATAAATAGTTAAAATTTTAAAACAGCCAACAGATAAGTAAATAAAATTATTAAGTCATACAAAATTACAATTAAAAACGACAAAATAATATAACATAAAAAATGATACTTTCCCAAACACTTACTTGCCTGTATTGACCGACTGGACCTGGCCGGACCGGTTTGGAGTACATCGGACTAGGCTGCATCGCACTGGTTTGAACTAGACCAGAACGTAGCGGCTCGGATAAGACCAGACCGCAGAAAGAAAATTGGACCAGTCTGGTCCGGTCAAAACTTGTTTGCTTTTCATTTTATAGGGTCATTTTCCTACTTTTTATTAATTATTTATAAATCACAAAACAAATAATTAATTCGGAAAATTGTTAGAGTAAATACAAAAAAAATTTTTGTTTACCACTTTTGTTCAACAACAATAACAATATGTACATAGTTAACTGTCTGCGCGAGTGGTATCAAGTTATCAACTAAAATAAATCTGGTAATCGATAAATAAATCGGATCCGATATTAGGATACTTGCGGTTGGCCTTAGTCTAATTATACAGTTGTAGGCATCAGGTAAAAAGTACACCGACCTTGAACTTGCGCAGCGGTTGATTTTGAGCAATGATCGATACATTTCAACAATTAAAATTGAAGCAATGAATGATGCAGCTATTGCAATCGAAATGCATAGCTCTTTTTACCTGACAGCGATTTACCACGGCTTGGAAAATTGCGTTCGATAATTTTTGTGGTCCGTAACTACATAATATAACGATGATTGTATCAAATGTGATAAAGGAATTATTAACGATTGGTAATTTAACATGTCCTAAAAGTATAAATAAATAAATGTCAAATATTGTAAACTAGTGTCATTTCTTACCCAAATGGTCCAAGATCCCGCGACGATCAGACCTACGTTATTTTCTTAAAGCTAAAATTTTTTGTATGTAGGTATGTCTCTAATAGAGGTATAAACGATCCCCGACTATGAAGTTTGGATCGCGGTTGCTTTGGAAGCTATCAGGTAAAAAAGGTGGCACCTCAAATTCGTTAAAGCATCAAGCTCCGTTATTTTATATTTTGCTTTGGAATAATATTAGAAACCACGTTGTCCATTGTCAGACACCTAGTACGATTGCAACCCCCTGTCAGACACCCTGTTGTTTTATAATTTAAGAGTATTTTTTTTTTATTTTTTTATTTTATTTGTTTATTTCTCCTTCCATTATCATTACAGAGTTTATCTAATGCGATAATGAAGTTACAATTATTCTACCTTAACTATAAAAAATTTAAACTAATTAAATTTAATCATAAATTCCTAAAAAACCTTAAATCCTATTAAAAATAACAAAATTCATAAACAACATAACAAAAACAACAAAAATGCCATTAATCAGGTATAACTGACCGTCCAGATTGCTATCTTTGTGAATTCACTCAGAGAGCAACAAAATATATCTATCTCTCCTGCTATAAGATTAAGGGTGCAGAGTCCGCGCGTTAGCGGCGCCTTCCTGAGGAGGTTGGTGCGCCCGCACGGTACCGCCAGCAGCGGCGGCCGGCGTCTCCGCTCCACGTACCTATCCGGGACACACAGACTCACCTGCGCCAGTATGTCTGCATGGCATACCTTCCCCCTAATTATTTTAAAAATATACGTTACGAGCGTAAGCTCCCTCCTCACCCTCAGCTCGTTGTACCCAACCATCCCTAAAACGAATAATGTTGGGTACATCAATGGATAAAATGGATACACCCCATACATCCTCATATACAAATATCTAACAAACTTGTTCTGTACTCGTTCCAACATAAGACTATATTTAGTTTCATGTGGAGCCCAGATGACTGCATTACCTTCTAATTGACTCCTAACCAGTGCATTGTACAAGGCGACGATAGCTTTTATATTAGTAAAGCTGTGGACTGTACGAAGCATAAAACCTAAATTCCTATAAGCTTTTTTACAGCATTTAATGATATGACCACGAAACGTTAGCTCAGTGTTCAGGCTAACCCCCAAGTCCCTTACCTCTGCAACTCTGGACATCGGTATCCTGTCTACCTTATAATTATAACTAATAGGAGCATGTGAACGAGAGAACGTTATCACTGCACACTTCGAGGTATTAAACTGCAAGAGGTTGTCCTCGCTCCATCTTACGACTCTGTCGATGTCTTTTTGCAGCCTCCTACAGTCAGTCTCGTCATTTATTGCTAGAGAGAGCTTAAGGTCATCCGCAAACAACAAGCATTTAGCGTCCTTGACTATATTAGGTAAATCATTTATCATCAAAATAAACTGCAAGGGTCCCAAATTACTGCCCTGACTTACACCAGATCTCGTGAAATACGGCTCAGACTTATGCCCTCTGTATTCCACGTATTGCTGTCTATCTCTCATGTAACTTGCAAAAAAGTGTAGTAAATGTGGGGTGAACCCGACTGCTGCTAACTTTTTAAGCAATACATCGTTGTCCACTAAATCGAAAGCTTTTCGGAAGTCGAAGTATGCTGCATCAGTCTGGCCTCCCCTGTCAACTGCTGGCAGAACGCTAGTCATGTAGCTAAGAAGATTGCTGGTCGTGCTCCTAGCCGGGCGGAAACCGTGCTGAGCGTCTGAGATTTGCGCACTTACCTGACTGTAAATACTCTTGTGAATCGCAGACTCTAAAACCTTCGCAGGAGTCGACAGTACAGCAACGGGCCTGTATCCGTCCACCTGTGCACCCGATCCCCCCTTCGGCACTGGGACAACCCGAGTTGTTTTCCATGTCTCGGGAAATACCGCTTGCTTCAGACATTGGTTATATATATACAGCAACGGCTCCGCTAGCACTGACCGGCAATCTTTAAAAATATAAGGGGGTATGCCGTCTGGCCCCGCGGACTTTTTGGGCCTAAGCTTTTTGAGCGCCTGCCCTACTTCATTCAAAGTCAATCGGTCGAGATGAACACGCGCCGCACCGTTATTTCCTCCAGCTGCCGCTATCGCTTCGCAAACATTCAGATCAGCTCGTTCCGTACTATAGACTGAATGAAAATAGCTTGCGAATTCTATAGCGCATTGCTCAGCAGTTAACAAGACCCCGTTTTTTAATATTTTTTGCGGACCTCTAGACCTCTATTACTACGTTACATTACAGACCTACGTTAATTTAAGTTAACGTAGGTCTGATCGTCGCGGGATCTTGCTCTAAAATTGAAGCACTTATCTATTCGTCGAAATTTTTCTCTTTCTATTTGACTATGTATCGAGAAACTCAAGTATTTACGTTCAGATCGTCGTTGGAAGATCCATGTAATGGTCGATAAAAAATAATTTATTTTCGACATAGCAAACATCCCTAGTTGCTGTAAATATGGAATCGACTTATACCAAGTATAAGTCGATACTTACAGTAATACTTATTACTTGAGTTTCTCCTATCACACTCCTTAAAAATGTAAATTCGAATAAAAAAAAGTAAAATAAAAAAAAGTTAAAGTAAAAGTAAGAAATAAAAGAAAGTAAAAGTGTTTTTGAAATATTTTTATAAGCACGCTGGTCTTCTTAATTCCGTAGATTTGTTAAGTAGGTTTAAATACTCGATTTATTTATATTATACTGCTCAATCCAATGATTTAGTCTTCTATTTTTAAAATCTTTGCTAAGAACTGTCGAAGTTATATATAGTGTGGTCAATAATAATTATAAAATGTATCCCTTTTTTTTAATAGACCCAGTAAAGTTAGAAATAAATAGAAAAACACAAGCCATGTACCATACATTTTAATTTCATTAATAAATAAATTGTGTCAATATTTTTAATATTTGAAAACGTATTTTTGTCTAGGTAGGATACTTTTAGGCCCCATTCTTTCACCTTTATAAAAGTTTGTGAAAAGTGAATTGATTATTTTATCTCCAGAGTATTTTTTATGGTTTTGTTTAAAATTTATTTTTGTTGCTATTTACAATTTGGTTTCTTTATAAAATGTGTACGTTTAGAAATAAGAAAATTGTTTATATTATAGTCTGTCTAGTGAAAAGTGAGAGTAGATTGTTAAACCTATTTTGATACTGGCAACATTATGGCAATACATTCAAGAGCGTTTAATCCTATACCTAAAACACGATATAATATGATGGTTTTTGACGCCCATGAAGGTTTGTAAAAAATCACAACATCGTTCCAAGGAACAATTGCTGTACTTTAAAGTCAATTGTGACGTGGAGTATAATCGTAAAGTTATAATCATCATTCAAGTTGAATTTATTATTTTAGGACACAAAATTTGTTTAGATTTATTTCTTCATTTTAGTATACGTGATGTGATGTACATTATTATTTACGTGTATATAAATGATGATTTTGAATTTCTAATATTAAGTCGGTTTTATACTATTGAAATAATACGTAGAGTATACATAACACTATGTTAATACGCAAATAATAATTCTTAAACTTTTAAAAGTAAAGAAGAGTAAAGTATAATGTAATCGACTCAATTTGATATTAATATGAAATGTGCTGTTTTGAGCACTATTGCGAGCTGCCATAAGGGCCATCATATTATTGTGCCTCACATCACATTATATTTTTTTAATTTGCCGCCATGCACTCTCATCTTTCACTTTCAGCTTTTGGTTTAAGAAAATGATTTATTAAAATTATTTTTTCGTCAAACTTAAAAGGTGAAAGATATAATAATATGTTCGTGCATAATATTATGATCTTAATTTTGTAAATAGATATGTTTCGTATTTTGATTAAATTGTAAATGCTAGAATCGGTTCCGGAGGAAAGGCGTTGTTGTGGATAGATAGATGTTAGAGGGAGGAAATAATAATTTGTAAATCAATAAACAGATTTATTTAATTTTTGCTGTTTTATTGTAATGACCTTTCTTATATATATATATATATATATTGTTGTATATATTTATATTGGGGCTGATTCTGTATAACACAATCTCTAAACTAAACTAAAATGGCAGCTTTAAATCTAGTTCTGTCCCTTTCCGTAGGGAGTATTATGAAAGGGTTAGCAATATTTGTAATGCTCTAATTTTAGTTTAGTTTAGAGATTGTGCACTACAGAATCAGCCCCAATGTCCCACCAACTTAATCTGGCCCGGTGGCCAAAATTGGAACTATTTTTATACCTGTTTAGTTTTTGTTTTTATTTATTTTTAATATTTAATAGTGTCAGCCATTGATGTAGAATTTACTAATTCTATTTCAATGGTGTCAGCGGGTCAGATAAGTTAGTGACTATATCAAGTTCATTTGGCATATCTCCCGATCTCCCATCCTTGGCGGCTCAGACCCATAGAGTTAGGAACGTCTTACTGACTTTATTCGTCCTAAACTCGACCACTAGGGTGCCTTTCCACCAGAGTTGAGCATTTCTCTGGTGAAAAGCACATCCGTAGCTTAGCAACGTAGCATACATCTCTGGTGGAAAGGCAGCCTTATAATATCCGAGCCTCCGAGTGATTTCGAGTTTAGGGCGAATATGGTCCAAGAACCGCCAAGGGTGGGGTATATGCCAAATGAAAGAACAATGCATTCATCTAGCAAGCAGAAAGTCACGGATATATAGTCTACTTGTCTTTCACACGCTCCACAATAGAGCAACGTAACGATGTGGGACCCGAAGAATGATAATATATGCTACCTACTTTTTATCCCGGAAAATCAAAGAATTCAACCAATTCCACGCGAGATTAAAAGCTTCTAAAAAGAAACAAGTGGGTACAGTTGTATTATGTCTTATTCAACTGTACTGTAGAATGTACCTATAGTTAAGTACCTACTATTGTATTATATTACCTAAACCTACATATACTTTAGTTTGAGCGTCTATAATAATTAATTATTGTTATGTACCCGGCTGACGACATATTTATGTTAGGTACGAGGCCGTGGTTTGTAATCAAGGACTCACTGCAATATATCAAGGCCTGGCGATAACTATATATTGCGTTGGTGACTAGGGTTACCATTTGTATTGCAAAGTATAAAACTGCCTTCTTGTAAAAGATACCTAACATTTTAATTATTAGTGTCTACATAAACAGGTGCATTCTCTATTCCCTAAATGTTATAGCCTTCCTTATCGGAAAGTTCGACATGACTAAGGAGAGATTAGACGCAGCTTGCAGGATCGAGGGGATGAAACACGGCCAGCTTTCTAAGTTTAGGCATAATAAATAATAAAAATCGAATTTAGGCACAATACTAAATCAATAAAAATATAGCCCGACTCAGGGTTCGCATCCAAGACCTCGACTTCCACATTCAAACATGCTAAACAATTGATCATTGATGCAGTGAAATCGCCGACTAGAGCTTTATGGTAGGTAAGTATCTATAGAGGCCAACTTTGGTTGTAGGTACACAAGCTCTAAACTAAACAAAAATAAATAAAACTATTGCTAACCCTTTCATAATACTCTCTGCGGAAAGGGACATAACTAGACTTAGAGCTGGCATTTTAGTGTAGTTTACAGAATGTGGCCAATTAGTTAAACACAATCTATAACTATACTAAACTAAAATGACACAGAATTGGCCTTCCTGTATCTACAATCTACATACGCTATCTACCTATATCGATACCAGTGCCACCACAGAACATAATATAATATATATGTTCTGTGAGTGCCACATACGCGCTCGCTCTAAAATTAAGCACAAGTCAAGTTACATTTACTAAAATTTCAGTAACTAACGATGGCCACCCTGTTTGTAAGACGTATGAGTTGAATTCATATCGCCTGAAACTAAATAATAGGTACCGCCTTCGCACTTTTATGTCCGCGTCAGTCACGTCTGGTATAAATAATTCGAAGAGCGTATCGCTTACCCTGTAATAAATATATTATTACCTATACAAACCCAAATTTGTTTAAAAGCGTAGTATGTAACCTGTTGCTATGCGAAACAAATGTTATAACTATGACTTATCAGCAGGAGCACTCGTAAACTTTCGTTTCATTAATAATAATTTCGTTTGAAGAACTTTTTTTACTAAATGGTATGATGATAGGTCTCTAGTCTCTACCTATCTCCTCGGTTGGTAGTTCGTACGTGTTCGTACCTATATTATGTAACTACCTACTACATTAATATCAGCTAAAGTGTATAATATTAGAAATGATGTAGTTAGCTCTGTTCCTAAAAATCTGCGTTAGTAAAATATGGGTAGGTACATAATTATAAATATTGAAGACCTCCCTGGCGCAGTGGTGAACGCTGTGGTCTTATTGGGAGGTCTCGGGTTCAATTCCCGGCAGGATAAATTTAGGAATTTATAATTATTTCTGAATTTTCTCTGGTCCTGCTGGTGGGAGGCTTCGACCGTTGCTAGTTACCACCCTACCGGCAAAGACGGCAAGTGATTTAGCGTTCCGGCACAGAATACGTTCCGGTACGATGCCGTGTAGAAAACTAGAAACCGATTAGGGGAATGGGTTTAATATAACTGCCGTACCTACCGTATCCTAACCTTCTAAGGACCTAAGATCGGGTATTAATAGTCAATACATAAACATAGGTAGGTAGGTATATAATATTCCTACTAAGTATCGTGTGGTATCGTTTCTATCACAGTTAATTTTCTAGGTAAAAACAAAAACATACGCGTAACACGCAAATCGCAATGCGTACTTTAATACACACGCATTAATTTTATTCGTGCGAAAGAATTTAATTTGTGAGCGACCTACTTATTCGGCACGCATTCTTAATGATCATGAATCATGGATTCATGAACATGCTTATCTTTTATGGCCTCACACACATTGACTAAAATGCGCAATGTTAAGACCATTATCCATACTCCATACTTAATATTATTATAAATGCGAAAGTGAGTCTGTCTGTCTGCTACGCTTTCACGGCCCACCTGTTCAACCGAGTTTAATGAAATTTGGAAACTTTGTTTCCCGGGGAAGGACATAGCCTACTTTTTATCCCGGAAAATTGAGGAGTTCTCGCGGGAATTAAAAAATCTTAATCAACGCGGACGAAGTCGCGGGCATCATCTAGTTTGAAATACATAACTATTATGTGAAAGTTGCACAGTGTATTACGTAGGTAGGTTTGATTGAAAATATGGCCATGTTATAGTTTTTCATGAGCTTATAACATTTTTACCATGTTAAACGTTTGTTACACATCTGTATATACTTACCTAACAAAAGTTAAAATAACACACGTTTAACATGGTGAAAATCTTATAAAATAAATGTAACACATTTTTCATAATCTTGGCCCAACCTTAGGATAATAATATATTATATTACTCCCACTGCAGTGAAATGAAACAACTTGACTCCAATATTTACGAGCCACTAAAGTATAGATCGCGCGTGAGTTGAATGCAGAGTTATGTACGTGTTACCATACAAGCTCTGCATTCAGCTCGCGCGCGACTACCCTTCCTACTTATGTAATTTTATCTTTAGCACACGGGGAGTTTACTACCATCGCTATAAGCAGTATTATTTCAAAATGACAGTTATATGTCACGTACCTTGAAGTCCCTAAAATAAGGATTATAATTCTAAAACACGACAATCAACAATATTAAAACAATAGTAGTAGGTATGTCCCCAGTTTAGATACGAGTAAGTACCTATATGACAGGGCTCTACACATAAAACATCTAAAGGAACGCTCGTCGTCGTAAAAGAATCTGCTGATTTGAATCGATCACGTGTAACTGATTGACGGCGATAAAGCCCATCGCACCGGAAATGAAAGCTTTTTAAGGAGAGCTCTAATGGCTTTAAGCACCTGTTTGATAGAATATATCCTGCGGCTGGGGAATTGTACAAAAATATCTTACAAATCGATTTCTGATTTCATGGTTTAAACATCGGGTGATAAGTAAGTATATAAGGGTCAATTTCAACAAAGGCGTTTTTTTGTTTCATTTCGGTGAACTTTCGTATTATCAAGTTTTCTCAAATTTTAACAGTAGTTTATTGTACTTCTTGATATTCTTCATGCTCTTATTTAATGCCATCAAAATATACCTTAATAAACTAATGAAAAATCGTGTTTAAATTTGTGATGCCACTGAAATGAAAAATTCATTCACCGATATGAAATAACTAGCCACCGAAATGAAAAAACCTATCCACCGAAATTAAAATCCACCGAAAACTAATATAAGCATTCTTTCTTTTCTTCTCTGCTCACATAATCTTCTTCTTTCCTTTCTTTCATCTGCAGTCAATGCTAGCCTCGGCATTCTAAAAATATATGTCAATTATAGTTGGTAGATCGCGTTTCAACTTTGGATTCACCTGGTACTTTAAAATAAATAAATCGGATTATATTTAATAAAATCTCGTTATAGTCGGTTGAAATCATATGCGAAAGTGTGTTTGTTAGTTGGTTTATTGGTTTGTTAGTTTGTCCAACAAAAGAACAAGCAGGATTCAGATGCAATTACTCCACAACTGATCATATACATTGAAAAATGCAATGAACATAACAAAGAATACTACCTAGTTTGTTGACTATAGCAAAGCCTTTGACTCAATAAAACACTACCACCTATGGCAGGCACTCGAAGAACAGCGAGTACCAACTAAGTTCATTAGATTAATAAAAGAGATAAATAGAAAATGTTCAGCACGAGTCAGACTAGAGAAAGAAGGAGAAGATTTACAAAAAAAAAAGTTAGGGGACAGGGAGACCCTCTATCCCCTAAACTGTTCTCAGCCATTTTAGAGAATGTTTTTCAAAATCTAGATTGGGATAACTATGGACTTAATAATATAAATGGGAAAAAATTAAACCATCTCAGGTTTGCAGATGACCTTATTCTAATATCCAACAATCCTAACACACTAGGAATAATGTTACAACAACTGGAAAAAGAGAGTGCTGTGGTAGGTCTAACTATGAATACAGAGAAAACTAAATTGATGACAAATGGGGACCAAATTACTATAAAAGTTAATAACAAACCAATAGAATATGTTGAAGCTTATGTGTATCTGGGACAAGTTATCTCTCCACACAATCAGATGACTAAAGAAGTTAACCAAAGAATAATTAACGCATGGAAACGATACTGGTCTTTAAAGGAAATTATGAAAAGTAAAGAACTTCCAGTAAATGCAAAGCAAAAAGTATTTGATACTTGCATAATACCGTGTATAACTTACGGATGCCAAACTTGGTCACTTACGAAAGCGAACACACAGAAACTAGAAACTTGTCAACATAATATGGAGAGAAGTATGATAAACATAAAAAAGAAAGACAGAATAAACCTAAAAACTATTAGAAAACGCAGCAAAGTGAAAGATGTAACAGAGCATATAAGAAGGCTAAAGTGGCGTTGGACTGGACACATGTTTTTTTTTATTATTGCAAGATAGGCTTGCGCTTGATGACAATCACGCTTAATACAAAGCAATGATGAGGTCTAGGTTGGAGCGCGCCCGCCTAGAAGATGCCTATTCACTCTTGCCTTGAAGGTACTTAAGTTATACGTGGCAGGGAATACATGTGCTGGAAGGGCATTCCACATCCTAGCGGTTCGAATTAGAAACGTAGAACAGAACCGTTTCGTTCGAGCTGACTGGACGTCAACCACATAAGGATGCCAACGCAAACGGCTTCTTGCTGTTCTGTGGTAGAAAGGGGGGAACAAGGTTGAAAAGTTCCTGAGCACACTCTCCAAAGTATATCCGATAAAAGACCGATAAGCAAGCGATGTTGCGTCGGTGCCGTAAGCAATGCAGTTTCGCCTGCGTGAGTGATTGATCGCCAATGATTCTTCGGGCCCGGCGATCAATCGAGTCTAATGCATCGAGTTGGTACTTGGCGGATCCATCCCAAAGGTGGCAGCAGTACTCCATGCCAGAACGAACTTGGGCCTGATAAAGAGCGAGGCGTTGTTCCGGTCTGAAGTACCGCCTCACCTTGTTCAAGATGCCAAGTTTTTTGGCAGCTGTTTTGGCCTTTAACTCGATGATTTCCCGAAATTGAGATTGGATGAGATTTCAATACCAAAGAGCTCAATATGATCACTGATCGGGACGGATATACTTTGGAAAGTTGGAGCCAAGGTGAAGGGGCTCTTTTTCGCGGTGAATAAACACGCCTGTGTTTTGGTGGCATTAAACTTGACTAAATTGGCGTCACCCCAATCGGAGACCTCCTCAAGAGTCAAGCTAACGCGATTCACCAACGCCTCTCTTTGCTCAAGTATCTCAGTAGCACTGGCTCTAGAACTGGACATGTATCTCTCCGTAACAGTGCTGTCATCAGCGTACCCAAAGATACCGGGTTTGAGGAGATCGTTGATGTGCAGCAGGAAAAGTGTTGCGGAGAGAACAGACCCTTGAGGGACACCGGCATTAATAGCCATTAGGTCAGATGAGCTGCCGTCAACGACAACCCGAAATGACCTTTCCCTCAGAAAGTCAGATATCCAGTTACAGAAACCAGTAGGTATCCCGTACGCTGGGAGCTTACTGAGAAGACTGCCGTGCCAGACCCGGTCAAATGCCTTAGATATGTCCAGAGATACGGTGAGTGCCTCGCCGTGTTTCTCAATGGCTTCACCAAGTGTGTGCGTGGCATACACCAGAAGATCTCCTGTAGACCGATTTTTCCGAAAACCGTACTGCCGGTCCGACAGAAGAAGATGATGAGAGACAGTGGTGGAAAATGGACTAAGGAAGTGACCGAGTGGTATCCGAGGGATGGGAAAAGGTGTAAAGGAAGGCAAAGGAAAAGATGGGAAGATGATTTAAGAGTGGTGGCTGGTGCTACATGGCGCCGAACAACACAGGAGAGGAAGATCTGGAAGGCTCTGGAGGAGGCCTATGTCGCAGAACAAGCTGATGTTCAGAAATAATTTTTGTAAAAAATAAAACAACATAATATTGTAAAATATTTATTCAGCAATAAAGGCTATGATTATGATTATGGTTTGTACTTCAATCACGCTGGAACGGAGAAACGGATCGACAATAAATCGCACAAAAGTACAGGTCTTGGAAACTCATTAGCAAAATGTTTTCAAAGATTGTGAAATATTCACCTCCTAGCTTGGATTTTCACCGAAATGAAATAATAATCAACCGAAATGATAAAAACATGCACCGAAATGAAACAATTATACACCGAAATGATTAAAACTCACCGAAATGAGAATTTTCATCATTTCGGTGAGTATTTTGTCATTTCGGTGGTCAGTTTAGGCCACCGAATCAACCGAAATGAAAACACCGAAATTAAAATCAAGGAAAAGAATTAACATTACGAGAAAACTATTTATTATAGGATGTAAGGAATACTACACAAATAAACGTAGTACCATTAGCCCAATCATGAATACTTAAATAAATTTACTAGCTTATTGCAAGACAAGTTATACCTATACACGGAAATGAAAAGAAATGTGTTCCATGTCACCGATATGACATACTTATGTGTTTGGCGGGAACACGCAGGCAAGCGGCGCACGTCCTCCCACGATCAACATATAGAGGCCACAGTTGCGAAAGTTTTAAGCGCACGCAGGGGGAGCTAGAGTTGTTTTAAGCAAAAATATACCTGATAAACTTTTTGTCACCGAAATTAAAGAACTTTCAGTGACAAATTCATTTTTACTTTCCTGCTATTAAACTGAGTAGATATTATTAAAAAAATACTTTGGGATTATACTATCACTATTCATGATTAAAATAAAGGTAGCCATAAACCTCAGTAACCAATATTTTTTGTTTTATGAGGAAAATTACACAGAAACATGTTGCAGTGACAGCCACTGAAATGAAAAATTCGGAGCTTTACCATTTTTTTTTTAAAACTGTAATCCTAATCCAGAAATATTTACAGCCTCGTACATAGGTAACTACCTCTTCTACCTAGAAAAAAATATTAGAACTGTATAGTAACGTTCTGCACTACCGATTTCATCCATGCCGCATAAATTTTGCTGTTGGGAAATTCACCCATAAGTATAAGGGTAGATCACCCAAAATTAAGTTGCTCTAAGGGCGCCTTCAAATTTGCCGCAAAGCGTAGCGCGGCTGCAGCGCTGCGGCCGCGCTCCTGTCACGAGGTTCGAACATCATACTTATGGTTGTACCTATATTAATTATTTTCACGATGGACTCTGACGAAGAAACACTGCTCTGTGTTACTATTACTTAATACGAAACAACGAAAATATAAAGTAGTTGTGTTAACAATACATAATATTATACTTACATGCTTCATTTTTTTTCACTTGGAGTCTTGTTTGTGAAATTGTCAATAAATATAATGCATATTTCTTCCCAAGCCTTTTTCTTTTCGATTTTATTGCTGTACTTGTCGGACTTCGAATCCCATATTGCTGGACGACTCTCAACCTCATCGATAAATTCTTCTACCTGATTTTCGTTCATGTTTAGACTTGAACAAAAATACGTGCGCAGTCCCGTCACTAGTCGATCGATGAACTGATGCGCGGCCGCAGCGCGGGTGCAGCGCTGCAGTCGCGTGTTTTATATGGATTTACAAAGCAGCGCGACCGCAGCGCTGCAGCCGCGCTGCTCCCGCGCGGCACTTTGCGGCAAATTTGAAGGCGCCCTTAGATCGAAAACATTACAAATACCTAAGTGAAACGGTCAGCCCCCCTATTACGTAAGAATTGTCCATCAAACGTTAAAGATTTTCGTCAAAGTAAAATAAACAATGACAGCATTGAATTAGAGCTCAATTTCATCTGCCCATTCTTATACGTTTAGGGTATCGTACATACCTAAACGTATAAGAATGGGCAGACGAAATTGAGCTCTAATTCAATGCAGTTATGGTTTTATTTTACTTTGACAAAAATCTTTAACGTTTGATGAACAATTCTTACATGATTGGGGCCCAGGTCAGAAAGTCCGCGTAAGAGGAGAACCACGTTTTATCCGGTCACCTAGTGTGTGCGACGTGCACTCCATAAAAAGTGAATGAAGCGGACTTTTTTATCCTCTTCTAGACTAAGAGATAACTTCACTTTTCTCGTTGATTGCTATTAAAAAAATTTAACAGCAATCAACGGGACGACATTATAATTGCTAATATTCTTTTACAGGAACGCATAGTAAGTATAGCTTAAAACGTCTTTGAGAGGTATATCTAGTAAAAGTACCATCCAAATGCGTCAGTTTTTACACTGTTTAAATAAGTACTGCGCATACTTTAATACTGTACAAGAATCAGCTTTTCTAGTTATCGTTCATTTTTGGTAACAATAAACCGTCTTTGAGCGGCCATATCTAGCGAAAGGCCCATCTACATGCGGGCAGACTGTAACTTTCGTGATCAGTGGAGAGCCCTAAATCCACCTAACACTGACAGTTATCTCCTATAATATTCAGTCCGTAGAGAGTATTCGCCCTAAGATTTGTTCGTTGCATGGTTGTTCTATCTCACGAAGGCGGGTTGCTAATGCCTGTGGTAGTGCATGTAGGTAGATAGGTGCACGTATAACAGGATCGTGTGCATATAAGCTCAGCGACCGCGACCTATAAACAATGTGTACGTACTTATACACTACCACAAACATAGGCAAACCACCCTCGTGAGATAAAACGATACCACCCTCGTAAGGGGATGAAACGTGGTAGCTGCTGTGATTTGCGAACCAGATGTTATGGCTGTCATTGGGAAATGCAAACCCGAGAGAGACTCTTCTGTGGGGTGCGTTTGGAACCCGCGTAGCTTTAGTTTGAAGATGCCGTCGTTAATTATCACCATCACGTATTCACGTCTTATACTTTGTATAGGTACTCGGCGTTAAAAGTGTACCTGCTGTGTAGGTACCAATTTTGAATGAACATAACATTTGTGACAAAGCAGTCGATTTCCACAGGCCGTAATTATGATGATTCTAGTAAGTAGTACTTTATATCATCATAATTTCAGCCTGTCCTTAGGTATTAAATTAGGTATAATATACTTTTTTTGGTATCTTCTTCTAATTGTCTGATTTCTTGGAGGATAAATCAGGTTATGTGACATTTTTACTCCCTAAAACCCCCTCGGTATATACCTAGCTTTCCCTTAAGGGTTAGAAAGCCAATAAAAACAATATATAGTTACGGCGGAATGCGTTTATTGGGCCCGCGTAGGCCCTACTTTATAGCCGCCAACTCTATTATACGTAAAAGGAAATTGATACATTTACTGCGTACTAAACAACAGAATACCAGCTTGTCTACCTACTCACAAAATAAAAGTAGGTAGTACATAAGGTAGTATTATAGTATAGGACCAATAAAAAGTAAAATCAGCATATCTTCTGCCATCTTCCTTGAAAACTGAATGGCATTATTTTAAAATTATTTTTCAGAGCTTAGAATGCCCACATTTGGCACATAACTATGTATAGTTACAAACTCAAACTCTGTCAGTCTCTTTTGATACCTCTAGAGCCAAGGTCTAGATTTGACTCTATCAACGGTCCGGAACATGGCGCCAATGTCTCGGATCCGTAGGTGTCATAATGTGGGACCAGCTTATATTATTGACGCGTGCAAATGAAATTCCTCTTGCCATTGTGTAGATAATTACATTCCTTTATTTTTGTTTATTTGCGTTTTGAGGCTATATTAAAACAAAGACCGATTTAGACAGATATTACGTTATTTTACGAGTTCAACCTGTATTTTTATGTTCTGCAGGTGCTATGGCGGTACCTACATAAAGATGCAAAATGGAAAACATAAAAGTCAGCGGTATCTAATAGTAAATTAAATACATAGTTATTGTATCTTTTCCGAATCTGTGGCGATAGCCTTAGATAATATTATGTTAAGACCTCGGCATCCGATTCGGAAGTTTATTACCTATTCTGTGGTTCCAGGATCGACGTCGGGCAAGCACCTTTAACTTTTCGGAGTTAAACTCAAATATTATGTGCGTTGCAGTCATTGATGTAGAATTTTAGTACCTATATGTTGCAATGCTTAAAAGTCTTAGTACGCGCGCTCCGTTTAAAAAACAGAGCGCGCGATAGGGCAAAGTTCGATCCTATTCGATTGTGAATGCTTCGTACAGACGTTTTATCCTGTCCGGTCTTCTCTAAGCTTCTTTTCGCTCTAAGTAAGCACCTACCCTTTTTAGTACTTATAAAAATTTATTCAAACATCTATTTCATTGAAGAGCTCAAAATCGATTTTCATTTCAAAGTCGCCATGTTACCGATAGGCTTCTACAGTAGTTGGTCGACTTGAAAAGGAAAAAGCTGTCAGCTGTTATCTAGGAATAGCCAAGTACTACGGTTCACGTGGAAAAGTTTCTATTCAATTCAGCCATTGAGTCCGACTGAGCATTATAGTTTTTGAATTGCCTACTTTTTCTTAACCCCGGGTGGCAGACATAGACATAGAATTTTTTCGCTCCTAAGCCTATGGTGGCAACCAATCATTTTCATGTTAAGTTATTTGGAAACACATTGTCACTAAATAGTATTGTTTTTTTTTATGTTATTTGGTCTGCGTAGGTATAGGTCTATTTCGCCGTTATCGACATAAATTCGGTAGAAAGGTAAATAAATAATTAATTAATAAGGTTAAAACTATGATGATTAAATTAATCACTTGTCACAATACAGACTTGATTATTTGTAATAATAATTTTTGAACAAATATGATGGATATAGAATAATCATTATCAACACTATTACTTCAACTACGAAAACCATGAAACTAAATTGATCTGTCGGAATTGACTCTATCTTGAAAGTTTGGGATCTGGACTGAAATGGGGAATCTATTGGGATTGCCAATTTTATGTAGTTTTCAAGATTTTCTACAACCGGATTAGCTCACCATTCTCAGGTAGCTTATGTTTTATGTTGACCTCATGGTGACCTATTTGCTGTAGATATACGTGTTGACATAGGGATAAGTAAGGGTCTAAAAAGCTCTCAGTAAAGAGCAACGGGTGGTTGTGGCTTAACGATGATCAGTAGGGGCACCAACTGTTTCGTAGATTTAGTACCGACGGAAAACCTTAGGCTATTCTAGAATTTTAGACGAAAATATCCGGGCCCTTATAAGACCTAAGTGTTGGTACTCTTATATGACAAAGATCGGACTTGACATAGGTCATATAGACATAGGTCCAACGCGTATAGGCCGTAGAGGCTTTCTTTATAAGAGGTCGTGAAATTGATGCCACTTAAATATTATAAAACGGTCATTGGCACAAAAATGATAAGAAATAGGTAGTGAAGTTAACATACCGTTGGTTTTTATGAACGAAATAACAAATAACTAGATTATTTAAGGATTTTCTAAAAATATCATAGAAATTCATACCTTTCCATAAATTTATCAATTTATGTGTATATTTAAATCAATGCTTGATAGAGATATTCATGCTGCATAAAAGTCCCATATTTACAAAATTTATTTCATAATTTTGTCTCATTTTAGTAAGAAATATTGGTTACACTACAAAGAAGAGGCTCCTTGGCGCCGGATTGAGTAATGCGATTTTATTAAGAGCTAGAGAGCTTATACGTTTTTAAATATAGTAGGTACATACTACATACCTAATATTATTTCCTATTTACCTATCATCATCATCATCATCAGCCGTTGTGCATCCACTGTAGGACATAGGCCTCTTTCAAGTAGCGCCAACGTTACCTAACTCAACATTATTCAAGGTAGATGTCAGTTTAGATAGTGAATGCACGAGTAAGTCACTGTAGTCAGTAATTTATTAGTGTTGCACTAGAAGACAATACTTTGGCTAGTTACCACCATACCGGCAAACTGCAAAGACGTGTCGCTAAGCAATAATTTAGCATTCCGGTTCGATACCGATTAGGGGTATGGGTTTAATATATATTACTACCATAACCCTAACATGTTAGCCCGCTGCCATCATGGGCCTGTATTAATAAACCGACATCAGATAAGAAAAGGATCTCAAGTCTCGGTTGGTCTTAAGCATAGATTTGCTGAGACTTGAGAACGTGTTCTTAACTGATGTCGGTTTTTTATACGGGTATTATTCTACATCATAACTTACCAGTAACCTCTAGATAAGATCTTGGTCAAGGACTAACCACTAGTGGTGGAGGTATAGAGTAGTGGAGGCTTACCAGTAGCCACCAGATAAGATCTTGGTCAAGGACTAACCACTAGTGGTGGAGGTATAGAGTAGTGGAGGCTTACCAGTAACCACCAGATAAGATCTTGGTCAAGGACTAACCACTAGTGGTGGAGGTATAGAGTAGTGGAGGCTTACCAGTAACCACCAGATAAGATCTTGGTCAATGACTAACCACTAGTGGTGGAGGTATAGAATAGTGGAGGCTTACCAGTAACCACCAGATAAGATCTTGGTCAAGGACTAACCACTAGTGGTGGAGGTATAGAGTAGTGGAGGCTTACCAGTAACCACCAGATAAGATCTTGGTCAAGGACTAACCACTAGTGGTGGAGGTATAGAGTAGTGGAGGCTTACCAGTAACCACCAGATAAGATCTTGGTCAAGGACTAACCACTATTGGCGGAGGTTTATAGTAGTGGAGGATTGTTTCAAGTAGGTTACTTATTGGAGTGTAGTATCATAAAATCAATAGTATAAATCTCAAGAGGCATCAAGAAGAGTTTATTTTTAGTATGTAGACCGACACGGCTGCGTCGTGTTGTGGGCGTATTGAATCAGCACCTCTTACGTAAAGCATACTAAATTTATTATTGACTAGAATGCCCACGACTTCGTCTGCGTGGATTAAGATTTTTAATTCCCGCGGGAACTCCTTAATTTCCGGGATACAAGTAGCCTGATGATGAGGCTACTTTTTACTTAGTTAGGTAAGGATAACTCCACAAAACTTTCAACAAGAGTTTCAGGACGTGAAGTTAATAATAATATGTAAACAATAGTAAAAACGAAATAAATAAAAAAAACTATACACGGGTATAGTTTTTTTTTTATTTATTTAGTTCAAAAAACATTTCGATCCGTTGCTCTGTTGCGGCATGATTGAAGGACAAACCAACATACAAACACACCTTGCGTATGATACATACGCTGTGCTACTATAAGTCTATCTTAGCAAATCAGTTGTAGTAAATACTTAGTTTTTTACGCCCTGGATATTATCCTATCTATTGGAGTACATAGATGTAATAAACAGGGCTATGCTAATACTAGCTGATGCCCGCGACTTCGTCCACGTGCTTTAAGTTTTTTTTATTCCCGCGGGAACTCCGGGTTAAAAAGTAGCCTATGTCACTCTCCAGGTCGTCAACTATACCCATGCCAAAAATCACGTCCATCCCGATTCGTTCGTTGACGTTCGTGTATCACGAGCTTTTATACAAACTGTCAACCCCCATTTAACCCTTTTGGGGTTGGAATTTTCAAAAATCCTTTCTTAGCGGATGCCTACGTTATAATAGCTATCTGAGTGCAAAATTTCAGCTCGATCCGACCAGTGGTTAGAGCTGTGCGTTGATAGATCAGTCAGTTAATCAGTCAGTCAGTCAGTCAGTCACTTTTGCCTTTTATTAACCGACTTCCAAAAAAGGAGGAGGTTCTCAATTCGGCGCGTATGTTTTTTTTTTTTATATTTAGATAATGGCACCATTTGCTGGCCTGAGCAATGAAATGAAAATTCGTAGCACATATCAACTATTTATCTTGCCCAGTTCTAATTATTGAGCTCGTTGAAAGCTCGGGCAACTTAGGAATCAAACAACATCTCCTGAATAATAAATACGTATAATCTCTATACTTATAAATTTGTAAACATTGAGTATGTCTGTTGATTTGTTAGTTCACGCATCACGCAAAAACCTTTGAACTGATTGAAATTGGGTATTTGACAACTAGTCAAACCAGCAACTTTTTTTCAAACGTCAAATCGCGTGCTTAGTATGGGTTTTCTATGAAATATTGAATAGAGGCGTCATCAAAGTTCGACGCACTTTTTTTACTTTGATCGATAGTTTAAAATAGTTATTCAACATAAAACTAACAGTGGACGTGGATATTACAACTTTTGGGAGATCCTCTATTTAATCATCACTAAAAAAGAATTTATTTGAATAGTCAAATACCCAATTAAACTTTCATAATTCATAACTTTGATTTAAAAATATCGGCTGCATACTGAAACAATAGAAAGAGCGCTCCAAACATCTGAAATTCTACATCAATGGCTCCAAATGATAAAATATGGCTGTTATTGTATTTCACATATTAATAAGTACCTACGTCCACGGTCCAACCGGTTTAGGGGACAGCTCTATTTCAAGCAAGCAAATTTCTATTATTATATAGGGCTATTAATATATATATAGCTGCTCGTGCTGATTGACTGATTGATCACCTCTCCTGGACAATTTTGTATGAACTTTTTTTTTTTCACTTATCGTTTCGTATAGAAAACAAAAATTCATCCGGAGGAAAAATACGGAGAGAGCTGATGATTGAGGATTTCGAAGACGGATGAAGAGCACCAGCCAGGTTATCGAAGATAGGTGGGGGGTGCTCGACCAAATGTCACTCTAAACTTCATCCAATTGACAGTTAGCTGAAAAAAAATTCAAAATGGCGGATTTAAGATGGCCGCCATACAAATTTCGACGGTGTCTATCTCGGAGAGTATAAAAGATGGAAGAGTGGTTTCTTGGCAAAAGATGATCAGGACGTGAGGGTCTACTTGATGAACAGAAAAAAAATTCAAGATGGCGGAATTTATTTTTCCATAGAAAAGGGTATTGAAGATAGGTGGGGGGTGCTCGACCAAATGTCACTCTAAACTTCATCCAATTGACAGTGAGCTGAAAAAAATTTCAAAATGGCGGATTTAAGATGGCCGCCATACAAATTTCGTCGGTGTCTATCTCGGAGAGTATAAAAGATGGAATAGTGGTTTCTTGGAAAAATATGATCAGGACATGAAGGTCTACTTGATGAACAGGAAAAAAATTCAAGATGGCGGAATTTATTTTTCCATAGAAAATGTATGGCGAATATTGAAGAGGCTACAAGTGTAGAACTATGCAAGACTACGGTGCCTTTTCAAGATTTGTTTTTATGGAAGAATTCTCATTTTGACGAAGTGTTCGGAGAAAAAATATGGAGAGAGATGATGATCGAAGGTTCGGATGATGGATGAGGAGCACACTCAGGGTATTAAAGATAGGTACCTACTTAGGGGCTGCTCAAACAAAAAGGGAGGGGCGGGGGGTTGGTGGTCTTTGTTTTATGTTTTTCCTTTATGAGAATTTTCTTGCACGTCGAACGCTTGGCGTGCTGGCGCTTCCACTGTGCTCACTAACATAGCAGTGTGTTGTTCAGATCAGAACACGTAGACAGTAAACCAGCTGACCGATTATGTAAGAATTGTCGATCAAATCGTAAAAGTTCGGCATCAAAGTAAAATAAACCATAACAGCATTAAATTATAGCTCAATTTCGTTTTGCGAAATTGAGCTCTAATTTAATGCTGTTATGGTTTATTTTACTTTGACGCCGAGCTTTGACGATTTGTTCGGCCATTCTTACATAATCGGGGGGCAGGATAGTAGGACAGCGAGTAAGTAGACAGTGGACCGCGCGGTCCATTACGCGGTCCGCTTCAGCGGGCCGCGCAGCCACGCGCCATACTAGTTCCTGTATATTTATTCTCAAAAGTGATCATCACTTAATGAAAGCCACCTATTTAGTTCGATATACATTACTGCTTTACTGCGTGAAATAAAAATAACATTTCATAGCAAACCTTCAATGTATAAAAATATACGTCAAATTAGCTCAGTGGCTTTTGTTTTTTCAAAGCGTTGTATAACGCATGCTGTATGTTGTACAGATCCACTAATCGAAAAATAGTGTGTGTGAGTAGGTACACATAAACTTCAGAAAAGTAGCCTTCGAGAGAATGAGATAAATTTAACTAGTATTCTATGTCATTCCCTCACTGGCTACATCCTATTATGAATATGTTTGTCTCTTTTTGGCGTCGCTTTTTCGTCGAAAAATCGAATCGAAATCGAATTTTCAAATCACATTCTAAAGAAGTTTAACTTCAAAAATGAATTATAGGTAACTAGCTGATGCCGGCGACTACGTCCGCGTGTTTTAAGTTTTTTTGATTCCCTCGGGAACTCCTTCATTTTGCGGGATGAAAAGTAGCCTAGGTCACTCTCCAGATCCTCAACTATACCCATACCAAAAATCACGTCGATCCGTTGCTCCGTTGCGGCGTGATTGAAGGACAAACCAACAAACCAACAAACAAACACACTTTCGCATTTATAATATTAAGTATGATAGTTTTACGCTCACATGTGTACCAACCAACTAGCTATGAGGTGGATACACTGTGGTTAAAGCAGTACACACAAATTGAACGTCGTCATTGGTCGTTCAGTAACCGGCTATTTGGATATGATTATTGAATTCTACGACAGGATCCGTTGGCCAACTATTGCATAAATCACGCGAAAGTTTACTGAAAAGCGTTCGTTTCAGGTATGATGACCTCTACCATACAGTTTACCTATCTAATAGTTCAAAGAATTAAAAAATACGACTGCCATAGTTAAATGATATTTTTTTGTGAATCACTGGATGTTGAAATAATATAGTCTTATATATTTTTGGAATCTACTCATCATTTTCTTGATGATGACAATATACTTAATTTCATTTTGGAAAAAAAAAATTCAACTTTAGTCTTTGATGGTCCATGGTCACCCTATAAATTTTTTTTAAAATTTTACTAGCATATGTCACCCGGAATAAGCTAAGGATTCTAACGATACCTCATTCATCAATATCCGTTCAGGCGTATAGAAGTTATGGTGGAATATATAAAAACTCACATACATACATACGAGATGAACCCTGAAAACAATATACTCCTTTTTTCAGGCCGTCGTATAAAAAACTAGATGATGCCCGCGACTTCCGGGATAAAACTTACGCGAGATCAAACCTATCTCTGTTCCAAATTTTGTCAAAATAGGTTGAAAAGGTCGTGAAAAAGTAGCAGACAGATAAATCACGCAAGACAGATAGGAAGACAGACACGCTTTCGCATTTATATATTAGTAAGCAAGTATGACTGAGCTTGGTTTCGTAGTGAAATTCGAAGGAAAACGCTACTAATTATTATAGTATCAAAGAAAGCCATTGCAGAGCGCGTAAATAAATGGAACTTGTAATTAAAGCGGCAAGGACGCACAAATTTGTAAAGGAGTCGCATTTAAGTATTTAAGTGTTCGGCCACACTACAGACTCTTTGTTTTAAATAATATGTGTGCCAACCATCGATATTTATGTAGGTACTAGATGGGCCCTTTCATAGAAAAAAATTGGGCATGCGACCTGTAGAGCGCGCTCCGCACCTGTATTAGCCTGTATTTTTCCCCGCCATAGCGCTGTCCCGGTTTTCAGACAAAATGGCGTTATTGAAATTTTGGATTAAATGATTAACTTAATTTAATCCAATATAAAAGGAAAAGGTGACTGACTGATCTACCAACGCACAACTCAAACCACTGGATGAATCGGACTGAAATTTGGCATAACGATAGCTTTTATGCCGCATGCATCCGCTGAGAAAGGATTTTTGAAACATCAAACGATTTTTAAATTTTAAAATTTGTATGAAAATCGAACTTAACATGAGCAAAGCTGCGGGCAAAAGCTAGTTAATTATAAGAATTAATTAATTGTTATTTTGTAGAGCTAATATTTAGATTTGTTTTTGAGGCGGCTGAAAATTTTACCAAATCAAATAATTTATAAAACAATCACATATTCAATCAAGTATCACTTTACTCTAGTAGGACTCGTCGGCATAAGACAAGAAGCAACTTTACATCGGGCGACACGTCGCACGTGTGATCTTGCGATAATTCGACTTTATGTCGCTTTTATGGGTCACGTCGTAAATATTTTGACGCGAACGAAACAAACGGTTTACGAGTTTAAAATATAATGCCCCTTGTACATTACGTTTTTAAAGCTTAGGCGTTTATTCATACAAGCTGACTTGCCCCAGTTTTGTATAAAATATGATTACCTACCTACTAGTGGTTCGCCCCGAACTGAGACCTCGCGATATCACAGAGCGTCATCTATTGACATCATTGAGAAGTTCTGTTAAAAATATCATCATCATTAATATTAAATAATTTCGTTTCCATAGAATATTTATCTAATTTTAGTATTTGTTGTTCAAGTAAAGGATATAATTCAAATAATTGAACAAGTTTCAGGCTCAGCCTTTCAGAAAATTGAGAGTTCTGAGGTCAACTTTGGACGTTAGAAAATCTCCACTTTGAAAGCCCCCCATTGGCCATTTCGTCAATTTTAGGGGAAAAATTTTAAAAAAAATATTTTTGGACTCTATTCCTAATTATCTTTAAAATGATATACCGCAACTCTATGTAACGCTATAAAAAATATTTTACTTCGCATTCGCTTCTATGAGAGCCCCCTGAAATAAAGATTTTTATAACTTTTTAAGCCATATTCGGCTGGAGGCCATAGGTTTACATATTATTTAAATTTGAAGTAATTACGTTCAGTAATTCAGAAGTTAAGATAAGGCTCTGACAGACGGACGGACGGACAAGTGCCAATTTACTCAAGTAGACTCAGAGACCTTCGCTTCGCTCGGTCAATTATTAAAGACTTTAAGACGATGGTCTTACCACTTATTTTATACTATGTACCTAAATTAAATTACATATTTTTGTGCGTTATTGCGTGGCAGAAGTCACCTCCTCGGCGTAGGCCTCCCCCAGTTGTCTCCACGCGTCCCTATCCCTTGCCATTGTCATCCACGGTTTAATCCTATCGTAAGTAGACATCTTTAAATGAGGTTTTACTCCAAACTTATAGTCTTTAATTCACCTAATAGTCATTATAGTTTTAATCCGAAAGGAAACTGGAACACGGGACTTTTGATTGACACTTAAAAAGTCCCTCAAGAGTAGTGATCGAAACCGACTCTACTTAGTTAAATTTATATTACACTAGACGAAGCCCGCGAGTTCGCGCGCGTGGTTTGAGTTTTTTTTGATTGTCGCAGGAACTCTTTAATGCGGAATAAAATGTTGTAATTCAGAGTACAGCTAAAAAGGTATTAGTCGTGGCGTGAAGGAGTAACAAACATCCAAACTTTCACATTTAATTATAGTACGATTACGAATAAGGATCGAACGTTTTTTTGCTTACTGACACAAAAAATTACATTCCAACATACATAGTTATTACCGCCAGGCTGACGTAATTCGTGGTGCATAATAAAGTGACATGTAATAAAATATCTACACAAAGACCACTTTTTATTGAAGATACAAAAGTCTGTGTAGAGCTTTAAGTCCGTGAGACATGAGCGAGCGAACTCGGGATGACAATTCAAATACATTGTACTCGTAAATGTGTACATGACCGGTTTAAGGCACAGATTTGTCATTACTAGAGCCTGTCATGTCCCGCAAATGACGTCATGACTCATTCAATATGGCGGATATAACAAAAAAATAGAGTTGTTATTAATAAAGTCGATCACAGCCACTTCTGAGGAGTGAACCTACAATAAGTCGGGTATTTTTTTATTATCAGCATTTCGTATGATAAGTATAACTTAAAAAAATATAAGAACTATCAAATTGAACTATCATTTCAAAGCTTTGTAGCTGTAATCATAACAGGAATTGAATTGAATGGACCGATTCTACAAAGAGTGGGCGATAATAAAAATATTACTACGAACGTAGGGACTTTTAGGGTGATTGACAGAAATTGCTTTATTGAAGTTCTTGAAATGGGTTCAAAATTCAATTTGCCGACGTCAATCAACATTTAGTAGTATTTACTTCTGTGAGTTTTATGTGCGTACATAATATTCTATAGTCGTATAAATTCTTACTTCCTTATCTTCTTGTACATAAAATGAAAAGAGGGAAAAGAGGGGTGTTATAAGTTTAACGTGTGTATCTGTGTATCTGTATATCTGTAAGATCGTTGCTCCCAAACCGATGAACCGATTATGGATTTAGTTTTTCATTTGAAAGGTGAGTTGATCGAGAGTGTTCTTAGCTATGATTCGAAATCGGTTCAGCCGTTTGAAGATCATTAGCTCTTTTCAAGTTGATGAACTTCCACAGGTCTGATCAAATCGAAATTGGTATCTTGTTACTTCAATACATCGTGGTTAATTTTAAAATTTTATTATAATAGTACTTTTTGAACGTAAATAAGTTACAATTGGATATTTGACAACCATTCAAATAAATTATTTTTAGTGATTATTAACTAGAGGATCTCCCAAAAGTCGTAATATCCGCGTCCCCTGTTAGTTTTATGTTGAATAATTTTGAAAGTGAAAAAGTGCGTCGAACTTTGATGACGTCACTATTCAATATTTCATACAAAATGAATATGAATTAAAAAGAACTAAGCACGCGTTTTGACGTTTGAAAAAAAGTTGCTGATTTGACTAGTTGTCTAGTTTGACTATCAGTTTCTTAGGTACAAACTTAAGAGCAGCTGGGTAAGTAATATAAATGGGGGTTGAATATTGGCAGCCTGTGTGAGCGCAACAGATAACTGTTGCTAACTTGTTAGCCGGAATTGCCCTGCTACGCTGAGTTGCCAGTTTTCCCACCTGAGTAGTTTTATGTTTTACACCTTTTATTTACAATCAAGACTAATAAGAGGCTAGTTTCGATGTTGAAGCTGTCTGTAATCAGTCGATATACCTATGGAAGCTACCTACTTAAAGTGTGAATAACGGTGATACAACAAATTGTTACTAATTAAGGATCAGCCTGGCTTTCCAACGGGTAATGCAGCCAGCATTCTTGAAATAATTTATTTTTGACTAGCTGATGCCCGCGACTCCGTCCGCGTGGTTTACGTTTTTTTTTTCCCGCAGGAACTCCTTAATTTTCCGGGATAAAAAGTAGCCTATGTCAACTCCAGGTCCTCAACTATACCCGTGCCAAAAATCACGTCAATACGTTGCTCCGTTGCAGCGTGATTGAAGGACAAACCAACAAACAAACACACTTTCGCATTTATAATATTAGTATGATATAGGCATCACCCCTATTTAACACAGGCTGTGGTATCCCTGCCCTGAAGCTTTCAGTGTAGCGAGAGCGTCGATGGTAGCCACACGTGTGCTACGACGTAGCGCCGTAGCTCGTAGCCGCTACGAACGAGCCGATCGTAGGCCGAAAGTGTACAAAGTGAATGTTGATACATAAAAGTGAATGTAAATATATATTTCTATAGTAATAATTAACTGTATTAAAGTAAAAATTAATTAAGCTGTGATTTTGTAAGTATTTCATAGTTTACCTTAGAAAACGTGACGTTCAATAATTTTATAGGTAAACTATGCTCAACGAAAGATTTGTTTCTAAATTTTTGGCTTGCCTATATGCAGCCTTATATTATACATATATAACTTATATAATATATCCTCTGCAATCCGGTAATATTAAGTTATTTGTCAAAATATCTATATCGTACAAAACCACGTTGTTAAATAAGTTATCGGCAGATTACATATTTTTCATTGATTATTAAATAATTTTGGCCGTTAAGGAAGATAATCTATACTTATTTACTCACGCTTATACTTATTACTTATCTATACTAATATTGTAAACTAGCAGATGCCCGCGACATCGTCCGCGTGAAATAAGTTTTTTAAATTCCCACGGGAACTCCCAAATTTTTCGGGTTAATATATAGCCTATGACACTCACAAATAATGTGGCTTTCTATTGATACCAGAATTTTCAAAATCTGTTCAGTAGATCCTGAGATTACCCCCTACAACCTCACAAGCTACCTGTATATAATATTAGTATAGATGGGAAAGTTTCGATGGAATCTGGCACAGAGATATATTTAAGTCTGGCATAACACATTTATCACGGATAATTAAAGAGTTCTCACTTCTCGCGGGAACCAACAAAACCCCAATCCACGCAGATGACGGGCATCAGCTAATCGAATAAATATTATAAATGCGAAAGTTTGGATGGATGTATGGATGTATGGATATATGGATGGATGTTTGTTACTCAATCACGCCCGAACGGCTGAACGGATCTAGAAGAAATTTGGCACAGAGATAGATATAGTCTGGAAAAATACATAGGCTACTTTTTATCCCGGAAAACTAAGGAGTTCCCGCGGGAACCAAAAAACCTTAATCCACGCGGAGGTAGTCGCGGGCATCAGCTAGTCCTTAGCGTAGTATCCTTCCCCGGGATATAACCTACCTCTATACCAAATTTCAGCAAAATCGGTTGAAAAGATGGGCCGGGAAAGCGTAGCAGACAGACAGACAGACAGACAGACAGACACACTTTCGCATTTATAATATTAGTATGGATTCCATAGGTATTTTAGTTTGGTCAAGTTTGTTCATTCATATTTAAAAAGCAGTAAGTAATATTTTGTATTTTAAGAACACCTAGGGGTCGACGTAGTGTGACATTGTGTGACAGGGGGTGGGAGGGGTACTAAGTTTTGTAACGTCACATTTCAAAATCTTGTCATCTAAGTGTTAAAATGCCATATTTGAACTATTTACGAAAAACTTAAAAATATTATATATTATTCGATTAGAAATAAAACTAATTTTGGAAGTGTTGATTTAATTAAATAATTTCTAGATGTAAAATTGCAAGATATGTGACGTCACACTAGGGACTTAGGGAGGGGGGAGGTCTCACAAATGTGAGCAATTGTGACAAGGACAGGGGAGGGGTCAAAAAATCACGAAATAATGTGACGTATTTTATAGATGACCCCCTA
This sequence comes from Erebia ligea, assembly GCA_917051295.2. Lineage (NCBI taxonomy): Eukaryota > Metazoa > Arthropoda > Insecta > Lepidoptera > Nymphalidae > Erebia > Erebia ligea. The sequence goes on from OU785234.1 coordinate 13,251,339, forward strand.
TCTGTAATTAAAAATTTACCCGGAAGCTTTTAATAAACCGTGAAACTTCTTATAAATTTGTTTAGTATTGTAGTGCAATAGAGTTGATTCTGCATTAGAGCAGCAAAGTTTCCCAAAAATATAAAAATTCTATAACTAAGTTGTAGAATTTACTGACACATTAAAACTTGTATTCCACACTTTTACTTGTATGTATTTTTATACTAAGACTAGCTGCAACTTCATCCGCGTTGTTTAAGTTTTTTTGATTCCCTCGGGAACTCCCTAATTTTTCGGGATAGAAAGTAGCCTATGTCACTCTCCAGGTCCTTAACTATACCCATGCCAAAAATCACGTCGATCCGTTCCTCCGTTGCGGCGTGATTGAAGGACAAACCAACAAACAAACACATTTTCGCATTTATAATAATAAAAGTATATTTCTCGATATGCCTTGACTGCGATCACACTGCGATCTTACTTATTAATGTACTTTGAGATGGGCTTGGTGTTTCTCTGTGTGTCAATAATACACATTCATTCATATGCTAGAGTATAAAATACCGAGCTTACATTTTAGTAACCACATCACTTTCGTGACTTCTGGATATTTGAAGTTGGTTTCTACATACTCTAACTCAGTGTCTAAAATAAACATTTCAGTATTCTTCTGTATTCCGAAAGGAATTATTTATGGAACCAACGCGGTCGCCTTCCGGTGGTCTGCACGGACCTTTTGAATTCTTTAACTGTAATTTTATACCTACTATATTCTGGTTTCGTTTGAAAATAGTTAAATATAAGGTAAGGGCACCTAAGGAAATCTAAAATGTACCATTCTGAAGGTTTGGATGTGAAAAGAAGGTTATGGAATCGTTTGAACATGCTTTTTTAAATACGTATGGATATGGTGCTAAAACCCCTTAGGTATATATAGGTTATAAGGTAGGAACTTTAGGCTTGGTGGGTCTTGAAAACTTGAATTAAAATATTATACCGTTACAATATTAAATTATTATAACCAAACGGTTTAAATTCTCTGTCTCTAAACACAATCTATTTTTAGTTTCCTTTTTTATGCCTGCCATAATCTAAACTAAAATAAACACAGACAATGGATTGAAGTTATTTCGTTCTGAACTCTCTGAACTAGGTAGTTTGTGAACTCTAGAAATAGTCTAATACAATGTATCCTTGTATGTATTGTAAGGTTTATTATTTCGATAGTTGTCAATTTGACTTATGTCGACACTTTTTATTGCATTGGAGCTGCGGGTAGATCGAAAAGAGGCTGAAAGGGAGGTAATATTGGATTAAGCGTGCACTGGGTGATGAGAAATTAATAGGAGTTGGTGATAGTTTTTGTTGATTGATCGGTGGCTGTGAAAAAGTTATTTTGAAGATTAGACGCCACCGAGCTTCTTGCTGGTTCGTCTCGCAAAGTCGTGGCATTCCGAACCAGCGGTAGATTCGCTTAAAATTGTTAATGATGTGAGAGTACCCGTATTACTGAAGATTACAGAAGTTTTTGTGAGAGCGATAAGGAAATGATGAATATATTGGTTTTAAGAATGTTTCGAGTATTATTTCACGGAATATCCCTCTGAACCCATCAGTTCAGAAGCAGGGATAACGGGAAGATAGTACAGTTATCATCCCGTCGAAGGACTACGCCCAAAGGGAAAAAAAAGGTCATGTACTATTTTTGTTTTTTTATATTTTCTTATTTATTGGTATTAATGTTTTCTTTTGGCCAAATTTATGTATTTTTGGATATAAGTGGAGCCCGTGATGTGTGTATAAAATACAATACAAATCCATATATATATATTTTTTTTTTCTTCTAAATTGAATACGCAGGTGATAAAAGTACTGGTCGATAAGATATTAGTACACGATTAGTAATCAGAAAGTTACTTGTTAATTTGCGGTTCCGCGTCTGTAAATTATGTTTAATTGTGGAGTAGTTTGCGGAGCACCGGCGCCATGCGTTTGGACTATGGGTATTCGAGATACGGGATAAGTGGAATTGGAACGTGTACTTTTGTATTATTTTTAATTTTTTAGCTGGGTATCGAGGCAGCGCCCGTGTATCGGTTCGCGCAGTCATTCGAGGCGTTGAAGTGAATCCACTGAGGAGCCGCGTGAGAGGCTGGAATGGAGGTTGACGAGGGCCTAGATGGTGCTGAAGGAGCTGCTAATGCAGGTTGGGTAACAAGTGGTACAGCCGTGTGAGTTATACAAAATGGTTGATTGTTCTAAAGGGACTCATACTTGCCGTAAGTACTTTTTGTTTCCTCTTTATTATTATACGAAGATTTTGATTTGGTTAGACTTTAGTTGCAAACTGCGTGAGACCCGTCGACTAGTGGAGGCGGGCTGAGCTATGTAACGTGTCGTACTGTATTGGTGGGAAGGTTTGACGCTGAACAATGTCGTAATGGTGGAATTTATTCATTAGTTTTGAGGGCGCTCTCAAAAGGATTGCAAGAAGAAGGGTTAGACAAATTTTAGCTTAAAATTCGGTAACTAGGTTTGGCAAGGTTTTACTTGTCTTTCAAACAAAAATTAAAACTGTTTTTGTGGATCATAGCCCATCGTGATCGTGATCGGGTTCGTAGGATTATAACTGACTAAGGATTTGAATTGGTATTTTGTTTTTCCAAGTGTTTGGTTCTGTTTTTTGTTTGGGGGAGCCAACAATCTAAAATAGTAACCAGTGGTATTTCTTTTGGATGAAGTTTGTTTTCAGTAATACTGGTAAAATGAAATTATTGAAATGAAATTATTTATTTATTTCACGTATTACAACTAGTAGCATTTATGAAATGCCATGATACTGTCGCACGGTGGCAGATTCGTTTGGAAACATCTACCTACTGAGATAGATTATTGAATAAGCTAGAGATGGGTTTATTATTTTTGTATATTTTTGTATATTTATATTTATTCTTCGCTTAGACTTATAAAAAGCGCTTATGAAAGTCAGGTCGATAAAGTACAATACAACATTGATAAAAATTTACATTGATATGTCATAAAAATTAATAAGTTACCCGAGTACCTAGTCATAAAAAAATTTATACATATGTTATGTTATTTACAAATTACAATGTCGCAACTTCATAATAAAATGTCATAATTATTATATTTAAATTAAAAAAGAAAGGAAAATTACTCAAGTACATAATTTTCATGTCATAAAATAAATATAGTCACAATATTATATTATATTAAAAGTACACATGTACATAATTTTTATCCTTGCTCGTTCAATAGCTTGTGCGGTGTTATAATATTTTCCATGCGTTTTTATCATCTAAGTAATCATTAATCATGTGATAACTTTTTTTTAATTAAAATTTCTTTTATTTTACTTTTAAACTGTCTGTCAGAAAGATCGGTTATATCCTTTGGAATCCTGTTGTAGAAGCGTATCAAGCTGCCCAATAATGATTTACTGGTTTTAGACAACCTGAATGTCTGCCCAGTTAACTTATGTTTGTTTCGTGTATTATAGTGATGAGAGTCAGAGTTCTTCTTATACGATGCTAGATGTTTCCTAATGTACATAATATTCTCAAATATATAAAGTGAAGGCATAGTCAGAATGCCGATATCTTTAAACAAATTTCTTAGAGAATCTCTGGGCTTCATCTTATAAATGGCGCGAATAGCTCTTTTTTGGAGTATAAAAATAGTTTTCCAATCGAAAGCCGAGCCCCACAACAAAATTCCAGACATCAAGCTATGGAAATGTGCAAAGTATACTATTTTAGCAGTTTTTACATCTGATAATTGCCTTATTTTACGAATCGCAAATACCGCTGAACTTAGTTTATTTGCCAGATTATTAATGTGCGGTCCCCATTGTAATCTAGAATCAATGATTAGGCCAAGGAAAAGAACGTCGTCTGCTATATCTAATTTTTCGTTGTTCAGAAATATCTCAACATTTCTTTCCCCACGGAAGTTCGATGAGGCAAAATAAACACATTTGGTTTTTTTTTACTATTTAATGCTAAGCTTATTATTGACCGAAAACCATTGCGAAAGCTTGGTGAGTGTTTTATTAAGTTTTCCCAAATCGGAGTTTTTCCTGTTGACTTTAAACACGAGAGAAGTGTCATCTGCAAATAATACGATATCTGCTAGTTCTTTTACTATACTGGGAAGATCGTTAATATAGACTATCAAATTAGGTTATAGGATAGGTTATCAAATTGGTTCCAGTCATTATTGTAGCCTTCGTCTTGAACCCGCTCTTGCTTGTTTGAATCGCCTTTGAGGCTGGTCAAAATGGTTACAAATACCAGTAATAGACTAGAGACCCGTTTGGACCCGTGTTCCCTGTAGTCACATGATAGTGGTAGGCGAGAGAACTATTTAAGATCCGTGATTTAAACAATTTATATTATCTAGTAGCTGATGCCCGACTTGATTTGATTTGATTTAAAGGCAAAATTTTGAATTGGTGTAAATTTTAATTTTGTTCATCGCTACGAGCCGTTAAAATCATTTTAATTGGGATACTTATTTTCGATGGGAAAGGAACTTTATGTGTCTACTGGATTAAAACTTACAGGAAATACAATAAATAGGAATAGTCCGATTTTTAATGTGTTCAATTCAAAAAAATAAATAAATTGTGTATAATAGGGATGGGACATAATTAATTTATACGATCGATTTAAAAAAAAAAGGGAGAGATTAAGCAGTTATCATTGTGTGATGGTTTAATAGCGAGTAAAAATGACTTGAACGTTGGAACTGGGTTGTGTGGTATCATATATGAAGCGGTGCTTGAAAGTTTCAGGGAAAGAAGCAGTGGAGGATGATGAGTTGACCCCGGGTGAGAAAGGGTCTAAGGAAGGCAGACACAGGGTCATGCTCAGGAGGGTTGGACTCTAAGGGAAAGAGTCCAATCAAAGGAAAGGGCTGGCACTGGGTCATACCTAAGGAGGATTGGACTCTGGGTGTAGAGAGTCCAATCTAAGGAAGGTTGATACTTAAGGAAGATGAAACTCTTGATGGAAGAGTGTAATGTAAGGAAGGCAGACACAGGGTCATGCTCAGGAGGGTTGGACTCTAAGGGAAAGAGTCCAACCAAAGGAAAGGGCTGGCACTGGGTCATACCTAAGGAGGATTGGACTCTGGGTGTAGAGAGTCCAATCTAAGGAAGGTTGATACTTAAGGAAGATGAAACTCTTGATGGAAGAGTGTAATGTAAGGAAGGCAGACACAGGGTCATGCTCAGGAGGGTTGGGCTCTAAGGGAAAGAGTCCAATCAAAGGAAAGGGCTGGCACTGGGTCATACCTAAGGAGGATTGGATTCTGGGTACAGAGAGTCCAATCTAAGGAAGGATGAAGAGCTGGATGATACGTACGTAGCAAGTTTGTTTTATTTTCGTTTCTTCACAGGTTTGGATCCAGAATAATGGGAGAAGTAAAATATAGTGTAGTGAATCTTATAACTTTATGCAAAATATTTTACTGGAAGAATCATACATCGCCATCCGAATTCAGTTTAATAACTCAATGAATCAATTACACGTTTCATTGGGGTTTGTCAATTATCAAAAATAATTATAAACAGAACATACATTTTCATTACTATTTTAATTGATCAATAATTAATCACTCATAGCACTATAGTGACTAAGGTACTTAAATGGTATTCATGTAGGGTTACAATAATATTATTAGGCATGTATAAAACGGAACGTTAAAATGGAGTAGTGCTTATAGAGGAAAGCGAACGTTCAAGATTTAAACGGTTAATGTATTGTTTCTTTAGACATTTTAAACTTAACCATATTCCGAATAATAAATCCGTAGTAATTTTGGCTCTAATTTTTAAAACTTACTGTAAAAAAAAAAGGAAATCCTGCACATTGTCTCGAATCGCAGGGCGGTTACTGGTCATGTCATTTAGTCTCAAAACCAATATGGACTAATTAATATCTTTTATGTTTTTGGGTTATGGATATGTATGGCGTTGTTGGGTTATTAATATAAGAAAGGACACATATTAAGCCAGTGTAAGTTTCAGATAACACCGTGACGAATGACTATGAAAATGCACGGAGTAAAGAAGCACTTTTCAAGGCTAGCACGCGACGAGGTCGATGGACTTGAATACGCATTTAAAGAAGAAGCCGAGGTTATACCAATGGGTTCAGTAGGGCGGTGTGCCCAGCCCAAGGTAGAAATGGCGCATACAAGAGGACTCTATAGAATAGAATAGAATATAATATTTATTTATTTGTATGGTTGTAAGTAGGGTAGCGTGCAAAATACTTAAAACTACCATAGTTTTCATAAAAGGGACTAAACAAGTTGCAAGTTTCAAATTTTTGTAAAATTAACTTACATAAATAGACAAATGAGAGTTTTAAAAAAAAACGTGTGGTGTCGTGGGACACCAGATAGGATCAAAGTTCCTTATTACATACTTAAATTTCAATTTCATTTTTTTTGAAAATTTACAGTTATTTATTTTTATTAATAACATTTTTTGTTTTAAATTTAAAGAAATATTACAATATGAACCTTAACACTAAGGCATTAAAGTTTGATTTGGAATGTAGTATATTTATAAGTAAGACCTTTTGTCTTCGTTAAAAAAAATCTCCACGCATTAACGCACGGGCGCATCCACGCCGGACGTTTTTGCCGGCTAGGGTACCCTGTCGCCCCATAAAGAACTTAGTTCCAAAATCCGGTGATTAGTTTCAAGATTCAAGGATTCTTTTAAGGAATAGAAGTTTTAGACTACTAGCCGTTTATACAGCTTATTTTTGAATAATTTTATTGTTAATGCCTTATTATCTCTTGGCAGCTTATTGTAAATTTTTGCGCATAAGGCTGAAGCTGAGCTTTTTTTTTTTTTTTTAAGTAAAAGGTAGTCTAAGATAATTAAGAGAGATTAGGTCAAGCCTCAAAACGCGAGGGGACTCGCTTATGGTAGGATGGCCGAGCTGTAAGGTTTATTATTTCGATAGTTGTCAATTTGACTTATGTCGACACTTTTTATTGCATTGGAGCTGCGGGTAGATCGAAAAGAGGCTGAAAGGGAGGTAATATTGGATTAAGCGTGCACTGGGTGATGAGAAATTAATAGGAGTTGGTGATAGTTTTTGTTGATTGATCGGTGGCTGTGAAAAAGTTATTTTGAAGATTAGACGCCACCGAGCTTCTTGCTGGTTCGTCTCGCAAAGTCGTGGCATTCCGAACCAGCGGTAGATTCGCTTAAAATTGTTAATGATGTGAGAGTACCCGTATTACTGAAGATTACAGAAGTTTTTGTGAGAGCGATAAGGAAATGATGAATATATTGGTTTTAAGAATGTTTCGAGTATTATTTCACGGAATATCCCTCTGAACCCATCAGTATTCCTTGTAAAAAATAATAGCGTTACTTCTGGATTTGTCCATTTTATTTAGCTTAATTTATGAGATTTTATTATACCGAGATCGTAGGCCTACTGTTTAAAATTCAAAAATATATAATACCAAATAAAACCAGTGTTTAGTTAACAAAATAATGTAATTTAATTAGGAATTCAAACAAGGCTGATGGAATGGTGAACAAAAAAATATCTGAGTACCTATTAACAAAACTAAAAGAAAATTACAATGGAGATTTCCTTCAAAATGGTTTTTAGTACACAACGAGGATAATTATTTTAAGAGAAAATGTTTGCACTACGCGACAACCCACGCTCTCGCTTTTCTATTTTTCTTTTCTACTATAATTAAATCGTTTTACGGATAATGTTTGCCTTTCTATCGACTTGAATCAGTGTTCAACCGTTTCAACTATACCTACATCTATACCTTTTCTACGTCTAGTATTTAGCGTTCAGTTGCATGACCGGCAGTTTAGGTTTTGAGGCCCGGTTAGTTAAATTTAAGTTACGGTTACCGCTATACGCCTTGATTAAGGTTGATATAAAATTTTGATCGAGAAATAACAAACCCTGATTTCATCATTATTACAAGCCATTACCGGCCCTACTAAGACTACTAATGAACGTGAGTCTCCTCTGAGAATGAGACGGAGTTTTTTTTGGCCATAGTAAGCTGGCCAAGTGTGAGTTGGACGGGTTTTTTTGGCCATAGTACTCGTACATTGCTGGCCAAGTGGCAGAATTCCCACATCTCTGCGAAGGCTATGTTTTCCTTCACCAATAATGCAAGTGATGTTCAGTTGCTTATACTGCATTAAATCCCGGAAAATTATACTAAACTCTTCTACCTATACCTAGACAATCACCACTATTACCCTGAACTTGATCGAATTGATTACCATTTTGTTTTTAAAGACGGCAAAAGTGTAACGCTTACCGTAACTTAACTTTAACGACCTGTTCGGCAACTGGTCCTTGGCCTCGGATCGTAAGCTAGAGAAGGAGGGATTTTAAAACGCTATCGCCGTCAACAGTACGTTTTATTGCAATACGTTTGATTAATGTGCAGGAATTGTACGTAAGTACAGGGTGAACGGAATCGCTTTTGCCGGTTTTAAATTTCAGCACACACTTGTAGATATATCGTAGTCCTACAATAACTGCCATCTTTTAAAATTTATGAGCACGGAAATAAAATGTTTGGCGAGCATTGCAATCGATAGTGTAAAACCTCGATTTAAGTAGGTAAATGTCATATCAGGTTTTTGACGACCTCCGTGGCGCAGTGTTGAGCTCTGTTGTCTTAACGTGCGGAGGTCCCGGGTTCGATCCCCGGCAGGGTCAATTTGGGAATTTATCATTTCTGAATTTTTCCTGGTAGGAGGCTTTGGCCCTGGCTAGACCACCCTACCGGCAAAAACATGCCGCCAAGCGATTTAGCGTTCCGGTACGATGCCGTGTAGAAACCTAAGGGGTATGGGTTTAATATAAATGCCATGCCACTAACAGGTTAGCCCGCTACCATCTTAGATCAGGTGAGATCGCAGTCAAGGGCTAACTTGTAGTGGATAAAAAAAAAAGGTTGCACGGTTTTGTGTTTGATGATTGGTTCGCCAATCATCTTTCGCTTTTAGCGCTAATGGCAAGTTCTGTTCATATTTCCATGTTTAGAAAAGAAGTCCCCGAAGTCTGTTAATCCGCACTGGGCTGCCGTAGTGGATAATGGCCAAACCCCTCTCACTCTGTAAGGAGACCCGTGCTCAGTAGTGGACCGTCGAATAGGTGGATGATGATGACTGGAAACGTGCTTTTTTTTTGTTTTTTTTTTGTTTCGCACTCATTTATCCTCTGACAAGACGTCAGATACCTTTTTAATGCGAGTTAAACGTGCTTATTGTAACACTATCTGATGCCCGCGACTTCGTCCGCGTGGATTGAGTTTTTTTGGTTCCCGCAGGAATTCTTTAATTATCCGGGACAAAAAGTAGCCTATGTGTTATTCCAGACTATAATCTATCTCTGTGCCTTTCATCCATATCCGTTCAGCCGTTCTAGCATGATTGAGTAACAAACATAAATCCATCCGAACTTTCGCATTTATAATATTAGTATAGAACTATAGATTTTGATTGAAAAGAGCAACTGCTGAGTTTCTTGCCTGCTTTTATCAGTACATCTAGTTTCCAAACCAGTAGTAGCATAAGGAATAGAAAGTGCTAAATCGAGTGATATTCTTCACTGTATCTTGTATGTATTATAACGGAAGTTTTTTTACCTGACATCTGTAATTTATGTTGTATAAAATAGAGATCATATAGTGTAAAGATGTTCGATGGATTTGTGTGTACTGATATACGTATAAAAAACTCCTATTTTGCATGTTAGCGTTAACATAATATTTGAGACGCGTTCATTTTTATATTACACAACCTCTTTAAATCAATTTGATGAAAGAAAAAATTGCGACATAAAACGTGTGATGGTTCTGTCAAATCCGAAAACGTGTCGAAAACATTTAAAAAATCCTTCTCCCACTAACGTCGTTATGTACCTACTCAACATATAGGCGGATACCCACTACGAACAATATTTATTGTCCGTTCAAAGTCTGTGCGCGTTCTTATTGAAGTGAAAACTTCTTTAGCCGTTGAGCACTTTTTGGTAGGGGGTAAACTTGTGGATTCGCGTCACCGACACCGTCACCGACACCTCGCTCCGACATTCTCCGAACACTGACATGCTCGCGTTGTTACGAAGACAAAAGGTCTTAAATATAAATATACTACATTCATAATTAAACTCTTTATTACCTTTGTTTTAAGGTTATATTTTAATTTTTTTTTGTTTTTAAATTTTATTTCAAATTTTAATACTAAAATTCTAAGTTATACCTAGTTAAATTGTAAGTTAGTTATATATAAGTTAAGTTCACTTCTATCGGCAGTCCCTATGACTGCCGATTTTTTTATGGAGCTGTACTATTGACTTACCAATACCATATACGCACCATCGAAACGCAAAAAACGGCACGGTCAAATTGTGCACAAATAGATATTGTGAACAATTTTCGCCTCAGTCGCGCATGAGTACACTAGGCGACAAAATGTCGTATGTGTCGAATTGTTATTACAAAATTGAACCCTAAATATAAAGCTATATTGTTGGTTTTTGTGAACCGTTTGGTGTCTCAGTCTATATTATCTATAGCTGTGTTTGTATAAGCGATTGTGGACGCTGTATCCTTAGTTGGTAAATCGATGAGCTGTACAGACTACAGCGACAGGACGATATATTATGTTTCTCAGACGACGCGGGCGTTTCGCGCGGACTTTCGATCCTGTCCTGTAGTACCTAGTGTGTCTTTGCCCTAAATCCCAACCCGGTATTACGGGTACATTATGAATAGTCGTTTAGAAGGTGAACACGTACAACGGTTTAAAGTGTTGTCGAGCCTTTTTAAGGACAACTTTTTTTGGAATCAGCCGATTTTGTATCAGGAAATTCGATTATACCTTTTTGTTATTACGAATGCTATTATATCCTCGCTTTCGACGATGTCGTGTCTACCGTTACGATAAAATAATTGTTATGGCATCATCAAAGCATCATCATCGTTATATTATTTGAATTTTGAAAGATTTGACAGACGATTTCTTCGAAGATTTTGACTCGACTTAAAACCTACTCTACTCAAAAAAATTTATTGAAATACGAGATGATGCCCGCGGGAACTCTTTAATTTTCCGGGATAAAAAGTAGACTATGTTCTGGGATACAACCTATCCCTGTACCAAATTACATCAAAATCGGTTGCACAGTTGGGCCGTAAAAGCGTAGCAGACAGACAGACAGACATACTTTCCCATTTATAATATTAGTATGGATTTTGAGCTCTTGTTGATCTACTTAGGTAAACCGTTTAAATTAGTGTGGAGAACCTGTTGATACTAATTTCCTATCTACTCGTATGTGATTTGTTTCACTTGTTAATATAAACCAATATTTCTGTTGCACGATTGAATTTCACGAACGGTACAAACTTGTACGGGAAAAGGAAACCCTCATTCTGTATTAAGTGAAGCGATATTTGTCTTGATAAAGAAAGTTTTCAGGAGATCGTATTCTTGTCATACTTACCAACTTTATAATATATTTTACAGTAAATCTACTTTATATTATGTTAATTTTATAGCAAGTCCTTCTTCCTTCCAATGCTTGAATTCCTAATTATAATAAATGCGATATATAAACTGTTTTTTTAGGGATCCGTACCTCAAGAGGAAAAAAGGAACCCTTATAGGATCACTTCGTTGTTCGTAAGTCGACGTAATCAAAAGATACGGCCGTTTATGCCGCATATTTTGCATATTTTGATACTCGTCAATAAATCAAAATCTATAGGGTACTTCCTAATCCTGTTGACCTAGAATCATGAAGTTTTGCTACATCCAAGGCCTCACAGCACTAGTATAGGAAAAAATCCGAAAATCGATAATTGGTGTTCCGTACTCATAGGGTGTCGAATTGTTTGTCAGGCGCTACCAGTTTAGCGCCATAAAATGTAAGCCAGTAATTTCACAGCTGATTACGTGTTGTTATGACATCTTTCTTATTATTCACTAAAATATTTTATATTGTGTGGTAGTACGGAACCCTTTGTGCGGGAGTCTGAATCGCACTTGACCAGTTTATTTTTTATTTTTTGTTCGCTCATTGTGTATTCTTAGAAGAAGAGAGCTATTAAATGCTTGAAAATTTTTATATTCTAACTGGTGTAAAAGCTAGTTATACAGGTTCATTAAGTTTTATCTTTCCAACTTTCACAGAATATTCGACTAACTTTCATGCAAGATATAAGTACCTAAGTAAGATCGTAACCGCTCTTAAACATCGTTCGAAAATTAATCGGCCGTTAACCGATAATACTTTATAACAGCTTTAAAACGTTTTATGGGGCCGACTGAAAATAAAAGAGACACGTAACGTCTGTTACAACCTTTTTACACAGACACTGGGGCCATACCTACTGCCAATGCTTAAGAGGATCGTCTAGTTGTAAATTTTCATACAAAAAGCGATAACTTTTTTCTTCCCGTAAATGTTGTCCAATTTTCATAATTTTTGAAATGTTGCAGATACAATGAAGAACTATGCTCGTACGTTTTAATTTTAGAGAAATGTTGTTTATGTTAAAAGTTATTAGCGTCTAAATATCCATATTTTTGACCTAAAAACTTCCTCGAGTATTTTAATTTTTTTAAATGTAACTAAACTAAAATACTAAAAATATTTAATTTATTATGAGATTAATACTTAATACAATATTAAAATGCTAAAAACTAAATATTAAACTAACTATAAAATAAATTTAAAACAAATCCTTATATAATACCTACTAACAATAAAATAAAAATAAAAATAAACCCCTAATCAAAAAGATCACCCCTGGTTGCCCCTGGGCCAAAGGTACCCATCAAGCTTGCAGCATTGCCACGCTGAATGGCGATGGATAACCTTTGAACCAGGTAAGAACCAGAACGTGGGTCGCAGCCCCTTTCCCTCAGACGACGCCCGATCTCTTTTATAAAATTTTTTGCTTCCCCACCCCAGCATCCCATCGTCTCCACCGTCAGTGGGACAAATAAATATTGGCCCAAGAGTGGCGCATACTTGGGCTTCTTCCTCGCGGTAGTGGATTCTGCAGCGGCACCAGCTAACCAGCTAAAATACTAAAAAAATAAAACGTACGAGCCTAGATTAAGGTATACTGAATCTAATGAGACCAAAATTGTCCCTTATACCCTTTAGCATTCAGCATTAGTGCCAACATTAGGACACTATTTCCTCGATCCACACGTTGGATAAGAACCATTGGGGTTGTGGTAGCAGTTTAAAAGCAAGTACTAATGCCATAGAATTCATACTAATATTATAAATGCGAAAAGTGTGTTTGTCTGTCTGTCTGCTACGCTTTCACGGCCCATCTTTTCAACCACTGTTAACTTCCAAGACTAGTTTTGGAAGGAAGGATTGCAGGTAAGAGAGCTACAGGTCGCCAAAGGCGTGCCAAAGGCGCAAGTGGTTCGACCATATAAGGTGGTGTACAGGTCTTAGCTATCCAAGGACAAGGAAAAAAATAAAAAATAAAGATGCGGTTCAAAATCATACTAATATTATAAATGCAAAAGTGTGTTTGTTTGTTGGTTTGTTCTTCAATCACGCTGCAACGGAGCAACGGATCGACGTGATTTTTTACATGACTATAGTTGAGGACCTGGAGAGTGACATAGGCTACTTTTTATCCCGGAAAATTGAGGAGTTCCCGAAGGAATTAAAAAAAACTTATTCCACGTGGATGAATTCGCGGGCATCCGCTAGTAGAGAATATTTTCGCGTGATGACCGCCAAACTTTGTTTTGAACGTCCGGTGATGATGATGTTCAACCGTTTTACATTTTATCCAGAAAATAAAGAGTTCCCGTGGTAATTAAAAAACTTTAATCCACGCGGATGAAGTCGCGGCCATCATCTAGTACATTGATTCCCAAAGTGGTACAGGTGGACCCCCAGGGTCCACGGGAGAGTCGACGGGGGTCTACGTTGGTGTGACAAAAAAATGGGGGTTCACAATTCGTAAGCGGGGGTCCACGAAAATTTATCTGGTTTCGATAGTGAAGAACTAAAATGATAGCTTGACTTCACCTATCAATGTAGGCAGATAATATTTTAAGAAGCTCAGCGACTGCTACTTGTCTTTGCTCTTACATACTGAAATACGCTTTTAGAGTTTCTGGAAAGTAAAGATCCAGATTTAAAAGAGAACCTGATCAATTTGAAAGCAGAATTCGCGTATTTGACAGATTTGTTCAAATTAAATTTAATGACATTAACTTACAATTACAAGAGGCCTCGATTTAAAAAGGGGATTTACATAGTGTATCATTTCAGCTTTTCTTGGAAAATTGAAATTTAGAAGCAAAATATTTAAAGTTGGATGGAATTACTTTTTTGACATCCACTTAGTTACAGCACAATCAATTAATTAATAAACCAATCAATTTTTACTTTTTTTCGAAAACTGTTAATTCGTGGAACTCAGCCGCAACGCAAATTTCCATAGTTAGATCTAATCTTCACATTTGTTGCCGACTCCGAGGCAGGGGGTCCACCGGAACCAGCAAAATTTTAAAAGTGGTCTATGAGAAAAAAAAGTTTGGGAACCTCTGATCTAGTATAATAGAATACTATACTACTGCGTCTAAGTACCTAGTTCAATGTGATATAATTAGGAGTTAAATAGAGATATTCTCGTACAACACTTGGTACAAACTTGGTAGCATTATAAGGAGTTCAAGAGTGCCATTCGTTTCAACTTTCAACTTTTCGAGTGGGGAATATTCGAGTTAATCCCAGGGCGATTCCAACCGCCATTACACTAAATTACTTTCGGCTTCTTTATTACATTCCTATAGATTTAGTAAGAGTTTGCACAGTTCGAAAACATTGACAGAATTAGAACTTTATTTACATAATCAATCAATTCATTTATTTGTGATTTGAGGGGTATTAGTATAAAAGTGCTCCAATTCTGCCACTGTGTGGTGTACAAATATCTAAATTTTATAAAATTACTTGATGTCCGCGACTTCGTCGGCGTGGATACGGGTTTTTGATTCCCGCGGGAACTCTTTAATTTTCCGGGATAAAAAGTAGCCTATGTCCTTGTCCGGGTATCAAACTATCTCTATACCAAATTTCATAAAAATCGGTTGAACAGATGGGCCGTGAAAGCGTAGCAGACACACAGACAGATACCCTCTCGCATTTATAATTTGTCCTATAGCCAGTGTCTCAAGTGAA
Organism: Erebia ligea; assembly: GCA_917051295.2. NCBI lineage: Eukaryota > Metazoa > Arthropoda > Insecta > Lepidoptera > Nymphalidae > Erebia > Erebia ligea. The sequence continues at coordinate 13,266,590 of OU785234.1, forward strand.
ACCTTTGCTATGAAAATCTTTGAGGACCTAAGTATTTGGATGTACGTTTTAAACTTTAACACCAGAGGCCTTAGGCACATTTTACACAGACAGTGTTTTGACCATCGAATTCGATCAACGCTGTCGAGATGCTGACGTACTAAGCCTTCTGAAATTTAACGCTAATGTGTCGCTAATGGATGGAGGATGGATTTGAGAGGGCTCTTAGATTCCTGGCCGATGAAAGAATGTCTACTTAGCCCAATTCCAATTGTGATTTCTTTAGAAAGATTAAAGTTCCTAATCCATTGGTACGCCATACCTAATGTATCAGTAAGATTTATTTCTTCGCGTTTTTAGAACTGAATAACTGTTAAAGTGCATATATCAGAACACGCAATCTAAACTTCTATACTAATATTATAAATGTGAAAGTTTAGATGGATGGATGTTTGTGTACTGAATCACGCCTGAACGACTTAACGGATCTAGATGTTTGGAACAGAGAAAGAATAAAGTTTGGAATAAAACAACTACTTTTTATCCCGGAAAATTAAAGTGTTCTCGCGGGAACCAAAAACCCTCAATCACTAAACAAGTTAAAGAGAATTACGTACATATTAATAAAGAAAGCTAATTAACAAGCCGATAGCTAGCTGTCTTCATTGCATAGATATCTGAGTCGAATAAAGTTAAGAATTGTTTGAGTACTCGCTCACCAAGGCATTAATTGGCAGGGGATAACTCAGAAATGGCTCATGATTTCATGAGACATTTAATTGAGTTAAGACAACTCCTGATATTGTCCGGACATTATTGTATATTTTATTTTATTTAATACCAACTGTAGTAATTATCGTTCTAATTTTAAGTGGACAGACAGACAAACTGATACGCTTGCGCATATATACCTAATGCCAATATGAATTAAGTGATACTATAAACTAATTAATTACTTAAGAAATATCCAGTGGTTAGTGAAAAATAAAGTTAAATGAGGGTTTGTACCTACGTATTTATAAAAAAAGCTAATTAACAAGGCGATAGCAAGCTGTCTTCATTGCCCTAGATATCGGAGAGGAATAAAGTTAAGAATTGTTTGAGTACCTACTCGCTCTCCAAGCCAGTAATTGGCAGGAGATTAATCAGAAACGGTTCACGACTTCATGAGACATTAGTAATTGAGTTAAGACAACTCCTGATATTGTCTAGATACTTAATAATAGGTTAAGTATAATTTTTTTTTATTTAATTTTTTTTAAAATTTAATACCTACTGTAGGAGTTACCGTTCTCATTCTAAGAGAACCTCCGATTGAGAAGGGTTAAGAGGCCGTACTCTACAAAGCTGGTCAAGCTTGGATTGGGCATATTTGGCAGACTTCACACATTGCAGTAACCGATAAGGGGTATGTTATATATACATACTAATATTATAAATGATAAAGTGTGTTTGTTTGTTGGTTTGTTGGTTTGTTGGTTTGTCCTTCAATCACGCCGCAACGGAGAAACGGATCTGCGTGATTTCTGGTATGGGTATAGTTGAGGAAAATTTAAGAGTTCCCGTGGGAATCAAAAAACTTAAACCACGGAGACAAAGTCGCGGGCATCAGCAACTGTTTAATATAACTGCTAAGCCAGATTAAGCCCGCTACCACCTTAGGCTGCATCATCACTTACCAAAAGTCGATAAACTTTTAGAACATTATGGTGAACTCACAAGCATGCAGGTTTTCTCACTTGAAAAGCACGTAGATTCGAAAAGTTTGTGATGGGGATCGAAGCCTGAACTCCCCGAATAGGAGACCGTGGTCTTAACTACTACTAAGTTATACTAACGTCCTATCTTGTACCAAAGGAATTTCCTAAACACTCCAACAAAGATTTATCTTGCAAATTCCTGTGTACAAAATTGAAATATTGGCACAATCTGTACATAACTCCGCAAAAAAGTCGACCTTACCCCGTGCGCAACTTTATTCAGCAAAAAATTCAATTGTACCTACAAATGAAATATTGGTACAGATACAAGCTGGAAAAAACTCGAAAACATTAGATATACTTTGTTGTGGTACGTTGTAGTACCTACCTATCTTACTTAAAGTAGGTCGAGCCTAGAGCATATAATATTATGTGACAGGTTTGTGGTTAAGATTTCTGTTACCCACGGTTTAGGCTTCGAATTCTCTCTGCCCCCTGGCGGAAGCAAAAGTGCCAACAATGGGAAATAGCGTCCTTTGTAAATCAGAAACGCTAGAAACTATTTCTGACTAGAAACCTCAAACTTTTCTTTCTTCTATTTCTACCTAGTAGCCCCTACTCATACTGACAAATGACAATCAAGCACTCAGACAGAAAATCACGTAAACGTTCGAGCATTTAACCAGCTGCTCGAAACGTAAACCCCTGCTTATCCCTCTATTTGCCCGCCGTCTGAGAAGTGCTATTAGCAAAGCAATCCATCAGCCGCGTCCTCAATTCGGTCCGCGATAACTTCAATTGTGTTTTTCTTCAAACATTGAAGGTATATAAGCCCGGTCGCATACTATCAGAAATTTCTGTCAGAAAAAGAACTATCTCTCTCATTTTACGAACATCTGAAGCGTACGTCCTATCCGGCATTGTTTTTTTTTTGCTGAGTGATGATGCAGTCTAAGATGGTAGCGGGCTAACCTGTTAAGGGTATGGCAGTTATATTAAACCCACACCCCTAGTCGGTTTCTACACGGCATTGTACCGGAACGCTAAATCGCTTGGCGGTACGTCTTTGCTGGTTCTGAGTTCTGACAGTATGCAGGACGTCTACCAGGTCTAGTAGGTACAGTCGCGCCTCGCGGTTTGAACATGTTTACAAGTTTTCAAATTAGATTCTTTGTAACACTGCGTGTAGTAAGGTCTAAAATGCCATTTTAAGGTATTGATTACGTACCAAAATTTTTCAAGCATAAATTTTAACAATAAGAGTAAATAATAATGACTATTTATAAGAAAACTCATTTCCTAATTTCAAGCTTGACACATTAGTATTATTATTACATTAGTATAGTAGTAGTGCAAGTACCTACTGCATTAGGTAGGTAATTCCTAAAGTGATATTTATCAAAAATAAAGTTTACGAAGTATATCTGTCTCTAGCGACCGATACATGTTAAAAAATCTATGGTCTATGCCTAATCAAATCACATAATATACGGACGCGACATTGTGAGTTGTGGCACCGATTTGTGCATGCAATCATGAACATTAAGGCGGTAAATATTTTCAGACCGCGACAGTGTTATAATGTATCACATCGACGTATGTATTGTAGGTACCGTAGGTACAATAATTCATGTCGGTGTATCAGATTGCCACCGGCGGCGTGGCGGCGCGCGTCCGATTTTTCTGACAGCTGATAAAATGCGGCCGGCCTAAATAAAACCACTCAGAGGAAATTTCAGCGGCTCCGATTGTTAACCAAATCTTGCCTCGTTGCTTTCGCTCGCTGATTGTATGATATGATAGACAAATATTGCTATCGACTTCAAAAAAGGAGATTTCAGTAAGTAGGTACTACGGTAGAACTTACTGAATTACGTTTTTTTAATTCATAAGAGTATTTTTTTTTTTTTTTTAACCACTACAGTTTAGCCCTTGACTGCAATCTCACCTGATGGTAAGTGATGATGCAGTCTAAGATGGTAGCGGGCTTACCTGTTAGGGGCATGGCAGTTATATTAAACCCATGCCCCTATTCGGTTTCTACACGGCATCGTACCGGAACGCTAAATCGCTTGGCGGCACGTCTTTGCCGGTAGGGTGGTAACTAGCCACGGCCGAACACTGAGAAAAAAGACCTTCCGAAATACGGAAGGTATTACCGTCCCTTTTGACTCAGTAGGAAATTTACCTTTCAACTTGGAAGGATATTATTACCTAGAGATGAGGCGTATATACTAGAACAGATACAGGGACTAGGTATTTATCGATACTAGGTCGCACCTGTTGGCAACTTTTAAAATACTCGATCCACCTAGTCCCAGAGAGGCTAATACACAGGGCTAATATGTTCCGTGGGCTAGGTAGTACTTGTGGTCTGTGGTACTTATGACGCGGCACCCGTGGCCCATTCGAAACGTGTCATTTGAATTTAAACCATATTTCGATACATAAATAACACGACGCGCACTCTTTTTACCTTGAAATATGGTTCAAATTCAAATGACTGACACAAGAATTATTTAGGCAAACACGAGTGCGTGTCGCGTTAGTTTTAATCTTATTGAAATATGGTTCAAATTCAAATGGCACTGTTCGAGCGGGCTGAGTGCAAAAATATACTGTCCTTTTTTAACTATACGACTCCGCAGTCTTTCTATCTTTGTCTGTCACTTGTCTTCTTTGTCACTAGTCGGGACTTTACCAAATACTAAATAGTATGCACTAGTCGGGACTTTACCAAATACTAAATAGTATCCACTAGTCTCTAGTTTTGTGATCAAGAGTATCAAGTACGGTATGGACTCGTGAGTCGTGCAAGCCGCGCTCGCCCGTATCGATACCTACTCGACGACGTCGTAATCTGTTACGCGCATCGGACTTATTAATCGGTTTTCAACTTTTCATAAAGTTTTGTAAAGTGGTTAAAGAACTTTGTTAATAAGACATTAAAGTGTTTATTGTTTTAAAAAATGGCTCCCAAAGGAAGCAGTGTTGCATGGGATCATTTTACGAGGACGGGACGAGGCTGGGGCCCCGAAAAGTCCAACAATTAATGTTTTTAAATCAAAATTCTTAAGGCCGATTTTCTACGAAGCAATGATTCTATTGTAGATATAAGATAAAAAAAAAATAAAAAAATTAATAAAAAATCTGATTATACAGAAAACAAAGAAAAAATACCAAAAAAATAAAATAAAATAAAATACGACAAAAAATCTGATTACTTCGAAAAATGAATTGTAATCTTATAAATACGCCAACAATGTCGATAAATCTTCACGTTGACAGTCCTAAGCCTGTGTAAAGTATGAAGGGAAGATTCCAATTCATTACTAGTGCGTACGTACGTATCTACACGTTACTACTACCTACACGTACTATGTACTTTAAATACACGTACTTTATGGACTAGGTGGAACAGGTATTTGGATCGAGTATTTCTACGGAATTGGACTAGGTGCACCTAGTACAAAATTTACCTAGTACGACTCATCTCTATTATTACCGTCCAAAATTTCCTTCCAAACAATGTCTGCCTTCTATTTCGGTGGGTTATACGTACCTTCCAAATTTCGGTCGGAAATTCCTACTGAGTCAAAAGGGAAGGTAATTCTTGGAAGGAAAATAAATGACGGTAAATACATACTTGGTCATATTTGTTCGGTAAATATAAATAACCTTCCAAACCTAGAAGACAAAATATTACCTACCTAAGGCGATGGCGAATTCGGAGCGGGCTTTTGCAAAATTATAGGCTTTCAAAACGCCCTGTCGCAGCAAGGGTCCGTATACCACCTATGAATTATGCTCTGCTATGCGCTTTCAATGAATGTCCCAACTAGGTGGAAGCACCATTTGCCACGATGCAGGTACCGATACAAGCGGACTTGGCGATATATATGTGTTTGACCGGCGCCACCCTATACCGCGAGCCAATATACGCGTAGCGACATCTAGTGGTCGGGTCGGGTATTACATTCGGTGTCACAATTTCTATTTAATAAAACTTATTCGTTTTCCTTCCGATACCGAAATATTCCAATTTGTTTGGAGAGATATTAATATCATCTAATTTAGAAAGATGTTCCTTGTGTTATTTTCTCCAAATGTGATCCATCTAATTTGGATGGTTATTCCTTCCAGCGAGCCTTTCTAATCCATTCGTTTTTGATGGAATAATAATGTCACATCATTTCCTACTAAATAAGAGGGTAAATATCCTTCAATTTCGGAGGGTAAATATGCGTTTTCCTTGCGACACTGTTCCTACCGAAAAATTATAATTGATTTAGAAGGATATTATCATCTAATTTAGAAGGATACTCCTTGTGTTATTCCCTCCAAGTGTGATCCATCTAATTTGGATGGTAGTTCCTTCCAGCGAGCCTTTCTAATCCTTTCTTTTTTGATGGAATAGTAATGTCAATTTATTTCCCACTAGTTAAGAGGGTAAATATCCTTCAATATCAGAAGGTTAGCTGCGTTTTTTTTTTTTTATCCACTACAAGTTAGCCCTTGACTGCGATCTCACCTGTTGGTAAGTGATGATGCAGTCTAAGATGGTAGCGGGCTAACCTGTTAGGGGCGTGGATATTAAACCCATCCCCCTATTCGGTTTCTACACGGCATCGTACCGGAACGCTAAATCGCTTGGCGGCACGTTTTTGCCGGTAGGGTGGTAACTAGCCACGGCCGAATCCTCCCACCAGGCAAAACCAGGTTTTCCTTCCGACAACTTTGGATTTGAATTCAGAAGGACATTAACATCTAATTTGGAAGGATAAATTTGGGAGGAATTATTACAATGCATCCTTATTTAGTAGGAATATTTAGCTGGAAGGAAATTCCTTCTTGGTTAATTCCTTCCAACAAATTTCCTTCCTTTATGTTCTTCCGTATTAGACGGATAAAATTCATTACCTTCTAAATATCGGTAGGAATTTGGCAGTTCCCTGATTCAGAAGGTAATCGGTGGAAGGAAAAGACCCAATTTTGGAAGGAATCGGTTTTAGAAGGTAAAAATCGGAAGGTAAACAAGGAAATTTTTCTCAGTGAAGCCTCCCACCAGGCCAGACCAGGGAAAATTCAGAAATTATAAATTCCCAAATTGACCCTGCCGGGAATCGAACCCGGGACCTCCGTACGTTAAGGCAACAGCGCTACACACTGCGCCACGGAGGTCGTCAAAAAGAAGAGTAATTTAGCAGCATTTACTAAAATTCTACATAAATGTTTAGCAGTCAAGGTGACGGGGTTGTTTCTTTTAAATTTAACAAAGTAGGTCTATTTCTTATTCAAGTTATAATGATCCAGAACAAATCAACGCAATCAATGCAAATCACATGCAATCAGAGAAGAGGAATTTAAGGCAACTCATTGACCGAGCGAAGCGAAGGTCTCTGAAGTCTACTTGAGTGAATTGGCACTTTTCCGTCCGTTCGTCCGTCCGTCTTACTTCAAATTTAAATATAATAATATGTAAACCGATGGCCTCCCGCCGAATATGGCTTAAAAAGTTATAAAAATCTTTATTTCAGGGGGGCTCTCATAGAAGCGAATGCGAAGTAAAATATTTTTTATAGCGTTACATAGGGTTGCAGTATATCATTTTAAAGATAATTAGGAGTAGAGTGCAAAAATATTTTTTTTTGAATTTTTCTCCTAAAATTGACGAAATGGGGGGCTTTCAAAGTGGCGATTTTCTAACGTCCAAAGTTGACCTCAGAACTCTCAATTTTCTGAACTCTCAAGCCTGAAACTTGATCAATTATTTGAATTATATCCTGTACTTGAACAACAAATACTAAAATTAGATAAATATTATAAGGAATTTTTAATGATGATGATATTTTTAACAGAACTTCACACTGATGTCAATAGATGGCGCTCAGTGAAACCACGAGGTCTCAGTTCGGGGCGAACCACTAGTATATTAATTAATAACTTAGTCTACCAAAACCTTAGTCAAAATGAATCCTATTTATATATTTTTTTATCCTGTGTATGTGTAATAAAGTCTTTCTATCTATCTAAGGAATTTAAATTGAATCGTATCCATCCACGTTCCCAGAAAGCGACGCACTCGTTATTCCAACTGTAAACGCTAAAAGCTGACCGCAATAAAGAACTAATAAAGAAAAAGGGGCGTCAAAGAAAAGGTTTCCCATCTCTGGCTCTCACTGTTGAGTGGCAATTGTTTTATCTCGTTCTCGGCTCGTTCGTCTTCCTCTACGGAATTGTATTGTCTCTGATAAAAGCGCTATTATGACTATTTATAGGCAAACGTTTACATGATACGCTATACTTACAAGTTACGAGTACATACCTACATTATATGCTATACATACTCCATACTAAGTAATAATGTCCTCCCGACCGAATTTCGGCCACGGTGGCCTATCTCCAGAGAGATTAGCCATCTGTGCGGGAGATATTATAGTGCACAAGTGTGTGCACATACAATTAAACAAGTACACTCTCAGTCCCTAATTACACTCATAGCCTGATGGGACGGTAAATCCGAAACGACCGGTGAGAGATCAGGCGCAGGACGTGTTCTCCGAGGCACGGGGGTGAAACACCGCCTACTTCCTTACTCCGCGCTAGTACTGAGAATTTCTTGTCAGAAATACCCAATAGGTATTGTTATGGCCCGACCCGGGACTCGAACCCGGGAACTCGTCGGCGGCAGTCCAACATGCTAACCACTAGACTAACAAGGCAGTCAAACACAATATTATAATGCTAACGTTTGTCTGTAGCCCGCCAACCCGTATTGGAGCAGCGTGGTGGGTCTAAGCTCTAATTGCTACTCTCCTATGAGAGTGGAGGCCTGTGCCCAGCAGTGGGACGTTAATGGGCCGTAGTGGTGGGGGGTGGTGGTTTGTCTGTATATTATCTCTCTGTCTGCTACGCTTTCACGGCCCATCTGGTCAACCCATTTTAACGAAATCCATGGAGATTAGATTCAAAGCCTAAACCCGCGAGGGCATCATCTGTTCTGGTGGGAAGCTTCGGCCGTAGTTACCACCCTTTCGGCAAATTTATTTATCGTTTGAGTTTCAATAATGAAAATGAAAATGAAAATGATTTATTTCATGTAGGACCACTAGTGTCACTTATGATAAGTCGTAAGAATCTACCACCGGTTCGGAAAGCTGCTTCTACTGAGAAGAACCGGCAAGAAACTCAGCAGTTGCTCTTTTCAAAATCAGAAAAATGTAACAATTTGTATATACTTACATACTTAATATAAAATGCATACGCTAAGTTACAAGTAGGTATTACACTGACTAATGACGACGATGCCTCTAAAATCCTACCATTTGAGCTTAGAATGGACTTGGAAATGCCTCTTATAATTAGGAGGCATTTCCGAGTCCATTCAAGCAAATTCCAGTGTAGTCATTGTAGAGTAGGTACGCCCTCCGTCTACCTACCTAATACACGGGTAGTTTCGTGTACTGTTAGATCACAACAGTGTGTGTGTTAGTGTGGTTCTGACCACAAGGGTATTTTGAATACTTGCTGAAGCATGACTGTGGTTGCGGCGACAGGCGGGTTGCGAACCGATCAGGCGATTACACGAGGTTATAATTGGCTTGTTTGCAAAGATCTCGTTGGGTGTAACCGCAGCCCGGGGTAATGACGAACGGTTATCGGCCACAGAATGAGAATAAACGACAAAACGAATAAACGTCGAACAAACGAATTTGAACAATAATAAAATCTGTCTCTTATATTGTCACAATATGCAAAGGTTGTGTTTACGATCTCACCTTGATGCTTTTCATACGAGTATTTACCGAGGTATGGCCGTGTAACTATGTATAACAATTTTCAGTATAAAACTTAGGTTTGTATGACATCGAATACCGGCAAAGACGTGCCGCCAAGCGATTTAGCGTTCCGGTACGATGCCGTGTAGAAACCGAATAGGGGTATGGGTTTAATATAACTGCCATGCCCCTAACAGGTTGGCCCGCTACCATCTTAGACTGCATCATCGCTTACCATCAGGTGAGATGATCGCAGTCAAGGGCTAACCTGTAGTGGATAAACAAAATGCCCCCGACTTCATCCGCGTGGATGCAGTTTATTTTTATTCCCGCGGGAACTCCTTAATTTTCCAGGATAAAAAGTAGAATATGTCCATTACCGGGATACAATCCACAATCTATCAATCTCTGTACCAAATTTCATCAAAAACTGATAAATAGACGGGCTTTGAAAGCGTAGCAGACAGACAGAGAGCAAGACAGACACACTTTCGCATTTATAATATTAGTATGGATATAATATGGATTCTCTAGGTAACCTAAGCCTTTTATTTTTCTTGTGTTAGGTGTTAATCGCAATTAATTAGGTAGAGGACAGACAGAAATCTGCATGGAATGACCATCGCACAGCGGTACCGTGAACAACACATTTGCGTGATGACATCCATTAATATTTGAACAGACTACCACGCCCACAGATGTAGTACCAGATACCGCGCTCGGAACACGGCAGACGCGCCAACAAAGCGAATACAAAACGAAAAGCAAATACAATTCTCAGTTAGTTGGATGCGACGCGTCGAGAAGTTTTGACGTGACGTGTGTGTAGACAAGTTTCTCAAAATAATGCCGTCTTGTGTCTTGAAACACTGTCAAAATTGTTACCAAAAATTAAAAAAGGAAGATGATGTTTCATTTCATAGGCAAAAATTTATATTTTCATTCTGTTAGATTTTTTTTTCCATGATAATTAATTGCTGATGACTTGAAACACAAAACCTCAACGATATCTATCAGTGTTGCTAATTTACGTTGAAATATTTTCCCTTAAATTAAAGGTGTAAATGGGCTGTTAGTAGATAGTTTTTTTTTTGTGAAACAGCTACGCTGCCGGCTTATTTCGAAGTACGCCGATTAATTTATAGGTACGCCAGCTGCTTGGTACGCAGATGGTACGCAGGCTACTTTGGTGGTACGTAGGCTACTTTTAAGGTACGCCAGCTACTTTCGAGGTACGCAGGCTACTCTGGTGGTACGTAGGGTACTTTGGTAGTACGCAGGCTACTTTTAAGGTACGCCAGCTACTTTCGAGGTACGCAGGCTACTTAGGTGGTACGTAGGGTACTTTTAAGGTACGCCAGCTACTTTGGAGGTACGTAGGCTACTTTGGTGGTACGCAGGCTACTTTTAAGGTACGCCAGCTACTTTAGATTTACGCCGGCTACTTTAGAGGTACGCAGGCTACTTTTAAGGTTCGTAGGCTACTTTTAAGGTACGCCAGCTACTTTCGAGGTACGCAGGCTACTTTGGTGGTACGTAGGGTACTTTTAGGGTACGCCAGCTACTTTGGAGGTACGTAGGCTACTTTGGTGGTACGCAGGCTACTTCTAAGGTACGCCAGCTACTTTAGAGGTACGCCGGCTACTTTAGAGGTACGCAGGCTACTTTTAAGGTACGTAGGCTACTTTTAAGGTACGTAGGCTACTTTTAAGGTACGCCAGCTACATTAGAGGTACGCCGGCTACTTTAGAGGTACGCAGGCTACTTTTAAGGTATGTAGGCTACTTTTAAGGTACTTCAGCTACTTTCGAGGTACGAAGAGCTGTACGAGGTACGTACGTACCTCTTAAGTAGCTGGCGTACTTCAAAAGTAGCCTACGTACCACCAAAGTAGCCTACGTACCTCGAAAGTAGCTGGCGTACCTTAAAAGTAGCCTACGTACCTTAAAAGTAGCCTGCGTACCTCTAAAGTAGCCGGCGTACCTCTAAAGTAGCTGGCGTACCTTAAAAGTAGCCTGCGTACCACCAAAGTAGCCTACGTACCTCCAAAGTAGCTGGCGTACCTTAAAAGTAGCCTACGTACCTTAAAAGTAGCCTGCGTACCTCTAAAGTAGCCGGCGTACCTCTAAAGTAGCTGGCGTACCTTAAAAGTAGCCTGCGTACCACCAAAGTAGCCTACGTACCTCCAAAGTAGCCTGCGTACCTCTAAAGTAGCTGGCGTACCTTAAAAGTAGCCTACGTAACACCAAAGTAGTCTGCGTACCTCTAAAGTAGCTGGCGTACCTTAAAAGTAGCCTGCGTACCACCAAAGTAGCCTACGTACCTCCAAAGTAGCCTGCGTACCTCTAAAGTAGCTGGCGTACCTTAAAAGTAGCCTACGTAACACCAAAGTAGTCTGCGTACCGCTAAAGTAGCTGGCGTACCTTAAAAGTAGTCTGCGTACCTCTAAAGTAGTCGGCCTACCTCTAAAGTAGTCTACGTACCACCAATTTAACTGGCATATCTTGGAAGTATTCGTCGTACCGCTAAAGTACTCAGCGTAGCTCCAAAGTAGCCAGCGTACCACCACAGTAATATGCGCATCTCCTTTTCCAGGATACAAGCTATTCTCCTACCATAAGTCGTTGAAATCGAAGGCCTAAAGAAAGAACCAACAAATAGATTTTCTTTCATTAATTTGGCACTTTTTCATTAATCTGGCAACATTTCACGCACACTGATGCATGTGTTCAGACAGTGCTGTCACGCACACTCGAATAAATTTTGGCCGCACTTCCATGTTCCGAGCGCGGTATCTGTTTACTACATCTGTGACCACGCCATTATGTTGTGGCTACGAATGTTACTACCTACACTCGAAATACGGAATAATAACTACGTAAATTATGAAATATCACGCTGCCGGCAGTTTTATTAATCTTGGATTTGAGTCAAATTATGCGTCTCTCGAATAATATAAGTAAATTGGTACTTACCTAATTAAACGCAGCTATATACTTAGCTCAGGAGGCATACTAGCATTGCTTAAAGCCACACTTGTTTTATCCTTTAATCCTTATTTTAGGAACGTCAAGGTACGTGACATAATATGACGACAATTTGGGAATTTATGATTTCTGAATTTTCCCTGGTCTGGCCTGGTGGGAGGCTTCGGCCGTGGTTAGTTACCACCACAGATAAGAGATGATTCTCTGATCTGTGGTTACCACCCTACCGGCATAGACGTGCCGCCAAGCGATTTAGCGTTCCGGTACGATGCCGTGTAGAAACCGAATAGGGGTATGGGTTTAATATAACTGCCATATCCCTACACAGGTTAGTCCGCTACCATCTTAGACTGCTTCATCACTAACCATCAGCTGAGATTGCAGTCAAGGCCTAACTTGTAGTGGATAAAAAAAATTGTCATTTTGAATTAATACTGTTGTATGCGATGGTAGCAAGCCTCCAGAAATTTTCAAAATTCGTTTCGTAGTATAGGAGAATTCAGCGCACTTTGATAGCGACTTTGTTTTAGGCTATTAGAGAAAAGGAGCCCTATTAAGTAAAACTTGCATCAATCATTGATATAATATCAACTAGAGGATGTTCGCGACTTCGTTCGCGTGGCATAAGTTTTATTAATTTCCACAGGCATTCCTTAATTTTCCGGGATAAAAAGAAGCCTATGTCACTCTCCAAGTCCTCAACTAAGTATACCCATGCAAAAAATCACGTTGATCCGTTGCTCTATTTCGGCGTGATTAAGGGATAAACTCTCTATTTGACGTCCTTGGGGATAGAATTTTCAAAAACTGTGAATCGCATATTTTTTTCATTTCAGACCGAAATCCCAAACACCAAGTTTCATAGCTACAGCTTGAAAAATGACGGACTTTCCTACAAACTTTCAACCCCTGTTTCAGCCCTATGGGGGTAGAATTTTAAAAATGGCGATACACGTATTTCTTCATTTTGAACCGATAGCTCAAATACCAAGTTTCATGAATATAACTTGAAAAATGACGGACTTTCATACAAACTTTCAACCCCTATTTTACCCCTTTGGGGGTGGAATTTTAAAAAATCCTTCCTTAATGAGCGCTTACGTCACAAAAGGAACCTACTGTCAAAATTTCAAGTTTCTAACCCTAGCGGTTTAGGCTGTGCGTTGATATATAAGTCAGTCAGTCAGGACTTTGAATTTTATATATATAGATTGTTGCGATTGGCTTTCCTGGTATTCTTGCTGCGACACTGGATTCGGTCCACGATCCAGTGTTGGATGGACATCTCTTTCCCCAACCCTATGGCTGAGAGGGATATTATATGGAGGTAGCAAACTAATTTGGCATTACAATGAAAGAATAACGTATTGAAAATTCTGCCAGTTTCCTCCGTCACGTCCCTGTCACCCCGCAGCGTTCCTTTATCTAGACGCCTCCGTCGTCTGGTCGGTCTTAATGAACTTGCTCACGCGATATAGCACTTACTACGACGCGATATGCGATATACTTATTATGAGTTATAAATAGCTTGACAAAGCTTTCCTGCTTCAAAGTGGGACACAAAATGTAGCAGATGTTTTTAGTCAACTCAAAAAAAAAGTATTTGTGTAGACGCTTGCTGCGATACATGCTCGTTAACCTCACTAGTCACGCTTATGGCCTACAAATTAGGTCCTATCCATGCGAAAATCTAATAGGTAAACTAACGCACTTTCGCATTAAAATGTACCTAATAATACCTCTTCTCAGACCAGGGCGCGTTTGGAACCCTAGTAGGTTTAGTTTACCGTAACTGATTATCACCATCATAATATTTTATAAGTAACTGGATTTCAATAAAGTGTACCTAAATTGAATAAATATATATATATTTTTATATATATATTTTTTTTAATATATATTTTAATATATTTTTTAATAACTGTGACAGTCTTCGACCGGACGAAGCTGCGGGTCCGGAAATCTGCATCAATCATTGCTACAATCTCAATTACTGTCGTGATATGCTTAATTTTAATTTTGATATCTGGCGAAAGATTAATCATGAGGTGATTGCGATTGTTTGTGTACTGTAGTAACAATTTTTACGTAATAAGGCCCAGGGTGGGGGTCCATTAAAATATTAAAAGCTTGGCAGCGAGACATTCCTGTCGACAGCGTAGCGTATGGTCACATGGTAGTGTATGATACAAAATGAATTTCCTTCGAGGCTCTCTTGGCTTCGTATAATGAGATTAGCTCAAGGTAAAGCAAGCCGAGTGCGCCTATAACTTCGTTCTCAATAGATTTTGCGATCACTCTAGCACTAATACCTACCATCAACAAAGTAGTAACAAAGTAACGCTATTGCGTTTTCTTCCGGAAAGTTCCTAGCTAACGAAGTCATTATATTATACGCCAGTCACTGCAGACAAAAAAAAACGCGTTATTAAAAAAGTTGCACTGACCTGATTTTTTTGGATTTTAGGACAGCAATAGTGTTAAACCAAGTTTGCAGCTTTGAATGATCTGTGCTAATTGCGTGGTGCTTTTAAAATCTCGAAATTTTTGGACTTTTTTCAGTTTTCGACTTCTTACTTCTAATGACGGCTAAGTACCTACCTACTTTTTATTTTATTATTAAATAATAAGTAGCTGACTTTTATTTTATTTTAAGTAGATACATTTTAATTCAAGCGAGCGACTGTTATAGGTAGGTACATTAAGTACTTCTTTGGAAACTCTATTAAGGGATCTTAGATTTTGTATTAAGATAAAGTTTTCTTTTCCATGTTTATCTAAATAGGTAAGTATAATAAAAAACAAACTATCGCATTCAACATTAGAATTGTACCTATAATACGTATTCATGGATCTGTCCATCGCAAAATTCCAGTCAGAAAATATTCTCCAAGAAAATATACGACTCTCTAAATACGTGATACCAAATATCCCAGGGTATTATAGCACGAAATATTTCATCCGCCTCGCGATCCAACTACGGGCGCATCGTTCCGTGTAACGTAAAAAGGTATGAGATCCTTTTCGGTCAGGATTCGGAAATCTACGCTTCCTTTTTGTGCTCGGCTATATAAAAATGTCAACCTCAGTATTTGTTATTTGTATTCAAATACTTTGTTCAATATTTCACGAAAATTTCTTAACAGAGGTTTTTTATATTTATTTAGGCTACAAGCACGCTACAAGTTAGCCCTCAAAGAGGTGAAGGTCGGTAACTTACTACAAAATGTGGCTAATTCTTTTTCAGTTTAAGATGGTAAACTGTTAGGGATATGGCAGGTTATATGGTTTCTACACGGTATCATAGTAACGATGTAGGGTGGTAACTAGCCTCGGCCCAATCCCCCCAGACTAGACCAGAGCAAATTCAGAAATTATAAATTCCATACTTTTTAAACATTTCATATAATACGCTCCAACTTTTAGCGTGAATTTCCTGCAAGACAGACAAACATTATGAAAAAAAACGTTTTGGACTCTGTAGCCATACTTACTAATATTACAAATCGAAAGCGAAAGTGTGTCTGTATGTCTGTCTACCTGTATGTCTCTGTCATCTTTTAATTTTTTTTATTAAAAATCAAAAAATATTTAACAGGAATAATTTTAGGTATTATAAGTACTTATAGAATACAAACTGAAAGGTTTAATACATATAGGTAAAACAAAGTTTTCGTATGTAGTACTTATTTTACAAGTTACACGTGCGGAATCATTAACTAGAAGTTTGAAGTAAATTTGAATATTGTGGATTACCTGTGTAGGTACCTAAATATCGGCTCGCTATTAAGTCGTTGTATAATCGGTTTTCGATACTGGCTCCTCGGGAAGTGACAATGTTGTGAAATGGTTGTTATTCTGCAAAATGAACTTTTGAAGCGATTTTAAGCTACGAGGAACAAAAAACATATTGAACTCTAATCAAGGTAAAGGAAATAGGAATGTCAGATGAGTTTGTGGGACCATAGTGTAGTATTCATTCCCGTTCATATACAGGGATGCCCAGATTTAATTCTGGTTCTGATTTTGGCAATTTGACACAAATATTTAGAATGCGGCGTTTTATTTCACGCTGTTTTATGAAACGGCGGCTCGCCCGCCCGATCACAAAATAAGTGGATATATTATTTGGTACTCCTTCACGCGACAATGACGGAACTGATTTGGTTGGCGTGAAGATATTTAAGGTCTTGTATATCATGAGTTAAAACACATCGGCTACATTTTACCCCGGAAAGTCAGAGTTCCCCCGGGTCTAAAAAACCTTAAACATCATCATCTAGTTTAAATAATAAATTAATTTTCTACACAGGTAACCGTGAAACAACCTTTTGTATATTTCATAGTCATTAGCTCATAGTAGGTGTCCTCTTGAGTTAGAAATTAGTTTGCATTTCGTGGTTTACGTGTAACTAACTCTAGCGTTCTAACTATTCATTGAAGTAGTTCCAAGTAGATATTCTATAAAGCAGCACACCAGAGAGTTGGCTTATGTTGCTGGAGCAGCAATATTCCGCAAAATGTTATGTAATAGAAATTAAAAAGGTGCCTAATTTATATTGTATTGCTAGAGCTCGTGTGGCATTCTTTTGGGAAAGACTTCCAAGCTCACTTGAAGCTCAATTGAAAACTCAGTGTTGTCTGTGAGGGGATACCTAGGCCCATGACTATTAGCTATCTGTATACCTGTTTTATAAAAAGTAGCCTATGTCCTTCGGCACTCCTTCCCCGGGATACAATCTACCCCTGTACCAAATTTCATCAAAATCGGATGAGCAGATAGGCCGTGAAAGCGTAGCAGACAGACGCCTGTCTGACGGACGGACGGACAGAAAGACAGACACACTTTCGCATTTATAATATTATATTAAGTATGGATATAACTTTGTCATCAATACCAAACGTATTTTCCTAAAGCGATGCCATAAATCTGGTCTCCGTTTCGACGATAACTTCGATTCTGTTTTTCTTTTTAATCAAACAATGTGAGAAAAATAAATATTCGAAGAAAGTTTTCAGAAGCTCTGATTACACAAGCTCTGGCTTCTAGTTGTTTCAAAGACTGATTTATTTTATCTGCTATTGTACAAGATCTTGATTTTGAAATATTGTTCCTTTTATTATTTGCAAGGATGCCTTGGGGATTATAATTTATGTAGCTAGGTAGGTACGTTCATGGAAACCAAAAAAAATAATATCATGCCTATAAACTAGTTGTAAAATTATTTCAATAACAAGTAAAGCTTCTTTTTTTACTATTCATGCGACATCCTACCATTGCTTATAGCCATATTGTTTTAATATTGTTGATGTTTGTGATTTAGAATTATAATCCTTATTTTAGGGACGTCAAGGTACGTGATATATAAAATTGTCATTTTCAAATAATTCTGCTTTATGCGAAGAACATATTAATAGATAGGTAGGTTAAAAAGCTTCAGGCAAGATTTTTTGTTTTTTCTTTCTTATGGAACTTAAAATGTCCTATGGCTTCGACGCAACGCACTAGATTACCGTAAATCGCAAGAGGCCAAACATAATATTACCTACTTTTCAAAACTAAAAGACTGACGCGAGCGCAGCGGCATCAGACGCGTCTTAAAAATGAGTGATAAGAACATAGATCAGTTAAGGATCAGATCAAATGCAATCAAATGTCAAATGATCAAATGTCTTTGAAGTTAAACTTCTTTAGAATCGTTGTGATTTGAAACCGCGAAACGAAAAAGCGACACCGAAAAGAGACAGAAATATTCATATTTCATAACTAGCTGATGCCCGCGACTTCGTCCGCGTGGTTTGGCGGGACCCTCGAACCCGATTGCAGCGCCCCCTACCGGGTCCAATTGTGAATATATACCATCCCGGGGTCCAGACAAACCCAACAAAAAAAGAATTAGCGAAATTGGTCCAGCCGTGTCCCGCTCTGAACCTCGAACCCGATTGCAGCGCCCCCTACCGGGTCCAATTGTAAATATAAACCATCCCGGCGTCCAGACAAACCCAACAAAAAAAGAATTAGCGAAATTGGTCCAGCCGTTCACGCGTGAGGCCGTGACCAAGGAAAATAGGGATTCATTTTTATATTATACCCCTATTTCACCTGGGTGGAATTTTGAAAAACTGTGAGACTCATAATATGTTTTCATTTTCTACCCGCAGCTCATATATCAAGTTTCATGGCTATAACTTGAGAAATTAAGGACTTTCATACAAACTTTCAACCCCTATTTCACCCCTTCGGGGGTAGAATTTCGGGATAAAAAGTATCCCATGTCCTACCTCGTAGTATGGGCTCAAATCTCTCAAATCTGATCTATGTTCTTATCACTCATTTTTAAGACGCGTCTGATGCCGCTGCGCTCGCGTCAGTCTTTTAGTATTGAAAAGTAGGTAATATTATGTTTGGCCTCTTGCGATTTACGGTAATCTAGTGCGTTGCGTCGAAGCCATAGGACATTTTAAGTTCCATAAGAAAGAAAAAACAAAAAATCTTGCCTGAAGCTTTTTAACCTACCTATCTATTAATTCATTCAGTAGTTTCGGCGTGATGCGCGGCCAAGATACAGACAGACAGACAGACAGACAGACAGACAGACAGACAGACAGACAGACAGACAAAAATAAAAAAAATTACAGATTTGGCTTCAGTATCGAATAATGAGTGCCCTCCAAAGAAAATTTTCAAAATATCTTCAATGTACAGAATACGACATGTTACAGTTTTATTATAAGTATAGATATGATTTAGCCTGCGAGAGAATGAGCTAGAATACAAGTTATATTTATCTCATTATCTCGTAGGCTAGGTACTTCTCTGAAGTTTCACTTCTGCTGTGTATGAATTGCACACTCACACTTTTTAAAATTCAAATAGGATTTACAAGTGCTTTTGAATTGTCATCTGATTCTACCGCTAGTTCGGAATGAATAAACATTTTAAATTACTGAAAACTTCACGCCATTCACGCTGATATCTCCTGAAGGGTTCAAACGCACTACGAAAACTACAGTAGGTACGAGTACAGGAGCTTCCTCTAACTACTGTAAAAAATATTTTTCAAATCAGTTTAGAAACCACGGAGATATGCACCGACATACATTAAAAAAAATTGCCGAATTGAGAACCTCCTCCTTTTTTGGAAGTCGGTTAAAAAGTCACGTCACATGGTAAACACTTTTAATCGTGTCACGGTACTATATATGCAGCTCCTTTTCAAAGAACTGCTCAAGTAGCGTGCAGTTTCAAGTATCTGCTATATTAAGATTTCATTAACCTGTATCAAAGAGCGCGTGACGAATCATAAATAAAAATATTATCAATGGATTTCAATTTATAGCTTCCGCCATCTTGATCGTTCGACTCGACCCTCATCACTGCTAGTGTCTAGTTATTAAAGTGGATGGTTTCAAGTAGGTTCTAACACCGTCGTAATTAATCCTGGCAATTGACTGCTTCGCTGGTCCAGTGGTTAGTATGTTCGACTGCGGATGACGAGGTCCCGGATTCGATTCTCGGGTTGAACCATTATTAAGTATGTTTCAGACAAGAAGTTCTTAGTTAGTCCGGAGTTAGGAAGTGACGCTAATGAGATCGAACGCTCAATACGATAACAATCGAATTTGCAATGTAAAATCTGAAATTATGCGTAATGTTCGCAATGCTCATCTAGGTACACGAGATGAAAATGTACTGCATAAGTAATATGATTTTTGTGGAATCGTATTATTAGCACTATTTTGCTTTAGTTTAGCTATACAGGGTGGTCCAAACAGTGACGTCCAAAGAAAAAAATTTGATTCCTCGTACCTAGACCAGTCAGAAAATACCCCATGTATGTTCAGCTATTTTTGGTAGTTTTTGAATTATAATTTTTTAAAGTTTTTTCGTGAAATTTCTGAGGAAGTGAGTGTTAATTTTTTTTTCTTTTTATTTAGTGTTTTTTTTCCGAACTTTTTTTTTATTAACATGCTTGCTATGATGTGTATACTTTGCATAAAATACTTACCATCTTAACATTAGCACAAGTCGGAAAATTTTTGGTCGTAACTGAAAAGTTTACGTTCGACAGAGGTAGAGTCGAATTTTCAAATTTAGATTAAAAATACTTTAACCTGTCTACGTCACTTCCAACTAATTTTAAAAACTTCCTAAGCTTCCCTTATTAGTTAAAAATTTTTTGTACTTTAGGGGGCATTATTGTGAGAAATCGGTCTTCAAAGGTGGTAAGGCGGAAATTTCTGAACTGATTCTTGAAATTGAGTTTTGCCTATTTTTGACATTTTTACGGCTAATTGCAGTAGGAAATTTCTGAATTTAAGTATTTTCTACAAACATAATCGATATATATCGATTAAGTGACATCAAGGTTATACCTACGTAAAATTAATTTAGATTTTTTTAGTTTTTTACAGTCAGTTGGCAATGACAAAGATGCATTCAAAAGCTTTGTCTAATAAGAATAACCTTTATAAAAATTGAAACCCAATTTCTCAGTCACAAAAAAACCAGAAATAGATATTGATGATAATACCCAAAGCACTCCACCTCTCTTGAACTTTTCACTCACCGTTGTATAAACTTCAGGTTTTCCCAACTTTGTTTGTTATGCGAAGTAAGACAACTATTTTCCGAAGAGCCACAGCTTGTCAAAAAGCGATTAGAGCAACAATCGAGCGGTAGATACCCATTCAGAAAAGGCGCTTGGTCTTAACCTTAATACCGTAAAATTCAAATTAGTTGCAAACTCTTGAAAATACTTTTATAGAATTATTTTTAAAGTACTACCACTACCACTACAACCCATTAAAACCCCACAGCTGAGCACAGGCCTCCACTCTCATAGGAGAGAGGGAATTAGAGCTTAGGCCCACCACGCTGCTCCAATGCGGGTTGGCGGGCTTTAACCACAGAATTTAACGACTATTATCATGTTCCCCCCTGCCACACACTGCCCGAGTGACGTGGGAAGTAGCGTGGGACGGAGGCAGAGACGTCGTGTGGCAACGATACTCGCCATGCTCTCGCCACGCTCCTCGTCCTCGCGCATCGCTCCCTGTTTTGTCGGTTTTTTGGGCGCGAGTCAAAGGACTGGCGATATGAGCGCGAGAGACCTGCCACACACTGCCCGCTACTCATTCGCAATCAAGCGCTCGTAGCAGAAGCACGCGCAATCATGCCGTCGCCACCGCCGCCAGCCGATGTTTTATGTTTTAAATATATTATGTTGGTACCTATACCTACATTATGATGCCCGTGACTTCGTCTGCGTGAATTAAAAAAGTTCCTGCGGGAACTTTTTAATTTGCCGGGATAAAAGTAGCCTATATTGTGTTATTTCAGACTATAATCTATTGATGCCCGCGACTTCGTCCGCGTGGATTGAGGTTCTTTGGTTCCCGCGGGAACTCTAATTTGCCGGGATATAAATTAGCCTCTATGTTATTCCATAAGTATATTAGTATAGAGAAGCTTGTTTTTTAAAAGTACTAGCTGATACCCGCGACTTCGTCCACTTGGAATAAGTTTTTTTAATTCCCACGGGAACCATTGATATATTAAATCTAATTTTCCGGGATAAAAAGTAGCCTATGTCGATCTCCGAGTCCTAAACTATACCCATGCAAAAAATCACGTCGATCCGTTGCTCTGTTGCGACGTGATTGAAGGACAAACCAACAAACAAACACTTGGTAGAGGGGATGAAAGTCAAAATATATGTACTTAGTTGTAATTCATTAACGCGTAGTCTGATTTCATTCATTCTTTTTTGTTCGAAAGTACGTACTTACCTACTTTAAAAATTGATCTGTAAAAATTTCAAGGTCATTGGGTTTGTAGTTTAGATGTAGAATTTTAGTAGTATGTTTAGAAGTATCGAAACTATCATTATACACAGCAATGAACGTCCAAAATAACTTGAAGCCTATAATGTGTTATTTTTTGCATGGGTTGGTATACCTAGTTGAGGACCTGGCCCCTTATTCTCTAACTCAGTGGCTATCAGAAAATGAAAGACACTGACATATTTATTATCCATTGAATGTTCGCTATGAAAATGTTATTATTACTTCATAGCAAACCTTCAATGGATAAAAAATATATGTATGTACTTTTTTCCCGGAGTGTATGTTTAGGCACACAACGGGGCAAATAAAACACTAACTTTAGCAATTAGTGGTTTTAATGTTTATCCGTCGATGGATGTAAAACGAATGAAATTGCATAATTAATAAAGTCAAGTACAGTGTTGACAAACGCCTGTTAAAGTTTTAGAGCAATTATTGTATGTGATAAACTAGTGTTCCGAAGTGGCCAGGCGTCTGCGCCGGAACACGTTGCATTAAGGAGTTCCCGTGGGAAGTCGCGGGTATCAGCTAGTTTATAATATTAGTATGGATTTTGAACTTAGAGCTTATTGACCGAGCGAAGCGAAGGTCTCTGAGTCTACTTGAGTGAATTGGCACTTGTCCGTCCGTCCGTCAGTCCGTCCGTCCGTCCGTCCGTCCGTCTGTCCGTCTGTCAGAGCCTTATAACTCCTGAATTACTGAATGTAATTACTTCAAATTTAAATATAATATGTAAACCAATGGCCTCCCGCCAAATATGGCTTAAAAAGTTATAAAAATCTTTATTTCAGTGGGGCTCTCATAGAAGCGAATGCGGAGTAAAATATTTTTTATAGCGTTACATAGGGTTGCGGTATATCATTTTAAAGATAATGAGGAACAGAGTTCAAAAATATTTTTTTTTTAATTTTTCCCCTAAAATTGACGAAATGGGAGGCTTTCAAAGTGGAGATTTTCTGACGTCCAAAGATGACCTCAGAACTCCCAATTTTCTGAAAGGCTGAGCCTGAAACTTGATTAATTATTTGAATTATATCCTGTACTTGAACAACAAATACTAAAATTAGATAAATATTATAAGGAAACGAAATTATTTAATTTTTAATGAGCTTCATTATTTTTAACAAACTTCACAATTATGTCAATAGATGGCGCTCTGTACAAGTTTATTCGTTTGTGCATAGAAAGAAAAGGCTGAGTCTGAAACTTGATCACTTATTTGAATTATATCCTGTACTTGAACAACAAATACTAAAATTAGATAAATATTCTAAGGAACGAAATTATTTAATTTTTAATGAGCTTCACTATTTTTAACAGAACTTCACAAAGATGGCGCTCTGTAAGTTTATGGATACCGCGAGGTCTCAGTTCGGGGCGAACCACTAGTTTTTATATAATTTAATAGGTACATTTATATAGTTAAATATGCTAAACAAGGATAGCGCGCACGCAGCCACAGTTTCAACCTCCATTGTGTGTTACGTGTAGCAAGTGCAAATGACCTATATACCTATATTATGTTTTAAATAAATCATGTTGGTACCTATACCTACATTATGATGCGCGTGACTTCGTCTGCGGGAATTAAAAAAGTTCCCGCGGGAAGTTTTTAATTTGCCGGGATAAAAGAGGCTAGGCATATTGTGTTATTTCAGACTATAATCTATGATGCCCGCGACTTCGTCCGCGTGGATTGAGGTTCTTTGGTTCCCGCGGGAACTCTTTAATTTGCCGGGATCTAAATTAGCCTCTATGTTATTAGCATAGAGAAGCTTGTTTTTTAAAAGTACTAGCTGATACCCGCGACTTCGTCCACTTGGAATAGGTTTTTTAATTTCCACGGGAACCATTGAAATATTATACGAGAACTCTGTAATTTTCCGGGATAAAATGTAGCCTATGTAGATTTCCGGGTCCTAAACTATAGCCATGCAAAAAATCACGTCGATCCGTTGCTCTGTTGCGACGTGATTGAAGGAATTAAATAAGCTAAACAAGCATAGCGCGCACGCAGCCACAGTTTCAACCTCCATTGTGTGTTACGTGTAGCAAGTGCAAATGACCTAGTGCGGAGCGTCGCGATTAATCGCGCGAGGAGACCTGTGTGTGGCCACGGAGGGCAGCAACGCGGCAGAACGAGGGCGTGCTACGCGGCAGCGCAAGGAGCATAGTGTAGCGGAGGCATTAGGGATGATAACCAGGACCAACGGCTTAACGTGCTCTCCGAGGCACGGGGGTGAAACACCGCCAACATCCTAACTCCGTGCTAGTTGAGAATTTCTAGTCAGAAAAACCCAATACTTAATTATGGCCCGACCCGGGACTCGAACCCGGGACATCATCGACCCCAGTCGAACATGCCAACCACTAGACAAACGAGGCAGTTTTAAAGCTAAATTATTTTAAAACTGTTTTGTGTATTATTTTTTGTAAAACATAAAACATGTTTATTTTATAGAAATTAGTACCTATACTATTATACAAATAACAATATTAGTATGGTTTTTCAGATAAACTATGGGTATTGTATGTAGGTACAATGTGTTATATTGTTCGATCCTGTTTATCTGTCGCTCTCTCCAACAGCGCCCGCCAACAATTGGGTTAATCGGAGCGTTAATAAATTACCTCGTGAAACGTTTGCCCTTCGCCGCCGCGGTTTACAGGCTAAACACAATGGGCCAAACATGCTATCGAATCCAATCAGCTATCAGAATAATAATGTTCTCTGCTTTATTAATTTTTTAAGGAGCTAACAGCCACCCATCGATATAATGTAAATGAAGCCCTAAACCCTTTCATATGATACCCCCTACCTTGACGATCTCTCTGGTGCAGTATTGAGCGCTGTTTTAACGTGGGAGGTCCCGGGTTCGATTCCCGGCAGGGTCAATTTGGGAATTTATAATTTCTAAATTTTCTCTGGTCTGGTCTGGTGGGAGGCTTCCGCCATGGCTAGTTGCCACCCTACCGGCAAAGACGTACCGCCAAGCGAAACTACCGGTAGGGTGGTAACTAGCCACGGCCGAAGCCTCCCACCAGGCCAGACCAGGGAAAATTCAGAAATTATAAATTCCCAAATTGACCCTGCCGGGGATCGAACCCGGAACCTCCGCACGCTAAGACAACAGCGCTACACACTGCGCCACGGAGATCGTCAAGGTAATGCCTATCTAAAATGAGCTGGAATTTTTAACAAACTGTAATCCATAATTAAATTTATTTATGTTAAACTGAGCCGGTTAACTAGTAATTTTTGAAAATAACAGCGAATGTGTTTCAAAAAGAAAATTGAAATTTCGTTCTCGACCCGACTGTAACGTATGACGAGAATAATTAAATTGAAAATATAATTATTTCTGCTCCATATTTAATAGCGCATTAATTTAAATTCCGATTTTACATAATATGATTTCCTTTTTGAATTCAGACTGCAATAAAAGCTTATTTAAAATTCGAAATGGTTGTATTCTTTGAAGGCTCTGATTTTTTTTCACGATATAAAATTTATAAGAGCGAACCAACATACGAATTCAAACTCAAAAATCAAACTACATACTTAGTTAATCATCCATCATAAGCTAAGCTTAATTTTACATGTAAACATTAAACTTACACCATCTTTTTTCAAGCATCTATACGTCAAAAAAGTACCAGGAATTCATCATTTGTTTCTAATTCCAAATTCAATTCAAAAATTATTTTTTGTCGCTAAGTTGACACAACTGTCGTCTATATTGCCGCGAAGTTTGAGCGTCAATTGTTATTTACTTTGTTTATAGTGCGCCATTTTGTCAGTTCATCTCAATAGTGTTTTGCGATTTTAACAATGAATGAAAATATCGAACAAAGAGTTTGTCTCAAATTTTGCATCGCAAATGGGATTTCATGTCCAGAGTCGCTGAAAATGTTGCAGAAAGCTTACGGGGAATCGACTTTATCAAAAACACGTGCATACGAGTGGTACCATGCATTCAAAAGTGGTCGCGATGTGGTGGAAGATTTGCCTCGCTCTGGTCGGCCATCAACGTCTTCAACTTAAAGGCACAAGGCCAACATTGTGAATGAATTTTTGACCAAAAACTCAACAAATACCATCGAACAACTACCGTATTCACCGGATATGGCTCCGGCCGACTTTTTTCTCTTTCCAAAACTCAAATTACTACTTCGTGGCACCCGTTTTCGATCGATAGAAGACATGTAAAAGAGAATTCGCGGCAAGAACTGAAGTCGATTCCGAAAAATGCCTTTAAAAAATGTTTTGAAAATTGGATTATTCGTTGGCGTAAGTGTATTTATTTCCGAAGGGGCCTACTTTGAAGGAGATACAATAAATTTGGAATAATAATTAACATTTTGTAAATTATAGACCTTTTCCCGGTACTTTCTTGACAGAGTAGTACTCTATACTTTACCTATACTTATCTATATCTATATCTACTAATATTATAAATGCGAAAGTTTGGATGGACGGATGGTTTGTTACTTAATCACGCCAGAATGGCTGAACGAATCTGGATGAAATTTGGCATAGAGATAGATTATAGTCTGGAATAACACACAGGCAACTTTTTATCCCGGAAAATTGAAGAGTTCCCGCGGGAACCAAAAAACCTCAATCCACGCGGACGAAGTCGCGGGCATCATCTCGTTATTAATATTGTTTAAAATTTAAACAATATTAATAAACTTTAAATGTTTATAAAAGCTAATATAAACCACCTTATTTTTATAATATTGTTTGCGAGATTTTCTTGTCAATTTTTTTTTTATCAGCTGCCTAATTAACCAAATGTTTGTACGAATGAACTAGAATTTTATTTTAATTCGCTATAATCCGCCACAGCAAACAAATCTATGTGGTACAGTGTGTGTCTTTCACTCGATATCATTGTTGTTATTTTACAATCGTGCATTGTCGAGTCAACATCTCCTGAAGATGCTCCGGTTTCGGAGTAAAACGTACGTTTAGAATGATTTGGAGGATTTGTGTGGTGTGGTGCTGTGCTGGTGCGAATTGCTGGGTGATGGGTGTTCGCATGCTATTGTTGAAGGACACACACTGTACCACATAGATTTGTCTGCTGTGGCGGATTATAGCGTATTAAAATTCTAGTTCATTCATTATCATGGACTTCCGCAAAGTAACGCCTGCTTCGATTCAACAAATGTTTGTACATTCAAATTCAAATAGATAATTCAATTAGGATTAAAAAACACATTTTATTTTCGGAAAGAAATAATAGGGTAAGGTTTTAAAATACTTACATAGCGTAAAGCTTGATTTTGTATCACACTGACACACCTATGATATAAAATTGTGTATAGGTATAGGTCTACTTAAATATCTCTTATTAAACCTACTATTGTATAGAAGCATAATAGTTTTCAGGTTGTATGCAAATTAAGGGTCTCGTAGGTTGTTTTACCTTCGAGGACCTATTATGAAATGCGGTAATGTGCCTATTGAAAAACCATTGAGTCCATGAAATCACCATCGAAACGGGTCATTTCCAAAATCCAATTCCAAGAAGCAATTTGGTACTGTAGTGTTCGTAATTATCATATATGTGACTAAAGCTCGGGCGGTTTCGTTTATATTACGAGAGGGAGTTGTTTCATTACTAGAGCGTCCAAATATGTCACTCAAGTCTAGAGTGTTTGTCATTCATTAATTTGGCAATTGTATGTTGCGTTTACAATATTAGGTCGGTTTGGCCGCAAATAGACTGCAGCCCGTTTGCGGTTATACGATCTAGTATAAAAGTTGACTTATGGACACTTGCTGTTGGCCGAATAATAATAATATTAATAGGAACACATTTGATCACCGACCGTTTAATGAGACCGACGCATTCGATTGCCGACCTATCCTAAGCGCGGCTGTAGTGGCCTACTCAGTTTCTAAACTTACATACATATTAAAAATTTTCGGAACCGGCAGGATTTGAACCTGCGTCTCTCTGGGACGCAGAGAGACGCAGGTTCAAATCCTGCCCGTTCCGAAAATTTTTGATATGTATGTAAGTTTAGAAACTTTCCTCGTGTGTGAAGCACTGTAATAAAATTATAAAAAATTAGCCTACTCAGTTTTTAGATATTAATGCAATATTTAAGCTAAGTATCCACAATACAACTTGCAAACTTTAGCTTTGGCAATGCACTCTTAGTCACTGCGTAAACACTCTCTGCAAGTCAACTTCTTAGCTAGTTTTGTGTATTAACACTAAAAGAAATGACATATAATAAATTGAGTAACAGCACATTATCAGCTAACTTTTAAATTAAAACAAGCAAAAAAAGAAGATGTCTTAATAAAAACTTTTTTTTAAAATACAAAAGCATCACGATTGAGCGTTAGAAAGATAGATATACTCGTACCTACCTGAAGTATATTATGCTTACACTAGAGGATGTTCGCGACTTCGTTCGCGTGGCATAAGTTTTTAATTCCCACAGGCACTCCTTAATTTTCCGGGATAAAAATAAGCCTATGTCACTATCCAAGTCCTCAACTAAGTATACCCATGCAAAAAATCACGTTGATCCGTTGCTCTATTTCGGCGTGATTGAAGGATAAACTCTCTATTTGACGTCCTTGGGGATAGAATTTTCAAAAACTGTGAATCACGTATTTTTTAATTTCAGACCGAAATCCCAAACACCAAGTTTCATAGCTACAGCTTGAAAAATGACGGACTTTCCTACAAACTTTCAACCCCTGTTTCAGCCCTATGGGGGTAGAATTTTCAAAAATGGCGATACACGTATTTCTTCATTTTGAACCGATAGCTCAAATACCAAGTTTCATGGATATAACTTGAAAAATGACGGACTTTCATACAAACTTTCAACCCCTATTTTACCTCTTTGGGGGTGGAATTTCGAAAAATCCTTTCTTAGTGGATACCTACTCTTCACAAAGAACACACCCTCCAAATTTCATGTCTCTAGGACCAGCGGTTTGGGCTGTGCGTTGATATATAAGTCAGTCAGTCAGGACTTTGAATTTTATATATATAGATAAACATTATTTTAGGTCCAGGCTGAAGTCCATAATTATATCTAATAATTTTGGAGCGGCTTTTCGACGCCAGAATACAAGGTTATCGCTACCATAAGTCCATTGATAATATCATCTCCGTTACTAGTAAGGTATGTAATTATGTAGAAACTAGGTACTAAGTCTCGTATATCTAAGCACGTACGGAATCTAGCAGGAATTATATTTATTCAAGCTACATAGAGAGGCTTAAGTACACATTACCACAGGGTTTATACGACGGTTTAACAGTAATTTAGTTAAATAAGCATGCTAGAGTGTATTTTAAGCGAATACTAAGTACTCGTAAGTAGGTTCGCACATCTAGACAAACATCTTTGTGTCCCTGTTAAAACTATGATTTTTGAAAAAGTCCTCTGCAGATCACTGTGCTCTTTTAAAGATAGCTCCCGGGCTCAGTTCCCAGCAGAGTTGATTTGAGACTTTAACGCGTCCATCTGGTTTACGAAGTATTTCTCAGTAGAATCTGCTTTTAGCCCGGTGGCAGAACTGGCAGAGTCAAAACGTGACGTAGCATAAGAGACACCTGTATATTATCCTATCCTAATATATAAAACACAAAACAAAATTCTATGTCCGATGGAGACTTTGAAACCATCCAACCGATGAGCTCCACACCAGTTACTTTAGAAAGGCCATAATGCCATGAATGGTGATGGTTTAAGACCACTAAAATATTTTTAAACCTTATTTAGCGTAGTAGCACACGCCGGGTATCCGCTAGTATGATTTAAATAATTTGAGTGTTTATTATTTAATGTGTGGTCTGGTGAACTTCGGTGGATTCTAGTTACCTTTGTAGATACCGGCAAAGCCGTGCTGCGAAGGGAATAAGCAGTTCAGCTTCCTATGGCCGAATATTGTTTTCACAGCTGAAATTAGTAATCAAAATATCTGTAATCTGCTGATATGTTACTTTGCAATGTTATTATTTGTCAAAAGTAGTATTTGTCCTTTTTGTTAAATAATTACGTTGCTTAGCAACTAAGGCCCACTTGCAAAAGGACATTTGAACTGATTGTATTTTGGTGGTTTTTTTTTTGCAGAAAAAGACGATTTTATATAGTAACATTGTTATATCATCATGAATATCATAATCAAATTGAGTGTAGTGTGTAACGGACAAAAGCTATACAGTTTCACAGTGCGTTTAACATGCATATTGTTTGTTTAACTTGAAACAGTGTTGAGTGTTGACGGTTAACATGAGCAAAGTGTTGATGTAAAATGTTAAACGGGACGGACAAGGGGGGCCTTTCTCTCCAATCGTCACCTGTGAAAGCGTTCCCTTCACCAGTAAGGGCCTCATCAAGTCCAGTGAGGGCCCCATCATCACCCTTAAAGTCTTCACTATCGCCAGCTGGGAAGCAAAGGTCACCTAGGAGGTGTCAGTTTGCCCCTCCTGTGGAAGATGCGAGGGACAAATGTGGAGCCTCGTGGTTATGTCGCCGAGGGGCTGGGGCGGAAGGGGTGGAGGAATCGAGGTCAGAGTCGCCGGGCCCCAGCACGCCGTTGCCCCAAGGCTGCGAAGAATCTGCCCCGCCCCCGAAAAACTGCTACAGACTGGTTATGTTAGGGTAAGTTACCTTTAATCCACATTAATACTACAAATATGAGTGTCTGTATGTCAGTCTATCTGTCGTCTCCACGGCCTATCTGCTCAACTGATTTTGACGCAATTCCGAACAGGGATAGGTTGCATCCCAGGGAAGGATATCTAGGCTACTTTCATAGAGTTTCCACAGGATATTCAAAAAATCTAAATCCATACGCTGTCGTTGTTGCAGACATCATCATCTATTATGTAATTAGATATTCGTGCTGAAACTATAGCCCTTTATGCGCCCGGTGCGAGCTTCTTTTAACTGTGCCCTTGAAAACTGTTCTAATATTAACTTAGTTCTGAAATAAATGGCTACACTTTAAATAAACCAATCAGTCAATAACAAAATTTTTGTTCAAGTTACTAGTCGAATAGTTGAGACTTGAGACCCAATGAGCTTCGCATTCGCATCCAGGGTCGATTTAAGTGAATGAAAGTTCATATGAAAATCAAATGAGATTTTTCTGAAGTAAGCGCGAACAGACAAATGAATCTACCTATAATAAAAATCTGTGATCAATAGAGATAATTTCTGCGCCCCTTCAGGGTCTGCACGCTGTGCCTGGGCAACGCCCTAGTAACGGCACTGCTTAGATTTAGATACTTATTAGTCAAATGTGTCCTATCAAATAAGAAGTTTGATTATTTTAAAGAATTTTATAGTAGCTGCGGGTAGAGCCAGACGTGTATTTAAATTTTAAAATGAGACAATAAGTTTTTCTCGTCTGCGTTTTTCCCTAATCAAATTTGCAATGCCCTTCTTACAAAAACTATGAATAAATTAATGCAAACAAAGAATACTTCATTTTAATGAAAAATAAAGCAGAAAGTCGCTTCAAAGTTCAATAAAATGCTAATTAAAGTGCAGAGTCTCGTCGACAGCTCTCTGGTTTGTGTTCCTTGCAAACAACTGAACCAATTTGTACAAATTGAACAGACACAACACAGATGTATCAATTTAGACGATTTAATTATACAGGCGGTTTTTTTAGCGGCGGTCAGTGCGACTCAAACTAGCACTAAACACTAAACTTAGAGCACTTATTATAATAAATAATATAAATAATAAATAATATTTTCATCCCACCATCTCGGAAAGAGTATTTTTATTCTTCGATATCTGATGGTAAAAGCCGTTATTATCCTCTAGAGGATAAAGTAAATTGAATTTAGAACATCGTGTGCACATTAGTAAATATCACTCGTCTATGAAGTTTGTGAATTCAAAACATCATTAAAACCTATTTACTTGTACCTCTATGGTGCCGAATTTCCATACAATCGTTTTTAATTTGTTAAAAACTCACACTCGTAACCTTCTTGGTATACTTTTTTAATTTGCTTTGCGCGCACCATTTTCTTTCACGTCATATTGTTTAAAATTAAAACCGATTAAAAACAAGAAAATTGAAAATAAGTGAAAAACCTAAAATGAGTGATTCTAGTGACGAAGAAATTAACAGAATTGAATTTAATCTTGGGATTTTTTTTGCATTTAGTCATTTCCTCGCTGAGGTGGGATGAAAAGTTACGTGTTGCACTCGAGTGAAAAGATTTTTCACCTCGTGCTCTTTTGATTCCCTCGCTGACGCTCAGGATTCTAATTTAAGAATCCTTCGCTTGCTCGGTCATCAAAATTGAGCACGCGCGCGCGGTTAAAAAACAACTTTTCACTCTTGTATAACAAATAACTATTATTTGCCGGAATATGGGTACAAAATAGGTCTTAAAGTGGTAATTCCCTTAACATATTCTACCATAATATGATGGTGTGCAAATTGTTTGTTTTTAAAGTATTTAAATTAAATTAGTTCATAAAATCATTGAAATAAAAATAAAATTTGCGATTAAATTATATTACATTTGATAAAAATAGCAAAAATACTTATTTAAAATTATTAAAAACATTAAAATACATACAAACATATTATCAGCTAAATGTTAAATGACACCGTAATAAAATACAATTTAATAATTTGATATATCCTTATATAGGTAATCCTTGATGTCATAGTAATTTTTATTCATTAAAATATTATAATTTTTATATACACTACTACAGCCCAATAACGTCCCACTGCTGGGCACAGGCCTCCACTCTCATAGGAGAGAGGAAATTAGAGTTTAGACCCACCACGCTGCTATAATGCGGGTTGGAGACGGCCTTAATGTCTTACTGTACGTAGGTTACTGTACGTAACTTTATAAAAAATAACGTGTATGTTAGTAATTAATTCTTGGTGGTTATATTTCAAATTTCTGAATGCCATTTTTGGGGTAAAAGTATCTACTTGATAGCATTAGGTAGATATATAAAACTTACTGAGATTTGGTCCACAAAATCGATAATTTCGTTTCGTCTCGTTAAAATAAATATCTGATGGTTACATAATTAAGCACTAACGAAGCCAACGTTCCCAATATTTAGGACACTAAATAAAGCCTTCAAAAGCAAATAACCAATATTAATTAACGGTTTCAAATCGAACCAAACATAACATCGATTTCCACTCACTAACCGCCAATTTGCCTAAATTCCAGTTAGATTAGCTCGATTGGCGAACGCTGAAGGACGAAAGCCAGACTATAAATATGTATGTACTGGTATGGACCCATATATCTACTAATTTTGTAATTGCGAAAGTGTGTCTGTTTGTCTATCTGCCACGTTTTCAGGACATGTTCATCATAAAATTTGATAAATTTGGCACAGAGATAGATTATAGTCTGGAATCTACTAGGCTACTTTTTATCCCTCAGAACCGAAAAAACTTAATCCACGCGCATGAAATAGCGAGCATCAGCTAGTACTGTATAAGCGTAATTAGATACTATCATCATATTAATATTATAAATTCGAAAGATGTGTTGGTTTATTGGTTTGTTGGTTTGTCCTTCAATCACGCCGCAACGAAGCAACGGATCGACGTGATTTTCGGCATGGGTATAGTTGAGGACGGAGAGAGACATAGGCTACTTTTTATCCCGAAAAATTAAAGAGTTCCCGTGGGAATCAAAAAACTTAAACCATGCACGCGGACGAAGTCGCGGGCATCAGCTGGTTAATCTATAAACCTTTATGAATAGAATACTAATATTATAAAGGCGAAAGTGTGTTTGTTTGATGGTTTGTTGGTTTATTGGTTTGTTGGTTTGTCCTTCAATCATGCCGCAACGGAGAAACGGATCGACGTGATTTTTGGCATGGGTATAGTTGAGGACCTGGAGAGTGACATAGGCTACTTTTTATCCCGGAAAAATAAAGAGTTCCGGCGGAATCAATCAAAAAACTTAAACCACGCGGCCGAAGTCACTGGCATCAGCTGGTTAATCTATAAACCTTTATGAATAGCTAATTTATGAATGTTTACAATGCTTCCATACAGATTTGAAGCGCAAAATCCCAAACTCCTACCCCTAAAATCGACACTCTCGCCAAACAGGTCTATAACAAAGCACTCGACGTTCAGCCACAGAATAGGTAATAGTAGTAAGTTCAGCAATACATCGTTCCCGGCAATAAATCAACGCTGACAATCCCCCGCGAGACAAATTGCAAATTCCTCGTTGAAGTGCTGATTACCATCAACTGAAGTACAGAATCCATGAATGTGAAAGTGTGCGTCTGTCTGTTTGCTCGACTGCTGTTTTGACGACCCCCCTTTTTTTTTAAAAATATATATAGCGAGCAAACGAGCAGGCGGGTCACCTGATGGTAAGTGATTACCGTCGCCCATGAACATTTGCAGCACCAGAAGAACCGCCAATGCGCCAATGCAATGCAATCCCTGGCGCAATCCTTGTGGTCTTCAGTGGGAGTCCCCGAGTTCGATCCCAGGCTAAAATTGACCAGCCTGGTGGGAGGCTTCGGTTGTGGCTAGTTACTACCCTACCGACCACACCACACATAAATGTGCCGCCAAGCGTTAAAGAAACTAATTAATATCACTTGGTCTTTCTTCGTCCCCCAAAAGTTCTTTAAAAAGTTCTTAAAGGTGTGTGAAACTGCCAATCGGCACTCGGCCAGCGTGGTGAACCAGGAGTATGACTAAACCCTTTTTCTCTGAGAGGAGGCTCGATCTCAGATCGGTAGTGAACCAGCAATTAATTGATGATCATGAATTGAACACCTATGTATCATACTTCATACTTAATATTATAAATGCGAAAGTGTGTTTGTTTGTTAGTTTGTTGGTTTGTCCTTCAATCACGCCGCAACGGAGCAACGGATCGATGTGATTTTTGGCATGGGTATAGTTGAGGACCGGAGAGTGATATAGGCTACTTTTTATCCCGGAAAATTACGGAGTCCCTGCGGGAATAAAAAATTCTTGAATCAGGCGGACGAAGACGCGGGAATCAGCTAGTTTAGAAATAATTATTCGCTTTCATATAAAACAAAAACCGACTTCAAAACTATACCGATAAGTACCAACTTAAACTAAAATTTAAAAAACATTATCTGGGTACATATATTATATATTTTGTTTATTTTCTCAAAAAGTGCTGAATCAATTTCGATAAAATTTATATGCGACCACCTCTGAAGTATGATCTACCAAACAAAAAAAGAATCGTTAAAATTGATTCATAATTAGCGCAATAATCGCGTAACATACGTACAAAAAAACATAAGAACATACAGTCGAATTGTGAACCTCCTCCTTTTTGAAGTTGGTTACAAATTAAAATACTATGTCAGCCAATATAGCATATGGGTTCATAAACGTAATAGTAGATTGTTACACAAGGGACGTAAGTAAGCTATTACAGAACAAGATCCAATCTGGCGCCAGTGCGAGCGCAGCTCGCATAGGGCGCTAATGGATCGCGTGCACCCGAGATATTTAGTCACACGAGCGAGCGCAGCGAGCGAGGGTGAATATAGTTCGAGGGTGTAATAGCTACTTGCAACCGAGGTAAGCATTCTACTTTATATCATTCTTGCGAGGTAAATAAAACATTGGTAATGCAAAATGAAATTTTAGCATAGAGTAAAAACACCACAATGACGGTGGTTTGTAGCTTTTTGACAGCATATTGAAATAAGAAAGCAAAACACATTCTGCCAAAGATGTAATTCCTTTCTTTGCACGCCATTTGTTGAATTCTTCGTAAGTTTTCACGTAGCGCTCTTTGGACTTATCCGGCAAAAGGTTTTGCATCATTTGTTCTGCTTCAAGCAAACAAAAATCAGGCTCTCCTCCTTTTTCATCATCTGATGAAGTGCTTGACATTGTTGTAAATAACTTAAATCACTTTAAGAACAAACTTCACAAACTTTCAGATCAAATGAAATGCCGCCATTTCCATTTTTTTTTCGTAAATAGTTTTCCATTTTTTTTTTACGGCTCTGAGTTCCAAGCAGTTTTGCATAGTTTGAAATGTATGGAAATTAAATGCCGCCATGTTCAGTGTTTTTTTTTCAGTAAAAAGTTTTCTTACCATTTTATAAGAAAAGAGATTGTTTACCAAGGAGTTTTGCATAGCTTGAACTGTAATGTGAACATTACAATTCAAGCATAGTGCGACGTAATGTTGCCTTGAATTGCAAACACCAACTTACAAGGAGACTTTCCACCATAGTAATCCCTAGTTACTGAGCAAGTATGATATAATAGTATATTATAGACTTGTCTAATGTCCATAGTTCAGCCACTTTTGATCGCTGAGGCGTGAAATTAATTGATTACAGATTTTCTGCTCGTACTCGTACATTATTACGACTGTAGGATCCAGCTTTATTGAATGAATCGTTTCGTTTTAATTAATATTATTAATCCATACTAATATCTGTGTATAGTAACACTAGACACTATGCCAAATTTTATCCAGATCCGTTCAGCCGTTGGGGCGTGATTGAGTAACAAACATCCATACATCCATACATCCACACATCCATACATCCATACATCCATCCAAACTTTCGCATTTATAATATTTATTTGATTTGATTTAATACATGATGATGAAGCTCACGACTTCGTTTGCGTATATAGCGGCACATGCTAGAGTGAAAGCTTCTTCAAAGCTTATTGGTGTTTGGACGTATAAAAAGCGAGACGTCAACGCCAGGCGATCACAACCTGTTGAACGTGCTACGTGATACGAGTCGTTAAATAATTACAAGGTAATATCGTTCACTTTGGCAATACAACGACGTTCGAATACGCCCGAAGGCGCAATCGCTCTTCTTCGTAGAGTATACCTTATATTATAGACGTACCTAGTGTATATTATTATAGTACGTGTGTTCAAGTTAAATACTTGTGCGTAGCAGACGTTACGCTTTCTCTCTGTCCAGTGGTTTAAATAGAACGAAAAGTTTTCAAGTACCATTCTGTTTGTACTCGCCCTAATGGTAAAAGGTTTAGATACCTCAGTTAAATCAACAAAACTTTGGCTCTCGCACCATTACCATTTTTCCTCAAGAATATTAAATATTTAGGGTCTATGAGGCAATTTGTTGAAGCTATAAAGAAAGTTTCGTTGGGTGAAATGTTAATGACCCAAGTTTCTATTTATGGTGATCGTACATTAGGTATGGACGCCTTGCAAGATCCGCACGTGTCAATCAAACGAGTCTCAAGGCGCAAATTGCTAGAATTAGAATATAATTAATGCTGGTCCTTTAAGGTCGTCTCTTCGCATGCTATATAACTGTAGCTCACAAGTCAGTGTTATACTTGTCACGTAACGTAATGTGTTGTTTATTGTTTACTTATTGTAACGTTTTCCTTTTTCCTCAAAAATTCAAAAATCTAATGTATTAATTTAAATAAAATTTTACAAGTGCTTTTGAATCTACCACTGGTTCGGAATGACATTCCTACCGAGAAGAACCAGCAAGAAACGCGGTGATTGCTCTTTTGAAAAAAAAAATTTCAATTTTATTAATATTGTGTAGATACATAAGTAACCGCTGCCCTTAGCATTGCTGAAGCGAGTCAAATCCATGCTCTTTTATCATTTATGTAATCTTCAACAGTATAATAAACTTTGTTCAGAAGCATACTTCTAATGGATTTCTTAAACTTGTGTAAAGGCAAGTTTAAAATAGGTTGTGGAATTTTGTTATAGAATAGAATGCTCATTCCCACGAACGACCTGCAGACTTTCCAAAGGCGGAGCGATGGAGTCACGAGCTTATTTAATGAAAAGAGCAACTGCTGAGTTTCTTGCCGGCTCTTCTCAGTAGAATCAGTTTTCCAAACCGGTGGTAGAGTCTTGAGTCTTGACGTATCTTATGTTAAATAAATCATTTATCATTTATCAATGGTAAGCTAAAAAGAAGTTGCGTTCGGCGCGTACAGCTCTAACGGCTCGCGTCTAGTGCGCGATCAATAGTCCCAAGTTGGTAATAATTCTCCTAATTTGTATTTTGAGCGGACGCTGAGGCGTCTGAGCCGGAGTTAGCTAATATTCGTTGGTAATAACAATCAATCAGTGCCAACGCTATCGCGACGGAAACAATTAGGCACGACGCTCGTTACAAAAGCTTAAACTTAGGTAATCGATTAATGTTCGTTACATCTGACCTGCTTTGGGGTCGCTGCGTTGAATTATTAAAAAATATTTCTTAGTGTGGTTCTATCTTTTTGATAGTCCCTAACTTTTTCAAGTGAAAATAAGCCGCGTTGAGCACTTTTTGGTAGGGGGTAAACTTGTGGATTCGCGTGACCGACATGCTCGCGGTGTTACGAAGACAAAAGGTCATAAATATAAATATACTACATTCGTAATTATACTGTAATGCCTTAGTATTTAGGTTTATATATCCCTTTCGGACCGGCGCTTAAACTACAAATAAATTTGTAACTTTGAACTTGAATCTTAGGTAATTTGGGGCCGCAGATTACGAATCTGCTATAATTTTCCAGGTTTTCCGCCGCCATTTTGGAAAATTCATATATCAACAATTGTATCAATCTGGGCCTTACATTTCCTACGTACAATTGTGAGGGTCACAATTGTATCAAATTGGGCCTAAAGCCTCCTTTTATACGGTTTTCTGAAAAGAAACTATGAATGAAATAAACATAAAATTTACAAAAATATTTATTAAAAATTATAATCACACTCGTAATATCAACTTAATCACAATAATCGATTGAATAGTTACCAGCATCTGTTGGCAACTGCAGGCATCTGTTTCGGACGGCATCATTTTAATATCAGTTTATTCTACTGGGTCACGAACAGAGTCATTTGGAAGAGGTTTGCCACTGAAGGGCTTCTTCTGCCAACCTGCTAGCATACTCAAAGGTATGTTATCGTCATCCGTTTCTTCGTCTTCATCAGAAGAAGAGGAACTCGAATACTCGGGGTTTTCTTCAATAAAGTTATCCAAATCGATTTCGTCGTCGTCATCGCCCTCGTCTCCAGAGTTATTGAGCATCTGCGATAGCAGCGTCGCTTAAAACCACAAACATGGTGCGGAAACTGTGAAAAATGAATAATAATTAGAAAATTAAAATACACATGAGATAGTGTAGGGCCCACGTCGATACAATTGTGTCAATAAAGTTCGATAAGCCGTTACGTCAAAGCGTTAGCTTGTCTATTGTCACTGTTATCACAAAAACATCCTATGTTTAATTATGTTATTAATCAATAACTCGTATTTTACTACAGTTACAAAATAAAACAATAGTAGGTACTTACTTTCGCCAAGTCGGGGAGCTCAATCAGTCACGAACTGTATAGGCTGAAACCTGCTCGCCGACTGCGCGTCGGGCAAAATTTGTGCAGTAGGTAAAAGTTCGCTTCTCGCACAATCGTACTGTACTCGGCCCGTCCACTGCCAACGTAAAACTACTGAGCTATACTCGACTTTGTGACCCGCACAATTGTATTGGAGCGGTCCGAAAGGGATATTTAAATTATTTTATTTAAATTAAAAAAAAATCGCTATGACTGCCAATTTTTTTAGACGTAGCAGTTTGAGTTGTACTTAGTTGTTGATATCTCGAATTCAGTCAGTGATTATTTACGCGACGGCCTAAAAATATAAGTAGTGTAATGTTTTCAGTGTTCATTTATGTACGTATGCATGTAAGTTTCTTTATATTCCACCATAACTTCTAAATGCCTGAATTGATTAGGTTGTATGGGTTATATCGTTAGAATCCTTACATCCTTACGAGTGACACTGGCTATAAGTAATTTATTTGAAAAGAAAAACAATATGGCAGGGCAGCCGTGTTTTTAATTTTTTTTTTATTATTGTGTTTACTTGTTTATTCAGAATTTTGGTGACCTCTCTGGTCAACTTTGTAATCTTTTAAGTGGAATTTAAGGGGTTCGATTCCCGCCATTTTCTCTGGGCTGGTCTGGAACGTTGGTCGTTGGTGTGCCTAGTTACCACTAGCAGTAAATAAGCAGATCTGCTTATTTCCCATGTGACGATCCGGCAAAGACGTGCCGCCGAACGATTTAGCGTTCCAGTACAATGCCTAGAGAAACCGATTAAGCGCATTGGTTTATTATAACTGCCATACCTCTAACACGGTAGGGGTATGGACATAGGCTACTTTTTATCCCGGAAAATAAAACTCAAACTCGTTTCTCTATGATTGTTTCTTTATTTTTTGTTCTTTAGCAATTAAATAGTTCCCGCGAGCATAAAAATATATCCACGCGGACGAAGCCATGAGCATCATCTAGTTTATTATAACTGAACTAGCTGATACCCGCGACTTCGCCCGCGTGGAATAAGTTTTTTTAATTCCCACGGGAACTCCTTAATTTTCTATATAAGGCATCCTATGTCACTCTCCAGGTCCTCAACAATACCCATGCCAAAAATCACGTCAATCCGTTGCTCCGTTGCGGCGTGATTGAAGGACAAACCAATAAACAAACATACTTTCGCATTTATAATATTAGTATGATTAACACCACGTATCTTTAGAAAAATCCAGTACTTATAGAGCGTCGCTTAACAAGCTCGGGCCTCATTAAAAGAACATTCCCAGCGTCCTATTAGAAACAATCCCAATGCCAGGGCTTACAGCTGAGCCGGGTATTACAGTGCGTTGACTCTTCCCTATAAGTAACCGAGCCTTTAAACGAGATTTTTTAGATGTAATGAAAGGCTTTTGAGCAGAATAGTTTTCTTTTTCCAATAAGTATTCGTTTATGGAGAAATAATTTTTTCATCCCACCATCTCGGAAAGAGTATTTATACTCTTCGATATCTGAATGCAAAAGCCGTTATTATCCTCTTGAGGATAAAGTAAATTGAATTTAGAACATCGTGTGCAACGTGCACAGTAAATATCACTCATCTATGAAGTTTGTTAATTCAAAACATCATTAGAACCTATTTACCTCTATGGTGCCGAATTTCCATACAACCGTTTTTAATTTGTTAAAAACTCACCCTCGTAACCTCATTTCCTCGCTGAGGTGGGATGAAAAGTTACGTGTTGCACTCGAGTGGAAAGATTTTTCACCTCGTGCTCTTTTAATTCCCTCGCTGACGCTCAGGATTCTAATTTTTAGAATCCTTTGCTTGCTCGGTCATCAAAATTGAGCACGCGGTTAAAAAACAACTTTTCACTCTTGTATAACAAATAACTATTTTTCAATTCCACTACAAGTTAGCCCTTGGCTGCGATTTCATCTGATGGTAAGTATTGATGCAGTCTAAGATGGTAGCGGGCTAACCTGTTAGGGGAATATTAAACCAGTTATATCATATAGTTAGTTATATTATATTTGCAGTTATATTAAACCTTCAAGTTTTAAATATCATAGTATCTATACCCCTAGACGGTTTCTACACGGCATCGTGCCGGAATACTAAATCGCTTGGCGGCACGTGTTTGCCGGTAGGGTGGTAACTAGCCACGGCCGAAGCCACCCACCAGACCAGACCAGAGAAAATTCAGAAATTATAAATTCCCAAATTGACCCTGCCGGGTATCGAACCCGGGGCAACAGCGCTCAACACTGCGCCAGGGAGGTGGTCGTCAAAGAAGAACTATTTTATAAGCCTTGAGGCCAAAGAGTACTTGCGACTGACACAATCGACACGATGATTGGTTAAGACACCACATTGCTCTGCACAAATTATGGTAATTACCATAAATTGTCGCATTTGTTGCGCGATTTCTTTACAAAAGCAAGTAGATTCAAGAATCAAGATTCAATGTATAATAAATCAAATTAGGTACGGTACACTGTACACTTTTCGGGCGTCCGATAAGTATAATTAACATGATCGTGATATCCTAAAACTAAAACTACTAGTAGGTAGTAACTGAGTACTTATGTATTATTTAATCTGTGACGACTTGTAACTCCAATATACGTGACCTTTGTTTTTAACCGGCTTTAAAAAAGGAAGT
This sequence comes from Erebia ligea, assembly GCA_917051295.2. Taxonomy (NCBI): domain Eukaryota; kingdom Metazoa; phylum Arthropoda; class Insecta; order Lepidoptera; family Nymphalidae; genus Erebia; species Erebia ligea. Next base: position 13,308,909 of record OU785234.1, read on the forward strand.
GGGTATTTTTGACAAAGAATAAAAGATACAACAGAAGGATGCCAAGGCGGTCTTATTGCTAAAGCAATCTCTTCCAGACAACCTTTGGGGAGAGGAGATTAACAAACAAAAGTGCGGGATAGTGCAACGTCTAAACATTAAAATATATAATAAAATATACATAAAAAAATACATACATTAATATGCGGGATGAAAACATGATAGGTTTTTAGATTACGTTTGCTAAGGCGAAGGCTAGATATTTTGTAAGTACTATGATCCAACAGTATGATAAATATTGTAAGATCAGATTACATTTCGTTGATGGAATACACTAGACATCCATCAATAGGTACACTAGATTACCCGATCAATAAATACCACGGTATTTGATAGACCACAATATTCATTAAAAGTCTAGTCTTCGCCTAAAGGTTTACCACAAGATTGTTCCAATAATATTTACCTATTTATTTATTTATACAAGCCTATATTTAGTTTCATTTAATTAACTATGTTTTATTTTGTTTATTATTTATGGCCGTGGGAGCGTAGCAGACACAGACAGACGGACAGACAGACAGACACATTTTCGCAGTTTTTTTTTTTTAAATCCACTACAAGTTAGCCCTTGACTGCGATCTCACCTGATGGTAAGTGATGATGCAGTCTAAGATGGTAGCGGGCATGGCAGTTAATTAAACCCATACCCCTATTCGGTTTCTACACGGCATCGTACCGGAACGCTAAACCGCTTGGCGGTACGTCTTTGCCGGTAGGGTGGTAACTCTAGCCACGGCCGAAGCCTCCCACCAGGCAAATTTATAATTAGTATGGATTTCTTCCCATGTTCCTACTGGGTTCCATGGGCTACTTTTATTTTTTCATTTGGTTATTACTGAGTACCCAGGTTTGACACCCATATGTATACTGTTGAATGTTCGTATACCTCCAGTCTAAACACTGAATATAGGCGTGGGCAATTTAAAGTTCTGGGTACGGCGTAGATATATTTAGAGTTAGATATTAGCGTCTATTTCCGATTAATTTATTCTCTGGTCTAAGTTGGAAGCCTAAATAAACACAACTTTATAAATACACCAACTTCGCGAGATCTTCAGTAGGTAGGTAGTTCTGGCCACAGGGTTCTTTATTTCTAAAAGAGTTTATTTAAGTTAGAACTTGGAAGGTGTCGAATAGGTGTACCTAGATGTGTTATGAGCAAAGTTCGGTTTTTTTTTTTTTTTTTATCCACTACAAGTTAGCCCTTGACTGCGGTCTCGCCTGATGGTAAGTGATGATGCAGTCTAAGATGGTAGCGGGCTAACCTGTTAGGGGCATGGCAGTTATATTAAACCCATACCCCTATTCGGTTACTACACGGCATCGTACCGGAACGCTAAATCGCTTGGCGGCACGTCTTTGCCGGTAGGGTGGTAACTAGCCACGGCCGGAGCCTCCCACCAGGCCAGACCAGGGAAATTCAGAAATTATAAATTTCCAAACCCTGCCGGGGATCGAACCCGGGACCTCCGCACGTTAAGGCAACAGCGCTACACACTGCGCCACGGAGGTCGTCAAAAATAAATATGCATAGGTTAAATATGCATATCATACAAATGGAAGGTCTTGATCTTGAAGACTTCGATAAAGGTCCTTCGCTCATTACATAGTAGGGTTAGGTGGTGTTAGTAGGTGTACCTATCCTTTTACCTTTATGCTATGGAATATCCGAATATAAACAACGATTTATTTAAGATAGGTACTACGTGGGTTGCCGACGTACATATTATTACAAGAGTATCTCATATCAAACGAGATTTTATCAACGACTTCGTCCGCTTGGATTAAGGTATTTCTTCTAAATTATTACCTGTCAAGTGAGAGGAAGAAAAAATCTACGTAACAAATTAACAGCTCCAAATGAGTGATGAGTTTGGGCGTTGCGTTACGTTAGTCCAATATTACTAATTTCTGAACCTACTTCCTCCATGTCGCGTTTTTGCCAACGCTTGTATATACCTACAAATAGTAGTTGTGAGAGCCTAGGAGAACCCCGGCCTATTCGATGGGTCCGGGGTTCGATCCCCGGGCTGGCGTCGCTAAATTTTTGGAACTATGTAGGTAACGTTTATCTATTAAATATCACTAGCTTTACAAGTTATGTTAAACATCGTGAGGATACCTGCATGTCTGAGAGTTTTTTTTTTTTAAATCTTTGAGAGTTGTTCGATATAATATGTGAAGTCTGCCAACCCGCACTTGGCCAGCGCTGTGGACACTTAGTCCACTTAGTCCTTCTCGTTCTGAGAGGCTGACTCGTGCTCAGCATGGCAGGCTCACTTAGTAGATACTTAGAACGGGTCTTCTCAGAATGAAAGGAAACTCGTTCTAAGCGCCAAATATATTAATTTAACGAAAATTGAAAGGATTTTATACGGCGAAATAGAGGTGTCATAGCAAAATGTCTAAATAGTGGTCGTCTATACTATCTATACTAATATTATAAATGCGAAAGTTTGGATGGATGGCTGGATGTTTGTTACTCAATCACGCCAGAACAGCTGAACGGATCTGGATGAAATTTGGCACATTGATAGATTATAGTCTGGAATAATAAAAACCGACCGAAAAACCTGAATCCACGCGGACGAAGTCGCGGGCATTCGCTAGTACTACGAGTACAACATAAATTCGAACGATAAAAGAGCATAAAGGAACCTACTTGGGCAGATATTTACCTACTCTCTGCTAGCTAAAAGACTCGAAACGGTCCATTTCAGAGAAACGCCACTCCTTTACGAGACACTCCTTATAATATAATGAGTAATAGTATCCACTATCTGGTTCCAAATTGGCTTGCCATTGACTAAGCTACAAACTATAGGTACTATACGAGTATATACTAATCGCGTTTGCAATAATTGGTTCAACAACTTTTGTCTTGAGGGCTGCCAAAATAAGCGTTATTTCTATTCCTTTTAAAATCACTTGGGAAGTCCTCGGCGTCACCTCGTCCATCCAAGAATATCTACTCAGCCGTGAATTGCTTTATTTCCAGCCTAAGTAGCATTTTTATTTATTTATTTTATTTATAACTAGCTGACTAGCTGATGCCCGCGACTTCGTCTGCTTGGTTTGAGGTTTTATGGTTCCCGCGGGAACTGTTTAATTTTCCGGGATATGTGCTATTCCAGACTATAATCTATCTCTGTGACAAATTTCGTGCAGATCCGTTCGGCCGGTCTGGCGTGATTGAGTAACAAACATCCATCCAAACTTTCTCATTTATAATATTAGCATAGATAGCATTAATGTACTATTTTCTAAAGCTATCTTCGTAAGCCGTGTAGAATATTATTAAAGCAAAGGTTGGATTCGAAAATAAAAACTTTGGCGACCCTATAGAGCAATCTTCAGGTTATGAGTGAATGAGATCGTGACAAGAGTCCCAAACAAACGTTAACTCAATAAAACTTTTTATTGAAAGTTGACAATGACCCCAAAGGCAAGTGATAATAAAGTGTTTATGTCATTATAAGTTGGATTCAAGCCAAGTGTGAAGAAAATTAAAAAAGAAACCATAGTATATCCTTAACTTTTAAAAGGAGATCTTGTAAAACGGTTCCTAAGATGAAATCTGATACTAAACGGTTTTTATCTCTACCGTTCATTCCCAAAAGAAATTATGGCTTAGGTGCGGGCAAAAAGTTATGGCTCGCAACGATAAAATAATAAAAAGAGTATGCAAAGTTCTTTATGGAATAATTTTACGGGCTTTTATTCACTTTGATTTATGGATTGGACCGTAATAAAATACAGTAGCTTTAATTCTCCTGTCGAGAGCTTTGGTTTAGCTAGGTAGTTGACTTTCACATTTCTAAGAGTCCAGAGAGTAGAATAGGTATCAATAGTTTTTATAAAGTTCAGGGCGGGAGGAAAGTATTTAGATTTTTATGGTGTTGTGAATAAAATAAATTACCTGATAACGATATGAAATGCTTCTTTTTGACTACGAGATTATGCCCCCAACTTGTCTGCGTGGATTATAAAACTTCTAAATCTTTTGCACAATTTATTGCCAAAATTGGTCTTGAAAGGGTAACAGATAAACAGATCAGACACACTATCATATAATGTTATTTATTATTCTACCAGACTCCCAAAAAAGGAGGAGGTTCTCAATTCGGCGCGTATCATTTTATAAAATTGTAAGTTGGATTTGATGACTAGAGCTCAAACAGCATACGTGCTACGTCTCTGATGGAATCGATCTAAGACTCAAGTCTTTATTGTGTTTATCGTACCGTATCATAAAGTTATGAATAATAACACTGCCCAGTTAAAAAAATTACACCTGAGTAAAGTACAACGCCTAAGTTACAAAAAGGGGTCTTCTGATCTTAACCCATTATTGTATGTCCACAGGTCAGCCCGCGTAGGTAAAACGTCCCTAGTTGCGAGGTTCCTCGGCACGAAGTTCGAGGATAGCTACACACCTACCATTGAAGACTTCCATCGTAAGCTGTACAGGATCCGAGGGGAAGTGTACCAGTTAGACCTGCTGGATACGTCGGGGAACCACCCGTTCCCTGCTATGAGGAGACTCTCTTTTTTAACTGGTAAGCAGGTTGATTTACATTGAGACGAAAGGTGTTTTTATGATTTATTTTATTCGATTGGTATAGATTTCGTTTCTTTATCAGATGGGCGTAGAAATCGAAAAAATCGGATATTCCTACTTAAATTCAAGGTTGACCACATTTCAATAGGGCTATTCGAGGCATGTTGTTTGATCTACCCTAAAGGTCTAGCCCCACTACAGATGCACGGAGTAGCGTGGCACGTAGTGGCAAAATATTCTTTGTTTGAGTTTGTATCGGGCTGGCCACCACAACCAGATGCACTGCGCGACGCGGCCCCATACAAACTTATACAAATAATATTTGCCGCTACGTGCCGCGCCGCTCCATGAATCTCAAATCTCACCTTGATTCATAAAAATCACCTTTTGTTTTTATTATCAGATGGGTGGAGGTCGTAGCATAGCTGGATCTTAGACTAATGTGCACCGTAGCAATCATTTGAACGTGATAAGGCCCCAGATAATTTACCTCAGGGCTTATTGACTGGGCCATCAGTAAATATACGACTAACGTACACACGTCTCAGTTAAAAATTCAGCACTGTTAGCTGTGAGTGGAATAAACGAGGCGTTATAACGAATTCCACAGCGCCTGCAAGCCGTATTTAACCTAAAAGCCGACGGCCTGATGAATTTTTCAATGAACACCTCCTTTTTTAGACACCGGCTTAACGTTTAATTATTGAGTGTAAACTGGAATGCCCTCCCGGCTTCCGTTTTCCCCTCCTCTTTTAATATAGGTACCTTCAAATCAAGAGTGAATAGGCATCTTCTAGGCAAGCGCGCTCCACCTTAGGCTGCATCACCACTTGCAAGCAAGTCTGATTGCAGCCAAGCGCTAGCCCTATATATTAAAAAAAAGAAGAAAAACTCGAGTTTATACGTTACGGAAAATTATGTGGGCTACTTAGGGTGAAAGCATGAACATGGACAAAACTATGGACAAATTCACGTCTGCGCGAAACTTCCGCGTCGGCACTTTCATATGGAGCTGCACAGAATGGCGCGACAGAACAAAATGTCGCTAGCCGGGAACGCAAAGGTTTCGCGTTGGAGGTTAACGACGAGGTTGGAGGTGACATTATTTGTCCTTTCCGGTCCTTGAGTGTTTTTGCCCATACAATGAAGAGCTTCAAGAAGAAAGATCATTGAACCACATACATTGAACATACCTTCCTGGCACAGTGGAGACGGATAGTGCTGTAGCCTTATAAATGGGAGGTTCCGAGTTCGATTCTCGGTAGTACCGAAACGAGACAATAATAATGGAGGGTTTATACTTTGTAGTTTGGTTTTATTTAAACTGATAATGCTCTTCAAGTTAGCCCACAAGTTTCCATCTTAATCAGCTTGGTTATTATCGAGTGGTAGGTAACCTGTGCTAACTATTGATCAAATAAAAAAAAAAGTGAAAAAGATATTATGTACTGCTTGCACCTCACATGACAGTTATATGAGATTACAAAGTTTTAGTATCCGGTTATACAACGCTGGAGTTGAAGCGCTCAGCGCTCGTTTTGTTCAAGTGAGAACAAAAGGCTTCCTCTCTACACTCAACTTGTTCATGTTGCAACAAGTTTTATAAAGCTGGGTTTCCACGAAGTTAAGTATGAGTTTCATACTCGACTCGATTAGCAAACTTCATAGTGGGTGGTAAATGGAAATCAATGAAAGTATCCACACTTTCATCCTATTATTACACCATAGACACGGTCAGACACAGTATATTATTATGTTTTTTCTTTAGCTCTTCCGTGGCCATAAAATATTTAAGATATTAAAAAAAAATAGTGAATCGAGATTGGCGGTAGGGACTGTTCTTTTTTTAATTCATTAACTACCGCGGGGAGGGAATGTACTCAGAGCTTTCCATCCGCAGTTTGGATGAAAAATGCCTATTTTCCGAATACGAGGTATGAAAAAACACATTGCAGCAATATCTATAGTGTGTAGACGGAAATCCCATTTACAAATGACAGGAGATTAACAATTTTCCGTCGACGGTCGCTTCTAATTAGCATTAGTAAACATCAGCTTACAGCCTTATGTTAGGTGTGTATAATAGTAATGATTATTGCAGGTAATTTACGATCAATACCTGATTGATCATCTAAGGTAAATTCCCAATCCCAGTATGGCTAGCATACGCACTACGAGTAAAAACCCGTTATTTCTATTTGTCTACCGAAGCTAACATGGTTACTTGTCTCGTTACGTCAAAAGTAGAGATAAAAGTAATATTTCTTATCTGTGGTATTTTTCTCTACGAACCTTTACATGTCGACTATTTTTTTCTTGTAATAATTATACCGCATTTTGTGCATGTTAGGGTAAATTAAAATGTGCCGGCAACGACAATATCTCTCTCTCTCGTCACGAGATAATCTCGGTGTGCGCATGCTAAGCACACAGGGCGTGGCTGGCACCACTGACTTTTCGGCGTCATGTGCATTTTAAGAAATTAAACATCGCGAGAAAACCTAATGTAGTGCGTCTCGTAGAGTAATGCTATTTTAGAGCAGCCAATTTAAATACCTAATTGTGTATCTATTATTGTATAAAAAATACATTTATGATATAATTTAGATATTGTAATATCCGTTGAGGTAGTGAGCGACGACGACGAAGTAGTAAGCGCTGTGATCTTAAAAGTGGGAGGTCCCAGGTTCGATCCCCGGTAGGGTCAGTATGGGAATTTATCATTTCTGAATTTCCTCTGGTCTGACTTCGTCGGACAAACCACGTCGAGGGACGGACGTGGTTTGTCCGCTACTTACCATCATACCGGCAAAAACGTGCCACGCGATTTAGTGTTCCGGTACGATGTCGTGTAGAAAACGATTGGGGGTGTAGGATTAATATACCTAACTGCCATACCGGTTAACCCGCTACCTACCAACTAAAGACTGCATCATCGCTTCATCACCATCAGGTGAGATTGCAGTCAACGGCTAACTTGACTCTATATCCTATAGACAAATAAAATTATTTCCAAAAATCATTCTAAAAGTATAAGGTTAACTTCCTAATAATTATTACTTGTTTACAAAGTTCAATCATAAGTTTGAATACCTACTAATTAAAACTTTTAATGAAGGGTATCGATATTGTAGACATTTGCTAGATATTTGCTAAATATTCCTGTGGTATTTATTTGTTGTTTAGATAACTTCTGATATTTGTAGATAAGGCCTCGACTAAATAAGCGGAAAAAAAATCAATCCTACTTTTAAAAATCTCTTTCAAATTAAAAAAAAATATTAATATAAAAACTTAGCCAAGGTGTTTAAGTGGAGCTTTGAGATCATTAAAGTTACTATAACACTCCCTTGCGCGTTTAGTCACAGTGTTTTGCTCCTTTCTAAAGCAAGTAAAGTTAAGCTATTACTTAACCATACTAATACTAGTGGTTCGCCCCGAACTGAGACCTCGCGGTATCCATAAACTTACAGAGCGCCATCTTTGTGAAGATCTGTTAAAAATAGTGAAGCTCATTAAAAATTAAATAATTTCGTTTCCTTAGAATATTTATCTAATTTTAGTATTTGTTGTTCAAGTACAGGATATAATTCAAATAAGTGATCAAGTTTCAGGCTCAGCCTTTTCTTTTTAAGCACAAACGAATAAACTTGTACAGAGCGCCATCTATTGACATAATTGTGAAGTTTGTTAAAAATAATGAAGCTCATTAAAAATTAAATAATTTCGTTTCCTTATAATATTTATCTAATTTTAGTATTTGTTGTTCAAGTACAGGATATAATTCAAATAATTAATCAAGTTTCAGGCTCAGCCTTTCAGAAAATTGGGAGTTCTGAGGTCATCTTTGGACGTCAGAAAATCTCCACTTCGAAAGCCTCCCATTTCGTCAATTTTAGGGGAAAAATTAAAAAAAAAATATTTTTGGACTCTGTTCCTCATTATCTTTAAAATGATATACCGCAACCCTATGTAACGCTATAAAAAATATTTTACTCCGCATTCGCTTCTATGAGAGCCCCCCTGAAATAAAGATTTTTATAACTTTTTAAGCCATATTCGGCGGGAGGCCATTGGTTTACATATTATATTTAAATTTGAAGTAATTACATTCAGTAATTCAGAAGTTATAAGGCTCTGACAGACGGACGGACGGACGGACGGACGGACGGACGGACGGACAAGTGCCAATTCACTCAAGTAGACTCAGAGACCTTCGCTTCGCTCGGTCAATCAGAGACCTTCGCTTCGCTCGGTCAATTAAAAATGCGACGGTGTGTCTGTCTGTCTGTCTGCTACGCTATCTTTGTAACCGCTTTTGATGAAATTTGTTTCAGAGATAAGTTGTATGATGAAGAAGAATAAAGGCTACTTTTATACCGGAAAATTACAGTTCCTGCGGGAATAATGAATAAATAAATAAAGCCTTTATTCAGACATTTTACAATTTCTTGATATTAACTATGAATATCCTGCACTGCCTCGACAATCCCGTCTGTTTGCCTGATGGCAAAGGTCTCCTCAAACATTTTCCACGCCTCTCTGTCTCTAGCCGTTCGGGACCATATGCCACCTGCCACTACTCGAATATCTTCGACCCATCTTTGCATTAGTCTACCCCTTTTCCTCTTGAAATGACCCATTTTGCTCCATTTATCTTGTCCCCTGATTGTATGCCCCGCCCGTGGATTAGGTTTTTGGATTCCTGCGGGAATTAAAAGTGGTGGTCTTAAAAGCGGGAGGTCCCAGGTTCGATCCCCGGCAGGGTCAGTATGGAAATTTATCATTTCTGAATTTCCTCTGGTCTGACCTCGTGGGATGCTTTGTCCGTAGCTACTTATCACCATACCGGCAAAAACGTACCGCCACGCGATTCAGCGTTCCAAATACCAATACATTACTTTTTTGCTCCATTTATCTTGTCCCCTGATTGTATGCCCCGCCCGTGGATTAAGTTTTTGTATTCCTGCGGGAAAACAAAAACTTAATCCACGTGGACGATGTCGCTGGCATCATCTAATAAGTACATAGGTTCCTCAGCAAAGTTAGAAGCGCGTGCCCGAGGATCAAACCCCGACACCTCGGATAGTTTAGTCGGACGTCTAAACGCCTAAACTCTATTTAAGCCTAAGCAATCACCATTCAAACGGATAAAAATTTTAGCTATCATTCTACCGCGATCAACTCTCTGTTGATTGGATCAACCTTTCAAAACTTGGAAGTAAAACGCTTTTTATTGATCATAACTGCTAATTTTTTTTTATTATCAAGAAAATATGCCCGGAATTGCTGCCTCATAAAAAACCGCCAGGTCAGAGCAATGTTCAATTTGAAAAGACCTTTCTTAGCAAGTCCGTTAAGACATAAAAAGAAACGACTGTTCCGTTTTGATTACACCTTTTATCCTTTTGGTTTTAGCGGTTTATTTAGCTTCGGTTTTATGTGAGTTAATCTACCCATTTAGGATTTCTCTCTTTTTGTCCTAAGAAAACAATTATTATCATCAATCAGAGACAAGGCAAAATGAATTGTGCCTCCCCACAACACTATTCAGTAATACACCTTATTTCAGCTGTTCCAATTAGGTCAGTTTCGTCTGGCTACGTTGCGGGGATGGTCTTCCATCGCTGCGTTTTGGGGTGCGAGGTCCACGCCACTTCCAACACCTTGAGACCGCAACGTCTGTTGGTTCTTCGAACTATGTGCTCCGTTCATAGCCTGATGCCTCTTTAGTTTCGCAAACCGAACGGCTTTGTCTTATTTCTTCTAGAGATCTTCATATTTTGATCGTAGAGAAATTTCATATCTTAGATCGGTAATCCAGTTACAAGCACGTAATAGGTAATAGTTACAAGCTAGTTTCAGTGCAAGTGTATTTTTATATCTGCCGCATCATTATACTATATATAATGGCTTAGTTAGAACATAATTATGGTCTACACCATTGATGTAGAATTTTAGTACCTATTCTATTTCGATGGTCTACACGAATTTTAAAGATATTGGTAACTACTTAACTAACTCTAATAATATTCCAATTCCACGGCCTTTTAAAAAGGAGATTACGATCACTTATTAGATTTGATCAGAGAAACTAAAAAAAGGCTGTAATATTATTTAAATGAAAACAAGACGTACACTCTTTTTTTAGGAAGTCGTGTAATCATACTAATATTTTCTAATATTATAAATGCGAAAGTGTGTTTGTTTATTGGTTTATTGGTTTGTCCTTCAATCACGCCACAACGGAGTAATGGATCGACGTGCTTTTTGGCATGGGTATAGTTGCGGTCCAGGAGAGTGACATAGGCTACTTTTTATCCCGGAAAATTAAGGAGTTCCCGCGGGAATAAAAAAAAATAAACCACACGGACGAAGTCGTGGGCATCATCTAGTAAATAAATAAATAAGTAACCAAGGATTTGAAATTGTAATGGTCTCCAACTCTTAATTGAATTAAGACGTTTCTTGTTCGCAAGACGTAAGCCTGATTGATCAGCAATTACAATGATTTATTCATCTGAGTCTAGAATCTAGATAGATATCTAGGCTACACTGAGATTGGTTCTATCTATTTGTCAATGCAAATGCTCACAGAAATTCAGATGAAATAATACTTACTTGGACAGAAGTAGCAAATTAACAGGATAATGCTTGGATATAAAACAATGATAGTTAATACAATGCAATGATGACAGTTGTATTGCCATCGCCAATTTACTTGTGTAATATATCGTTTGTAAGTTGGTAAGAAAATTATTTCAAAAATTCCGTTATATAATTGCACACGCGTGGTCAATATAAATACTGATCAAGCTATTAAAACAACGAGTATCAAGCATGAATTACGTAACTACGGCTAGGACTTATATGAAATTCTGAAATGTGACGTCATTAAAGTTCGACGCACTTTGATCGATTGTTTAAAATGGTTATTCAACATAAAACTATCAGGGGACGTGGATATTACGACTTTTGGGAGATCCTCTATTTAATAATCACTAAAAAATAATTTATTTGAATAGTAGTCAAATACCCAATTGAGGGCCGTAGAGACACGGAATAGGGAGATGTGGTGAAATCGAAGGGAGGCATTTGCCCAGGTCGCGCCTCGTGGGAGAGTACAACCTAATTTAGGTAGATTATAAGTATCAGAAGTGTCTGGAAGATCTAAGTTGGAACATGTTACTTGGGAATAAAATAAACTCCAGAACTCTGTTTTTCTCAACAGGTGACCTCTTCGTGCTGGTGTTCGCGATGGACTGTCGCGAGTCGTTCGAGGAGGTGATCCGTCTCCGGGAGCAGATCCTGGAGACGAAGGCCAGTGCCAGCAGCGGCAGCAGTCGAGGCCGGAAGCAGGCTCCTAGGGTTCCCATGGCCATAGCTGGCAACAAATGCGACAGGGACTTAAAGTATGACTTTTTACGATATATATGATTTTAATAAAATCACCGAGATGCATTATAAAATTATTCTCGTCTGACACCACATATGGCGAGTGGTTCGTTCATCGGTGGAATGCCAAGGCAATTGTTTTAAAAATCTCATAACGCTCATTTTCCCCTTGTACTCTTTGTTTATTACGGTAGCCAAGATTTATCGACTGCTGAAAGCGTACACAACTTCTTTTCTGTGAAAACATGATCAGGCATTTTTCAATAAAAACAAATAAAAAAAGCTCGGAAGAAATTCTAGCCATGCTATGACTGCTAGAGAGAACAAACAAGTAGTCCCAAAATTATTAATATCATACTAATATTATAAATGCGAAAGTGTGTTTGTTTGTTGATTTATTGGTTTGTTGGTTTGTTGGTTTGTCCTTCAATGACGCCGCAACAGAGCAAGGAATCGGCCTGATTTTGCATGGGTATAGTTGAGTACCTACCAGGGAGAAAATTTTCCGGGATAAAAAGTAGCCTATGTCACTCGACATAGGCTACTTTTTATCCCGGAAAATTAAGGAGTTCCCGAGGGAATCAAAAAAACTTAAACAAAGCGGATGAAGTCGCGGGCATCAGCTAGTTATTTATACTTCGATTAATTATTTTTCAATAATGTTAATTTACTTCCGCCATAAAACTGAAGTAAAATCCAATCATGCTAAATCATATCCATTATTAATAGATTCCGTAAACTTGCTTTATTTTTTCTAGGACTGTACAACCCGACGAGGCGACCGCGTACTGTGCAACCCAGGACTCAGCGTGCGTGTTCGTCGAGACATCAGCCAAGAGGAACTTCCACGTCGACGATCTATTCTATGAACTTTTCGTTGTAGCCAATTTACCTTTAGAAATGGCCCCGAATCACCACAAACGGGTGAGCACAGCATTTGGCAGCCCGTGTACCTTACCCCCAACCAGCAGTCAAAGCAGCAGAAGCAAGAAATGCACCTTATCAATAAAGAGAAGATTGTCAGATGCCTGTGGGGTAGTCGCACCTAACGTCAGGAGACCTAGTATACGTACTGATCTAATGATTATGAGAACCAAAACGTGTGCCAAAGGGGACAACGACAGCGTCAGTGGCAGTCCAAAGCTCAATTTGAATAGACTAGTACGTTCGAGTCCGCAAAACGACAAACGTTCATGCGTGATTCAGTGATAGTAACAATAGAGGAATATAGGATTATAAAATGTCGGTTGGAAGATTTGGACAGGTGCTATATGAAATCTGGTTCAAGCTGTAGACGATTAGCTTGGATCTCAGTCCGATTTCGAGTCCCATATATTGTAACGCTAACTGTGAATGCAGAGTCAGGAAAAACCAATCGACCAAATGAGAATTGGACTGAGTCTGCAAAACTGAAGCAATGCTAGCAAATACGAGGTACGTTTTAACGTGCTACCTGCGATCGTTGCATATATTGTACTTTTTTTATCCTCTACCAATCCTACTGGTGATGTTAGCGTTAAAGCATAGTTTATTAACCAGATTTCCGTCCTATTCTCATTTGAATAGAGTTAAGAGTCATAGTAATATTTTAAAAATTTAATCCATGATACCACTATCACAAAGATTTAATTGATCAGGCCTTTGGTTTGTAAGAACCGTTTCTTGAAATTCTGATTCTCTATAAAATAATTGCGTGTTACATGAAATACCTACATGATTATTGTAAATGATATTCTAATCGGGTCGAATGCTTTGTTTGTGAAAAAATGGTTGGATGCGGGGATACAATGCAGAAGACCATGTCTTGTAAAGCTTATTTTGCTATAATCTGTAAATATGGGTTGACCTATACACCACCGGATCTACATGCAGGAAAAGCAATTACTCACAACCTCCAACCTCAGAGCGTATATAGAGCAATCTCAGAAGGTTTATACTCTTGAATATAGATAAATAAGAATTTATAGATGCAATATTTAATATACATAAAAAATAGTAATAATAATGTATGACAAGGTAATAAATAAAAAAAGTACATCAGCCGCTCATTCTGACCCAACAAAGCAAGGCGAAAAAAGAAAAGTAAAACAGCTAGAAAAGGTCTCCGATCATCATGTCGGAGGACAAAAAGCGGCCACAAATAAAAAAATGTATATATAGATAAATATGAATACGCTTGCAATAAATTGTGCATTGTTTGGTATAGGTATTGCTTTTCCTGCATAGCGGGACGGGCGTTGGTTTGCCATCGTCGTACTATACAGAATTATCTGGTATAGCAAATTAATCTTGTATGTCCTTGTGTAAAAGGATAGCTATTGTAAACTTGGTTTATGCATTGTGCGTGACTTATGTATCGTTGTACCTTATTGTGGAATATCTATGAAAGATTGCTTTTGTATTATTACTTACTGTCTTTAAATCTTTCGAAGTTACTTCTATTTTTTTATTTTTTATTTTTATATTCGACTTCTATTTCGTTGTTATTTGATAGTTTAACATTATATCGTTGACAAGGGACCAAAAATGTTCTCTCTTTATGTGAATTTTAAGCTTGGGGTAACTCCAAGGAATATTATAAAATGCGTTAAAAGTTCTAGGTACCTTTTGTTTGAAAAATTGATAAAGTACATTCGATCTAATTTATTAAATGCTGGTCGGCTTTGTTCGTGTACTTAATAGAAAAGTGAAAATGCACTGATATATCGTAAAATTTTAAAAATCGACAGAATTGGTATAAAATCGGTATGATTGCATCAGAAGAAAATTACCTAGCTGCCTATTATGACGTTCATTACCTTTTTGTTTCCAGTTTTTTTTCATATCCCATAAATTGGAATATCTGCCGGTTAGAGTTCAAATTAATTCAATCGATCTTCCAATTGATCGGAACTTGAACAACAATTATTTTGTCCTTTAGCGACTGTGTCAATACTCAATAAAATAAGTAAGTAAGTAAGTAAAAACACTTTATTACACACAAACAATTAATAACAAAACAGAGGTAAAACTAATCGTGACAGAATTTACAACTTGTTACATTGTAAAGGCGGCCTTATCACTATGAGTGATCTCTTCCAGGCAACCTTTCTAAGAAAGGAGATTAGTTGCATGATGGCAGGGTGGTGCACACGTGTAAATTTCTAAAAGAAAAATAATTTGCTTTTAGAAATTTGGACAAAAGCAGGAGCCTTAATACGTAAAAATGATTGCTACAGTGTAACTATTGCAATCAGCTCTGATCGGTTAACACTCAATTCAGCCACTCTTATCAATTGAAACTGTAACAATGATTGATGCAGCTCTTACGTTTATAGGGCTACAGACTAGCTTTTTTAAATTAGATTGATAGACCCATTTATTTAAATGTATCTTTTATAGAAATATATTTCATTGAATGATAAAATGATAAATTGTTATATTATAAGTAATAGTGGAAACATACTCACAACACAAGTTGTGACTCGATGAACCACGACAAGTGAAGATAAATTAAATACTAAACTACTACTTTCTAGATGCACACTACAATGTAATACCTACGAAGCGAAGCGGCTTCGCGGGGGTGAGTGTGTTTCCACCCTAATCCTTGTTACGTATCACTGTATATCATGTCCTTTATATTATCATATTGTAACTAAATATTCTACTGTGTATCTTTTTGTGATCTTTATCTATACCTTCTTGTCCGTAATGCTGAAAATAAATATGTTTTTAAAATGTGTCTATTTCTTTTATCACGCGACTTTATAAAAGTGATAATTAAATCAGTGCAACACATGGTGTTTCCTATAATTTCAATTAAAATATTTGAAGTTTCAAAGATATGTAATATTAAAAATACCTTCAAAGCTGATTTTATTTTAAAACTAGCTGGTGCCCGCGACTTTTTCCGCGTGGTTTAAAGTTTTTTTGATTCCCGCGGGAACTCCTTAATTTTCCACCTATGTCACTTTCCAGGTCCTCAACTATACCCTTGCCAAAAATCACGTCGATCCGTTGGGGCGTGATTGAAGGACAAACCAACAAACAAACACACTTTCGCATTTATAATATTAGTATGATTATTCGAACTTTTAGGTATTTAATATAGGCTAGGTATATAATTTTTGAAATAATTTATGAACATAATATAGTATACAAGTGTTTATAAATTGAATCGCTGGCAGTGCCATACATAGCTCAAACTGCTGGGTCTAGGAGTTTTAGATTTTGGAAACTATGTTTTAACTGTAGAAAGTACCTAGTAGTTATACGACCATAGCTTTTCAAAAACTCCACTCAAATGAAGCCGAGGAAGATCGGCATAAAAATTTAACGGTGTCTTGAATAGGGGTGATGACAGCTCAATAAAATCAGCAACTCTTAATCAAACTTAAAAACGCGCTTTTGGTAAGAAAGTTTCTATGAAATACATAGTTGTGACGTCATCAAAAATTAAAGCACTTTTTTTCTCGAATCAATAGTTTAAAATAATTATCAAACTTTAACCGAGGGTGTGAATTTTAGGTTTTTTGGAAGACCCTCTATTAAATAATCTAATAAGTAAGAAATATTTTTTTGACATAGGCATCATCCCTATTATAGGAATTAAAAGAGTACAATAATTCTTGAAAATTTTATTTATTTTTACTCATCATTATCATTTATCATTTTTTATTTTGACTTTGGCTTTCAGCGGTAGAAGTTATTGTAAAAAATAATTAATTAATATTATGAATTACGTGTTCTTTTCAAGATTCCTGACAAGTAGATTTATTAGTCGTTTATTAAGACGATCTGATTCCGCGGACGATGCTACAGTTTGTTTCATTTTGTCATAATTAGATTTGATGTCATCAAGTAGCATCATAACTTTAATTTTGAACAGCCTCGTCTGCTCTTCTGTCATAGTTTCAAATTCTGGTATGAGACTCATTAGGAAATAATGCATTGATTCCATGTTCGTTCGTGGAGGTTCTTGAGTAAGGGAATATTGAGTATTTTCTTGAACTGGACATGCTTCTTCGGTTTTTTTACGAGTTGATGCACTGTCTTTTTCTCTTTTTCTTTTACGAGTAGCTGGTACTTCTAGTTGGAATAACGGATCTGGTTGGTCCTCTGCAGTATTTTGAACTTCGTTTATTGGATCACCAAAAATATTCTGCTCGTCTTCTTCAGATTTAACAGTACATAAAAGAATGTCATTATCTTTACCTCCAGTGGAGATATTAAAAGGAAAACTATCTTCCCTGTAATCTGTATTATTCAGTGGTTTCATGAATGGTAAAACGAAAGTTAAATATGAACTTAGATAGTACGGCTTCTTGACTTTTTCACTGGGTTTCAAGCTTCTAAGAAGAGAACTTCGTATGTTGCGCCATTTTTCTTTGCATTCGGTAACTGGAACAAAAAATAAGTTAAGCATTTTTCATTGACTTCTGAAATTATTACTTACATAGGATTAGTATAGAATTAGCTACAAATCAATAATAAATCATTATTTGGAAATACAAAGATAAAATACAAACTATGACACAAAAATAATTTAAAAAAAAACTATGCTCCGAGGTACTTAAGTGGGCGATACACCGCCAACTTCCTAACTATGGGCTAAACTGAGGATTTCTTGTCAGAAATCTATCTAAATGTAATGGGAATGATAATCAATGCTTAATTAGGGCCTGACTCGGGAATCCAATCGAATCGGGAAAAGAATCTTACGACCAAGATATATTTTTTGGCCCGGCCACAATAATATTTAAATAATTGTATGTCATATTAGTTTTATCCTAGTTGCAAGGCTATTAATGTTATTTAGTTGTGCCACACTGTATAATTGAAATAAATTTATCTTTATCTTTATCTTTATTGTACCTATCCGTTTTCGCTAAAGCGTTAAAACGATTATTATAGAAAGAGAATAGACACGAAACGTATGTAACTTAGCTAGGGGGGCAGGATTTGTAATTAGATATCTAGGTAATTAAGGAAGCTCTTAATTACTTGTTAAGTTCGTCGCATACGACACATGCCCCCAAGCTTCGTCTGTCAGGTCTTTACGGTTGTATTCAGGCAAGGAGCTGTTGTAGAGACATTCGTACTTCTCTACCTCCTGAACTAGACGTAGTTCGGACGTCATGTTTTTCACGCTGCTGCGCATTTGTTTCTTTAACTGCGTTTTCATTTACTATGATCACAAGTTTTGGGGTTGCTAACATCGATTTAATTGGTACCTAAGTCAATGGGTTGCTAACATCGATTTAATGGTTGCTAAACAAAAAGTAAACCTTAATTTCATTTAAACGTAAGTAAGGGAGGAAGGATGAATCTGTGATGTGATGAAATTTAGTACAGAGATAGGTTGTATCCCCGAAAAAGTATATTTTTTATTGAGGAGCTCCAGGGAATAAAAAAAACTAAATCCAAGCGTACGAAGCCACGGGCATCAAATATTGTATTTGAACGCGTTGGTCAACTCTGTCTGCTACGCTATAACGGCCCATCTTTTCAAGATTTTGATGAAATTTTGTACAAAGATAGATTGTATCCTCGAAAAGGATATTTTTATCTCTGAAAATTTAGGAGCTCCCGGGATTTAAAAAACTAAATCCACGCGGACGAGGCCGCGGGAATCCAATATTATAATTTAGTCAACTGACGGCATAGAAGCACTAAATCGGTCAATTAATTTCTGAATGTTTCCGCTAGGGGCGCTGGCAGCAGCTGTATTATACAAAGCTTTGATAAAAGAACGCAGCTGTCGTGAGTAAAAAGGTAAGTGCCGTAAACGGTAAAGATACCAAGATACACAGGTCTACAGGATATTAATGAACGCAGCGGCGGCGAAAGTTTGAAATGATAAGAACTTGATTAACCGTAATTTATACTACTCTTAAGAGCTATATGACACGAATCGGTAATGACAACAGCGTGGGAACGCGGAGTCAGCGCGGATCGGACCCGGTATGCGCGGTGCGGGCCGCGGGGTAACTAGTTTGCTGTATGCCGATTGCCGCGTCACCGCACCGTACCGCGCCCTCCCCGCGCCGCGTCCCAACGAGTTGCGCTGTCGGGTCTGTTCGGCATTTCCCGCTAGCAGAAACATTGTTATGTAGTGTGGCGTCTATCGTGTCTTTTCGGCATTGCTCGGCATCGCTATGATAGCGAGACTCCAAGCGTTCCGAGGCGTGACGTAACAAAGAATGCTTGCATATCCTTTGTTAGGGTATAACTCATTTATGCTCGTACGAACTACGAATGTAAGTAAATTCTTAGGTTAGTCCTATTAATTAATCATTCATTGATATTTCAACAGAGGGTGATAAGATGGGGCAAATTCACAGTTCACTGACACAGTTTAAAAATATTATTTAGGTAGGTACCTACTTCCTAATTCCTACTGACCTTTTTACGCCTATTTTAGATCAAAGTTATAAATTATGTAAATTAATCCAGGAAGGTATAGTATTAATCCAATTAACAGATAATTAATTATATATCTAAGTCTTGTCTTCATAGGTTGAGTATCAATCTGTCTGGTTGCTAAGTAGTTTTAGCCTGCAACCAAAGAGAAAAAAAAATATTGCCGAGATTAGCCTCCCATTAACCCATTCATCCACCCAACCAAACCCATATTCATTACTTACTTGTTCAGAGCTGTCAGCAATATTTTAATGCAATTTTTATTGCCCACTTGCTTTATTAGTAGTATTACAAGTAAAGTAGTGAGCATAATTGGTTGAATTTCAAAACAATTGTGAATAGACATTTTCTAGGCAAGCGTGCTCCAACAGTAATTTTCATAAACATGAGTGTCGTCAAGAGCCTTGCATTCTAATAACATTTTATTAATCAGTTAGTACTTTTTTTTCTTTATTAACTTAAAATACCATTCATTTATGCATTTTAGATAATATTGTGAGCTTCTGCAGCGATAAATAAATGCAGAAAACTAAAATAAAAGAAATATAAAAAGAGCGTAACATGCAAAACATATAGTCCAACTCTATGCCGCCAAAACATTCCGTTTGAACGGCCGGCGTACCTATATTCAATCAAAAATAAACATCAAGCGGCGGAAAAACAACAGAAAGATACGTGCGAGAGTCCAATGGGCGAATGCAAACACTACAGCCATGTTGACTCGGCTTCAATTAGAGCAGGTAGAGGTACCTACTACCTACACACACAGAACAAAAAATAGAAATTTTAATTGTATTATCGATTGATGAAAATTTTGCATTATCATGTAATGTATCATGTACCTCATAAGAGAGAGGTCCTGCAGAGCGATAGGTCCTCTGTTATCATTGGGGGCCAGAGAAGTCGTCAAAAAGGGTACCCACAAGCGTTAGATGAAAATCAATAATATACCAGCCCACATAGAACTTACGAGTGCTTTTATAAGCGTATAAGAGTGTCGAATGGAGATTGTATCCTTACAAAAGTGTTTTATGAGTTATTATGATAACTCATAAAACACATATGAATAATACAGACTAATACATAAACATTAAACATATATGAATAACATATAAACATATAATATGTATTATTCATATATAAAGCACGGCACACTGCAGCGCGCAACGCGACAACGCGAATCGCGGCGAAGAGTATCAATAAGTATCGTTCTCTACTTCTACTAAGCTCTAATTCCCTTTCTCAAGTTTCCCTTTCTCAAGTCTCAAGTTGCAGTGTGCCCAACAGTGGGACGTTAATGAGCTGTAGTGGTGGTGATGGTGGATGGGTTGGTTTGTAGCACGGGGGGCTTACTATTGACGATCTTTTTTAGGGTTCCGTACCCAAAGGGTAAAAACGGGACCCTATTACTAAGACTCCGCTGTCTGTCTGTCTGTCTGTCTGTCTGTCTGTCTGTCTGTCTGTCTGTCTGTCTGTCTGTCTGTCTCCAGGCTGTATCTCATAAACCGTGATAGCTAGAAAGCTGAAATTTTCACAAATGATGTATTTCCGTTGCCGCTATAACAACAAATACTAAAAATTTAAAAAATATATATATTAAGGGGGGTCCCCATACAATAAACGTGTTTTTTTCGTATTTTTTTGCTCAATATTAAAAACGGTAACAGGTAGACGGTTCAAATTTTCACAGAATATTAAATTGTATATTACCTTTCAAAATAAATAATTAAATATCAATAAAGTAAATATTAAAGGGGGGCTCCCATACAACAAACGTAATTTTTATTTTTAATACGTCATAAATCGTAAAACTTACTACAGGTTTGTACGGAACCCTCGGTGCGCGAGTCCGACTCGCACTTGGCCGTTTTTTTAGAATTATACTCCTATTTTAGGGACATTAAGGTACCTCATATAAAAATGCAATTTGTCTAGTTTTTATTGAGCAGGGTGGCTATACACGTTCATCATTTCCAGTTCTAATTTTCCATTTACACGGGAAAATGATCCATTCCCAAAGCCAATTACTTTTTCAAAAGCATTCAAACGTTCGAAAAATGTAGCTCAACAACTACCTATCGGAAGAATTCGTGAAAATACCTGCACGCTAGTATTGAAAGGTATTCGCATTTCACGTTAGGTACTTCAATACATGCGAGTTTACAGGAGTTCACTAACCTGCCTACATGCTAATAATCCATACTTCCATACAAATCGTCATATCATACTAATATTATAAATGCGAAAGTGTGTTTGTTTATTGGTGTATTGGTTTGCTGGTTTGTCATTCAATCACGTCGCAACGGAGCAACGGATTGACATGATTTTTGGCATGGGTATAGTTGAGGACCTGACAGACACTGACCTGAGACCTGAGAGACTAAGTGACATAGGCTACTTTTTATCCCGGATAATTAAGGAATTCCCGCGGGAATCAAAAATCTTTAACCACGCGGACGAAGTCGCGGGCATCAGCTAGTACTTTAAAATATTATAAATGCGAAAGTGCCTTTGTTTGTTGGTTTGTCCTTCAATCACGCTGCAGCAGAGCAACGGATTGACGTGATATTTTTTACTTTACGTGTAGGGGAGTTCCGAGGTACCCTAAAAAAAATTTTTTTTTTTCAAATTTTATTTTACCACTTTATCGGCGTGATTAATATGTATACCCATATTAAATTCCAGCTTTCTAGTACTAACAGCCTCTGACATTGCTGAGGTCGTCATTCCTTTCATTAAACATTATGGTGGGGTTCTTCAGAATAATGACTCCCAGATACTTTCGCATACAACTTGAGCACAGGGTACGGAATTTCGACTGTTTGGTTTAACGATTATTAAGATGTTAGTGTGATGCTCCGTAAACAAGAAACAGTGAAATTTGAGTCCACCAAATCTCGTTAATTAGTAGTTTAGCTAAGTACTTAATTATAATAAAAGTAAATTATTAAAAAAAAAGTACTTAAGTTATTTAATAAGTCATTTGTTAGAAAATTAAGAAACCTATTAGATATACTCATCTAAATATATGATATGAAAAATTACCAGTATTTATATTCTTTCACAATAGTGTATTTAAAAAATCCAATAGCCACGTAATTTTTCGGGATAAAAAGTAGCCTATGTATCTTTATCTGTGCAAATTTCGTCAAATCGGTTGAACAGATGGGACGTGAAAGCGCAGCAGACAGACAGACAGAGACGCTTTCGCATTAAAAATATGGATAATACAACAGTACGAGTGGGCCAGGCAGACGTTGTTCTGCCCTGAACCTAGAACCTACGGGGTCCTATTGTGAATCTAAACCATCCCGGGACCCACTTAAACACAAAAAAAACATCAAAATCGGTCCAGCATTAATTTTAATTTATATAGATTATGGAATACTATGCTATTACGAGTCTACCATTCACGGTCTACCTATTGTACCCTCAGACTATCCTTGTTATATAATGGGAAAATAAAGAATCAAATTAAATAACTTAGATAGGTTAGTTACCTAATTCGGAAAAAAATGAACAGTTGAAGATGTTCTTAAAAAGAACAGTACCCTTACTCTGAGATTGATCGAATTTAAAATACGGTCTCACTAAGTGAGGTGAATCACATTTGAGTCATACTAAAATGGACCCAAATACTCTTGATTTAAAGCCACAAATTCAGTGCAACCGATTCAAATTTCGAAACGTATCGTTTGGAGCGCTAGCTGTGAATGCATACACGAAATTGAGCTCTAAAATAATAAGATTAAGATTCATTTTAGTTTGATGCATATGTAATTCACCTCACTTAGTGAGACCCTGTGGTGAGACCGTATTTTAAATTCGAACAATCTCAGAGTAAGGGTACAGTTTCCCATTATGTGTCTTATAAATAAACCTTCAGAAAAATCTTATCAAGTCAGCTGCCAGTACAATATTTCAGATCATATCGGCTTCTCCGTTGTATCGCGGTGGGCCGTGGCTGTGAATGAGTGGAACCTACTAAATAGATTGAGAGTTGGTGGTAGCTAGTATAATGCTACTTCATTGCGTGGATTGAAGGCTTTTGGTTCCCGCTGAAAGTCTTTTATTTTAATTAGAGCTAATCATCTATAGGTACTTATATTATAAAAATGCGAAAGTTTTGATGGATGGATGTTTGTTACTCAATCACGCCCGATAGTATGGAATAACACACAGGGTACTTTTTATTCCGGAAAATCAATGAGTTCTCGGTTTTATAAGAGCTGCCTTTTATTAATTTTACATCTCTCATATTCGGTAAGTAGGTCCTTATTACCCCCAAATGGAGCTTGTAGGTGACCAATTAGCGCTCTGGGGTAATAATGTAGCTAGAAAAGCCATAGGGCGGTAAGTAATTAAACAAAGTATGATGGTTAGATGTACGCGAACTTTTTGAAAGAGTGAAGAGTTTTTTTTTAAATTACTTACCGCCCTAGGGCTTTACTAGCTACATTATTACCCTAGAGCGCTAATTGGTCACCTACAAGCTCCATTTGGGGAGTAATAAGGACCTACTTTACCTCACAATCGAGATGTAAAGCAGAGTAGTTAGCTCGGGTGTAAGCATCAATTGTACCCTCGAACTATAGGCGCCCTCCCTGCGCTCGTGCGCCTAAATATCTCGGGCTGCAATTGATGCCTTACAACCCTTGGCTACTAATCTACTATTATTAGTACATTGAACAATGAAGAAATGATAAATAAATAAAAAATAATTCTAATTAAGTATATTTACTAAAAATACACGCCGTCCAAGTGATTTCTCACGGGACTAAATCAACCTCAAATAAATGTTTGTTACACAATCACGCCCGATAGTCTGGAATAACACACAGGGTACTTTTTATTCCGGAAAATCAATGAGTTCTCGGTTTTATAAGAGCTGCCTTTTATTAATTTTATTAGTACATTGAACAATGAAGAAATGATAAATAAATAAAAAATATTTCTAATTAAGTATATTTACAAAAAATACACGCCGTCCAAGTGATTTCTCACGGGACTAAATCAACCTCAAATGAATGTTTGTTACACAATGACGCCCGATAGTCTGGAATAACACATAGGCTACTTTTTATTCCGGAAAATCAATGAGTTCTCGCGGGAACCAAAAACCTTAAATGGATGTTTGTTACTCAATCACGCCAGAACGGCTGAACGGATCTGGATGAAAGGGAAAGATAGATAATAGTCTGGAATAACAAATATGCTACTTATAAAAAGTACCGCGGGAAATCTTGAATTTTCTGGGATAAACCCAGAAAATTCAAGAGTTCCCGCGGGAACCAAAACACCTCAATCCACGCGGATGAAGTCGCGGGCATCAGTTAGTAAAAAATATTTCATTCATTTATTGATTAATATTCTATGCAAGCGCATTCCAACCTAGACCTCATCATTGCTTTGCACTAAGCATGACTATCACACAATAAAAAAATGTAAAAAATATCTGCCAACAGCTCCTTATCTATTTCGCAAGGTTGTCTAGAAGACATTGTTATTTAGTGATAAGACCCACCTCGTAAATATTTCTTTTCTGTTTGATAAAAGTATTTATTTTTTAGGAATTGAACCTACCTGAAGGTATTATTTGCAAACTTTCTTTGATTTTCTCTGACACATTATTTTGGTCGGTTAGGTACATACTTTTATTTATTGATGAGTTTATTTTACACCCTTGACTGCGATCTCACTTGATGGTAAGTGATGATGCAGTCTAAGATGGTAGCGGTATGGCAGTTATGCGGTTTGTACACGGCATCGTACCGTAACGCTAAATCGCTTGGCGGTACGTCTTTGCCGGTAAGATGCAATATACTTAAATATACTAAACGCCATACGATTATAGTACATTACATCGCGAGACCGGGAAGTACGCGTTTTCTGGTCGAGTGTTAGTTAGACGGCTATATACGAGACCAGAAAATGCTCTCCCGGTCGAGGTGTGTATAGTGCTTTTCTAAAAAATGAAACAAGTGACTTTTTTTTAAATAAGTATATTTTATACTTTAAATTTTTTTTTTGCGCTGCGAGTGCTGTACGCGTAATACGATATAGTTACAAGATATTCAGGAAGAAAGATTCCAAATTCAAACTTATGATATGTAATGAAAATACATACATTCTTTACTGGCCTAGGCCGGGAAGTTTAACTTTCGAACTCATTTACAGGGTATGAAATGTGCACATTTCATATCATTAAAAAAAAAAAAACGGTAAAAGCAAACATCGTGAGGAAACCCGCATGGCCAAGAATTCTTCGTAATGTTCTCGAAGATGTGTATCTGTTAGAGTTGAAATGGTTTTGGTGGTGATGGATTGGCTATTCAAAATGTGACTATAAAATAAATATACAACAAAGGTATTCCAAATACAAAGGATTCCTAAATCGCGTTAAAATAATAACAACTTCAAGCGGCTCGCTTTCCGTGATATTTATTCAAAGGAAAACTCGCTTCTATCCCGTATCACCCTCACGTACCAACCGAAAAGACAACTTAAAGTTACATTAATTAATGTGTTTTTAGGACTGAATAGTATTTGCTTAATGTTGAATGAATATTTATATACAGTTTTCTCCTTTAATTTATATAAATAAATAAAGCCTTTGTTTCCACGTAACCTCGTTCGTACGTAAGTTACCTAACACAATTTTTTTTTTTCCACCACAAGTTAGCCCTTGACTGCAATCTCACCTGATGGTAAGTGATGATGCAGTCTAAGCCCGCCAACCCGCATTGGAGCAATGTGGTGGGTCTAAGCTCTAAATCCCTCTCTCCTATGAGAGTGGAGGCCTTTGCCCAGCAGTGGGACGTTAATAGGCTGTAGTGGTCGTGGTGGTGTACAAACTAATTAGCCACAAAAATTATCGTTTTACGTGACCTCTAGTTGCATAAAAGTACCTACTTACACTTTTGCACGGAACTGAGATAATGCCTGAGCTTTTCTTTTTTTATACACTACAAGTTAGCCCTTGACTGCGATCTCACCTGATGGTAAGTGATGATGCAGTCTAAGATGGTAGCGGGCTAACCTGTTAGGGGCATGGCAGTTATATTAAACCCATACCTCTATTCGGTTTCTACACGGCATCGTACCAGAACGCTAAATCGCTTGGCGGCACGTCTTTGCTGGTAGGCGTCTTTGCGTGGTAACTAGCCACGGCCGAAGCCTTCCACCAGGCCAGACCAGGGAAAATTCAGAAATTATAAATTCCCAAATTGACCCTGCCGGGGATCGAACCCGGGACCTCCGCATGTTAAGACAACAGCGCTTTACACTGCGCCACGGAGGTCGTCGCTTCAGGGATAAATACCTACCTAGCTCTCTCAAGTGGCCGCAACTTCCTTCAAAGTGAGTATAAATCATGTTTTACCCTTCACACATCCCTTGAGATTGCTCCTTGCTTATTCAAAAGCAATAAGCCGCTTGGACTGCTTGCGGAGCTTAGACATCGGTTTAATATAATTACTTGAGTTATTTTTGAAGGGAAAACTTCTTTAGCCGCGTTGAACACTTTGGTAATGGGTAAACTTGTGGATTTACGTCACCGACATGCGCATCACCGACATGCTCGCGTTGTTACGAAGACAAAAGGTCTTAAATATAAATATACAACATTCGTAATAAAACTTTAATGCCTTAGTTTTAAGGTACTAAAATTTTAAGTTATAAGTTTTCACTTCTATCGGCAATCTCTATGACTGACATTTTTTTTAATTTTCTTAATATTATAAAAAACATGAGAAATCCACATTTCATAAGTTTGAATATTTGATGCTTGTTACTTCTTCACGCCACAATGGCTAATACCGATTTGGCTGTTGGAATAGAGATAACCTGAGAAATTAATGAGTTTCCGCTAGCATCAAAAAACCTCAATTCACGCTAATTTAATCTAAGGTTCTTGGAAAATCTCGTAGGATCCCGAGGATTCCCGTGGGAATGTTATTGATTTTTGTCTTGATTTTCCGGAGTAAGAAGTACGAAATTTCGTCGCTTGACGGCCTAGAACAAACAGAACAGGGGGTCTACTCTCTTTCTCTAAAACGAAACTTCGCAAACGAACGTAATTAGTCTGTTATTAGACCCACACAAAATCGTTCAATCCAATCGGTCACGGAAAATTTCTATGGATCCGTAATTCGTCTGCGTGTACGAAAACGAAATAGAGAGGAGCTTAAAGATAATAATATTATGTAGGAGAGGAGTTAACGAAGTTTCGTTCGTTTGTTTGCGAAGTTTCGTTTTAGAGAAAGAGAGTAGACCCCCAGGCCCGCTGTTGTTGTCTTAACGTGCGGAGGTCCCGGGTTCGATCCCCGGCAGGGTCAACTTGGGAATTTATAATTTCTGAATTTTCCCTGGTCTGGCCTGGTGGGAGGCTTCGGCCGTGGCTAGTTACCACCCTACCGGCAAAGACGTGCCGCCAAGCGATTTAGCGTTCCGGTACGATGCCGTGTAGAAACCGAATAGGGGTATGGGTTTAATATATCTGCCATGCCCCTAACAGGTTAGCCCGCTACCATCTTAGACGACATCATCACTTACCATTAGGTGAGATCGCAGTCAAGGGCTAACTTGTAGTGGATAAAAAAAAAAAACGGTTTAACAGTGATGAGCCATTAAAGCATAGCAGACAGACAGACTACGTTTGCATATTTATAATATTTGTATGGATTTTGTGAATAAATAGAAATATTATGTACTTATATATCGAACTAGATGATGCCCGCGACTTCGTCCGCGTGGATTAAATTTTTTTGATTCCCGCGGGAACTCCTTAATTTTCCGGGATAAAAAGTAGCCTATGCCCTTCCCCGGGATATAACCTACTTCTATACCAAATTTCAGCAGATAACTTTACTTTTGAAAACGGAAAGAATAATCTCTCGCCGTTGTCGGATAAAAATAAACTAATTTTCCGGCACAACTAGACGTTTATATAAAAGAACAATTTCCACACCGCACTTACAATGGGATATTATTATGTTTCTTGCGGCGACGGCGAGGATCGTTACTCCGTGTACCATAATATAAAAAGCTTTTTTCTAATCTCGTTTCATTTTCACGTGTGTGAAATTTACGCTATAATAATATTAAGAATTTTGTTTGAAAAAACACAATATTTACACCTGCAGCAAATCCATACTTAATATTATAAATGCGAAACTGTGTTTGTCTGTCTGTCTGCTACGCTTTCACAGCCCATCTGTTCAACCGATTTTAATGCAATTTGGCATGGGTATAGTTTGTATCCCGGGGAAGTACATAGGGGAAGTACTTTTTATCCCGGAAAATTAAAGAGTTCCCGCGGGAACCAAAAAACCTCAATCAACGCGGACGAAGTCGCGGGCATCATGTAGTATTTAGATATAAAATTCATCCTTATTTAAAGGGGTTCATAGAAAATTATAATATACTCGTAGGAAGTATTTTTTTTAGATTTGCTTACGCTTGTGGGGTACCTATCGTTATACGTCGTGTTGGGATAAGTATTCCATTTTAGATGCCTCAGTTTGCTTTACAGCGGTTTTGTGCTTTGTAACTAACGCTCGTGTACTTCACGTTATATGCTTTCTTTACATTGGCGATAGTAAGTAGATCAATCACTTGCCCTTGACATACATACATTGTAAATTCCAAGATCAAACTTTTTTCACATTTAGTTTTATTGTGACAATTAATAGGCTTGTAAAAGTTTGAAAAGGAATCAATTTAGTTTGAAAATAGAATGATCAACTAAACATAAATAATTTTCAGGATTATTTGATGTGACCTCAGTTTATTATGTTGTTGCTACTCAATCGAGTGGTAAAAAAAGGTATATTCTCTTACATGGAAATGAAAAGTATACTTAAATATTTTTAGGGAGTAGTAGAAGACATATTCTATCTTCTATACAATATGTAAAAACCAGTGCTGTGACTGATAGACTGAGAGACAACGCATCACAGCCTAAAACAAAGAACCTAGAAATTTGAAATTTGTAGGATATATTCATTGAGTAACCTATGGATGCACTTAGAAGGAAGAAACTTGATACAAAGACACAGGAATCAACTTGTAATAAACAAATTTAATAATATGCGGTAAATTATTATGTCGTTATATAAGATTATAATATCGTCGCTGTTTTCTGTTCGAGTACTCGCCTGTTTTAAACGAGGCATACAAAGTTTAACCTACTTACGTGAATGCAATGCTAATTAACTTTGTTCAAACAAATCCCACACATTTCGTTGTTATATTTCGCACCTGTTTCTATATAAGGCTACGCAGACGGTAAATAAATATTGCTACAAAATATCGTTATACTTACTAGTCACAAAATCTATCAATAGACTTTCTTCGTACTGTACTTTAATCTCACACAAATACTCTACCACACTCACGCTAGTCTTACCCAGGTTTGTCTACCATAAGGATTAAATCTCCTTTTGTTAAGAAATGGTGAGAGACTGCTAGGTACACGGTATTAACAGACAGTTATTTTATAGGATATATTTGGGTGAGTGTGCTCAGGAGACTTTCCATCTCATACCAGCTTCAGTTTAAGCACCGTACCGCAAGACACCGAGCGAGTTTCCACTTTCCACCCCTATGTCGTTGTCGTTCCTTTTTGGCATGGCTTTATAAAAGCCGGAACTTTCGACACGTTCGTCACTTTACAATCGTGCATTGTCGAGTCAACATCTCCTGAAGATGCTCCGGTTTCGGAGTGAAACGTACGTTGAGAGTGATTTGGTGGATTTGTGTGGTGTGGTGCGGTGCCGGTGCGAATTGCTGGGTGGTGGTTGTTCGCATGCTATTGGTGAAGGACACGCACTGTACCACATAGATTGGTCTGCTGTGGCGGATTATAGCGAATTAAACTTCTCGTTCATTCATTATCATGGACTTCCGCAAAGTAACGCCTGCTTCGATTCAATAAACTATTGATGATTTTTTTAGTGACAAAGTTGCATGGAAGCAACCTGCTTCGCATTCATTACCCCACAAGTCAAGTAATACTTACTTAATACATACATTGTTTACAAAGTGTAACATTTTTCTTCATAAAAAAAGAGCAACTACTGAGTTTTTTGCCGGCTCTTCTCAGTAGAATCAGTTTTCCGAACCGGTGGTAGAGTCTTGACTTATCATAAGTGGCACAAGTTGCCACATTTCATTTTATTATTTACTAGGTACAATATAATTATAGAGTATGTGATACAAGTGTAAGTAAACTTCGTCTACCCGCTTCGCTGAATGTAATTACTTTGGTGTGTTAATTATTGTAGAATGGTGTTGAAACAATAGGGAGAGACTGCTTACTTCGTAACAAATACTTCACGTACCATTAACCCATGGGTACCTAAGGGCGGTGTCAGATTAGCGGTTTTTCGGCGCATGTAAGCTCGTTTTTGGAAGCCCGTATAGGCCCGTATAGGCGCACCCTTTGCCACACCAGCAACTCTTATAGGAACGGTGACGCGCTTACCAGATAGTATACTACTGCCTACTACCAACGTACGTATTACCTACTAGCTGAAGCCCGCGATTTCGTCCGCGTGGTTTAAGTTTTTTTGATTCCCGCAGGAACTCCTTAATTTTCCGGGATAAAAAATCTATGTCACTCTCCAGCTCGACTATACCCATGAAAAAACTCACGTCGGTCCTGCACGATCTCTCTCCGGTCGTGACGG
>OU785234.1:18325000-18347500 GCA_917051295.2 Erebia ligea
TAGGTTAGGTTAGGTTAGGTTAGGTTAGGTTAGGTTAGGTTAGGTTAGGTTAGGTTAGGTTAGGTTAGGTTAGGTTAGGTTAGGTTAGGTTAGGTTAGGTTAGGTTAGGTTAGGTTAGGTTAGGTTAGGTTAGGTTAGGTTAGGTTAGGTTAGGTTAGGTTAGGTTAGGTTAGGTTAGGTTAGGTTAGGTTAGGTTAGGTTAGGTTAGGTTAGGTTAGGTTAGGTTAGGTTAGGTTAGGTTAGGTTAGGTTAGGTTAGGTTAGGTTAGGTTAGGTTAGGTTAGGTTAGGTTAGGTTAGGTTAGGTTAGGTTAGGTTAGGTTAGGTTAGGTTAGGTTAGGTTAGGTTAGGTTAGGTTAGGTTAGGTTAGGTTAGGTTAGGTTAGGTTAGGTTAGGTTAGGTTAGGTTAGGTTAGGTTAGGTTAGGTTAGGTTAGGTTAGGTTAGGTTAGGTTAGGTTAGGTTAGGTTAGGTTAGGTTAGGTTAGGTTAGGTTAGGTTAGGTTAGGTTAGGTTAGGTTAGGTTAGGTTAGGTTAGGTTAGGTTAGGTTAGGTTAGGTTAGGTTAGGTTAGGTTAGGTTAGGTTAGGTTAGGTTAGGTTAGGTTAGGTTAGGTTAGGTTAGGTTAGGTTAGGTTAGGTTAGGTTAGGTTAGGTTAGGTTAGGTTAGGTTAGGTTAGGTTAGGTTAGGTTAGGTTAGGTTAGGTTAGGTTAGGTTTTTTTTTTTTTTTTTTTTTTTTTTTTTTTTATACTTGTACCTCCGACATTGTCAGAGCCTGTGCTAGCTATTATCCTTTCATACTAGTTCTCGCAATTATGCCTCTCGTACTTTCATTCTTCATACTATTCTTTCTATCATTCATCGTCTTTCGTATCTTTATGGGTGGGTTTCCCATCTAACTGTGCTCTACAGGGTACAGGGTTTCTTTATTTAATTAAAAGTTACACATTATTTATTTTACAGTTTTACAGTTTGTTACAGTTATTAGCCTTAGGTCTATTTTCTTATATATGTTTATTTACTAATTACATTATTTGTATGACTACACTTATATACTTAATATATACTGCTATCATACATTTTCTTATACTACCTTATTTCTATTGTTTACAATTTGTACTATTTTTTTGCAAAATTTTAAGAATACTTCCCTATCTCTAGATTTAATTATCGTTGGTAAATTCTGTATTGTCAGGTCAATTTCTAGTGTTTGCTCCAAATTGAATCTGTGTATTGCAAAGACGGGACACTCCAATATGAGGTGCTGGATTGTTTCTTCAGCCTCCGGGTCACAGAGGCAAGATGGGCTCTCCTTGCACCTGAAACGACTCAGGTACGCGGAGAACCCTCCATGCCCCGTGAGCACCTGCGTTATTTGTCCGTCCATTTTGATTTTCCTAACTGTAGAGTGCGCCGTCACCGCCTCGGGGAAAAACATTTTCGTCACGGAAGCCGTGTCCTCCGAACGATACCTTCTGTCCCATTCATCAATCGTACCCTTGCGAATACTGCGCTTGATGAATGAGACAGGGCACCGATCGTAGTCCGGCCTCTTTTTCGATTTCAGGGCCGCTTCCTTAGCGAGCTCGTCGGCTCTCTCATTCCCTTCCAGTCCTATATGAGCTTTTATCCAGAATAGTGAGATTGTCTTTTTCTGGAGATGGCAACATCTCAGGTTGTCTCTGGCTTTGACTGAAAGGGGATGAGAGGAACTGGAATTGGTCACTGTTTCAAGTGCTGCTCTGGAGTCACTGTAAATTCCAATCGTGTTTTCCTTGAGCGACAGCGCCAAATCCGTTGCCTTGCACAGGGCTAGTAGTTCAGCCTGGTAGACGGTGCAGTATGACGATAGAGCAAGTTTGAGGGCCTTGGTCTCCGCAGTCCCCGTCCAGACGGACAGCGCCGCCCCGACCCTGCCCTCAATCTTGCTCCCGTCTGTAAATATGCGCACAGTGTAGTCGCTGTGGCGAGAATATTGTTCCTCGTCCACCAGGTTTTTGAACTTTAGTCCCATTTGTTCCGTAGGATGTGGGGCTTGTATCTTCGGTGCCATCTTCTCAATCTCTCTATCGACTAGCTCACGTCTAGGTGCTCCCTTCTTAGCCTCGTATAACGAGGCTGCCTCACGGACTCGGAGGTCTAGAGGGAGCGTCCCCGTGAGCAAGAGAGCCGAGTTGAGTGACACCGTCCGATACGCCTTGCACATCTTTTGGGCGTAACCCCTTTGTACCGTGCCGAGCTGCTTCCGGATTCCCAGTTTTTCTGCCGCCGGGGCCCATGCGGCCGCGGCGTACAGAATCACCGGTTCCACCGCTGCCGTATATATCGTGCGAATAATGTCGGGGCTGAGACCCCAGCTTACGCGGGCCGCTCTAATAAGTTGTTTGTAGATCCCTATTGCTTTTTTACATGCATTAGCGACGTGGGCGTTAAACGTTAGCTTGTCGTCGATGGTCAGCCCGAGGATCTTAATCTCCGGGGACATTTCGACGCAGACCCCGCCCATGCTCAGGCGCGGTGTGTCGAATTTCAATTTCCTTGTTATCACCATACCACATGTTTTGTGTGGTGCGAATTTTAGCTTGTTCTCGACACCCCACGCCCGAACACATTCGAGGGCAGCATTCGCCCGCCCCTCAATCTCTCGGGCCTCTCCACCGTCGAAGAGCAGCACCACGTCGTCAGCAAAGGCCTGACAATAAACCCCCTTTCGTTCCAACAGCCTGAGAAGTGGGTCCAGCAACAAATTCCACAGGATTGGTCCTCCTATGGAGCCTTGGACGCATCCCTTCTCCGTACTCCTTCTATGTGCTGCTCCCGCATATCTTACTTCTACCATTCTGTCGCTGAGGTAGCTGCCGATGACCCGCCTCAAGTTCACGGGACATTTTTCCTCAGCCAGTCTGGTCTTTATAGCTGGCCACCAAGCACTGTCGAAGGCGCCCTCGATGTCTAAAGAGACTAGTGTTACTAGTCTCTTTTGATCCAGTTTGTTGCGGATGAGTGTTATTAGCGTAACAAGGGCGTCTTCTGTACTCTTCTGTGGCATAAAACCATACTGGCGAGTACTGATCCGAGGTAGCACGTAGAACTTGAGGCGGCCCACCAGCATCTTCTCAAATATCTTTCCCAACACGGGCAAAAGCCCGATAGGTCGGTATGATTTTGGCATGGTGTATGTGTCCTTTCCTGGCTTCCTCAACACGACCACTGTTGCCTCCTTCCAGGCCTTTGGGAAGCTGCCGTGTTCCATGCACTTGTTGAGGAGAGCCAGGAAGTACTCTGGGTCCACATTTATTGCGCGTGAGCAGATGTCGGCTGTGAAACCGTCGGCTCCGGGGGCTTTTTTAGGATTGAAAGATCTAACAGCGTCCTCTAGCTCCTCAATTGTAAACGGAGGGTCACGATCATCGTGCCCGCTTTCGTTTACTGTTTCTGCTCTCTCTCTTATTTGCAGATGATGTACGCTGTCCCCATCCTTCAAGTCCCTCGGGTAGAAGGTCTCGGCCAGCAACCGGGCAGAGCCCTCAGCGTCCAACGTCGTATCCCCCTCAATCAGTGGCACATCTTCCTCCCTGCGTTTGACCCTACTGATAACCCTGTATATGCCCTCCCACACTCCTTCCCTGTCCTGTTTCCCACAGAATTCTCTCCAGCTCTGCTCTGCTGCCTCTTTAGTTGCTAATTCATATTTTTCTTTTTCTTTCAGGTACTGGTCTACAACCATCTCCCTGCGAATCGGCGCTGCATTGCGGATCCTGCGTCTTCGGGTCGTCACCTGCCTTTTCATCTCAGCTAAGCTCTCGGACCACCACGGCACGGTAAGTGTTTCTGTGTGTTTTTTGTTTGGTATTGTGTGCGTGCATGTATCTGTTATGGCTTTAGTGTATGCGTCTATTGTGTCGTCAATTTGTTCTTTGTTTTCGATTATGGCAATGTTTTGTGTATTGAGTTCGGTGTCCCGCATAATTTGGGTCAGTTTCTCATGAAAGAGACCCCAATTTGCTTTTTTTGTATTGTATTTGCGTGTTGTTCTTTGTATTTTTGTGTTTTGTGATTTGTGTAGTGTTATACCAAACATTATGCCGTTGTGGTCCGAGTTTGTGAGGCCTTCTACTACGTGCCAACCATCCACAAGTTCGAGCATATCCGCAGTGCACGCCGTAACATCGACATGGCTGCAGAATCTCCTCCCGCCCCTGATGGTGTCGAAGGTTGGTACCTCTCCCATATTGAGAATATGCATATCCATCTCAGCAAGAGCTCCGCACACTTCCTCACCTCTAATGTCCTCGTTTGGGCTGCCCCACCAGCTACTTTTGGCATTCGCATCTCCTCCTATGATCAGTCTTTCTGGTCCCGTTTTTTGTACGACCTTTTTCAGGTGCTCCAGGTATGGCCCTATGGGCTGGTCGGGCTCGAAGTAATAGGAGACCAGGGTGATCGTCCATGCTCTGGTTTGGACTCCCACCACGACGATGTTATCCGTGGTGAGTTGTGGGTACTGTATTATATTTAAGTCGCTATCAAAGACAGCAATAGCCGCTTTAACAGTCCCATTTCCCGTTCCTGAGCTCTGGAAGATTCGGACACCCCGGTAGCTCCTAACACTTCGTGTCCCACCCACGTAAGGTTCCTGAAGCAGTGCTATGGCTATCTTGCGTTTTCCGGCTTCGATCAGGAGTTCAGTCGTAGCCAATTTGCTACGCTGCAAGTTCGCTTGTGCAATCTTGTACTGGTGAGTTTCCCGTGGGACGCCCTTAGCAGTACGTGACTGAGGCCCTAGCCAGTGCATCCCACCTTCTTCTGACTGGGCACTCACTGCTAAAGGCGTTATGGCTCAACTGCAGTATGTCTGCTCTTTTGCAGTTTTTGCACACTGGCTCAGTCCCCACCAGTCTGTCCGGGCACTCGGCTCTAAGGTGCGGACCCCCGCAGTGACTGCACAAGTCCGCCGTTTCCTTACAGAAGCGCTTGCTGTGGCCGTACCCCAGACATCGGGTGCACTGCACCAGCGGCGATTGGTCATCCACGGTAACCCTTTGGAGGTCAACTCTGAGCTTTCCTTCCTCTATCGCCCTCTTCCATACCATTGGTGAAACACTTATTATAATATGGCAGTTGTGGGGATTTCTCGCTCTGCGTCTATATTTGACTACTAGGGAGTCGTCCTCGCTGCCGAGGCTGCCAAAGATCTCCCTGTTTTGGTTTCTGAGGGCTCTGACTATTTCCGCGTCATCGTGGACCTTCAGCACGTCCCTCAGGATCAGAAGCGGGTTTCTGTTCTTGACTTCCTCGACGACGAGGCCCTCCCCGGCGGCTTCCAATCTGTCTTTTACTTTCTTCCTCTCCTGCTCTGTCTTACAACCCACTACTATCTTCCTGTCCTTGGCTTTCCTAACTTTTTCTACCTCTACCCACCCTTCCTTCGCATCTACTGCTCTTCTCACTCTCTCTAGAACCTCCTCGCCAGTTTCTTTCTCGTTTTTGGACGTGACGACCACTGAGTGTATCGTGCCTTGAGTCTGATGTTTTGACTTTGATGCCGCCACTTTTGCGTAAGAACTCTGCTCCATGGTTATGTATTCTTGGAGGTCCGTCTGTTTCTTAAGGTTCTCCTTTAAAAGTCGTGAGTGCTCTTCGAGCTTGTCACTCAGATCGGGATTTAGAGGCACCGTAGACGTAGACGTGGCGTCAATTTTCTTTCCGTTTTCAATAATAAGCCGGCTCTGTTCTTTTAAAAGTTTAACTAACTGCTTATGTTCCTCGGAGTTTCCCTTCTGTGTAGTCCTTTCTGGTAGACTCTGCATGACTCCAGGTGAAGGTACTTCTCCGGTCTTTTTGAATCTTTTTATCTCAGCTTCCGCCTCTTTTATTATCTGGAACATTCTATCAACCGCCTCCAACACGTTTGCCTTTATGTCTGACCTGATGTTCCTAGAATTATTTATATTTGTCCTGGCCTTTATTAGGTTTGCTTTGCCTTCGGCTAATCGATTCGACAGCACCTGTCTCGGTAAGATTTGTAAATCGGTCTTACTGGTAGCCGGGGTCAGGTCTTGCGGTTCCAGTCCCACCGCTTCCAGCTTTTCTATGCTGCGTCTGACGTTTGACGAAAGCGTTTGCGTCCTGGGTGGGGATTTTTGGGGCAGTAGAGTCTGCGTTTTAGGCGGAGATTTTTTCTCCACTTCTTCATCGGTATGTTTTGCAGGGGTTCTAGCTAGCATTGTCGGAGGAATGCGTCAACGATAAATAAAATAAAATAAATTTCTGTACACTGTAAAATTGTGTACAGTCAATTCTAAGCAAACACTAGAAACAAAAGTTCGGTCAACGATCTGAATGCGATATAGTCGTTTTACTGTAGGGGTGTAAAATGCCCCGGGTCAATAATATAACTGTCAAAACTGCTTGAAAATAGTAAAACTATCTTAAAGTCTACTTAAAACTAATTAGGAACTATCTCTCCGCCTAAGTAGAGTTCAACTCTACCAAGACTCTAGGTAGAGTCGCCCGTCAATACCGTTTGAAAGCCCTCGCCGAGGGCTGGTCAGCAGTGAAAACCGCAACTCTCTACGACCAACGGTTGCCGAGATATCCAACTTTTAAACTTTTCAAAATGGCGAACTAAATTGTTGCCTGGATCTTCTAAATTCAATATCTCGGGAACCGCCGGTCGCAGAAAAGTGTGCGACGGCTCTCCGTGCTTGTCTCGTTACAAGCTATGTGTTCACCGATACCGGTTTTAAGATTTAGGTACAGACTCTACCTAGAGTCCAGAACCGGTGCCTGCGGCAGTGCTCACCACAAAAATACCAGCCTAATATTAATAGAAGGCTAAGTCCGCAATTTCATAGAGCTCAACTCCAGATCGACTCTAGATAGAGTCGCCCGTCTAGTGTCAGTCAATAGCTCTTGAGGAGAGCTAGTCAACAGCGAAAACCGCTGCGCGCTACGACCAATAGTTCCCGAGATATTTGACTCCAAGTTTTTTCAAAATGGCCGACCGAGATTTTGTCTAGGTCTAGACTGAACTTAGTAAATTAATATCTCGGGAACTACCGGGCGGATATATGCGTGCGACGGCTCGCCGTGGTCGTCTCTTTACAGGCTATGTGTTAACCGGACTAAAAAACCAGGTTAGGGGGTCGACTCTATCCAGGGTCCAAAGCCGGTACAAGTTGTTGAGTTCGCCACGATAGGGTGCCCAAAGGAAACCGCAGCCCTTAGCGTCGTCTCAGACCGAAGCTATGCCCTTTTGAAATTTTCCAAGATGGCCGCCAATATGGCCGCCGATTTGGACAGAAGGCCCAATTTCGGCAGTTTTCAGCCCAAACTACCCGTGTTTGGGCTCAAATTGTAGGGCTTAAAAAGACCTTCTTGGAACTATTACTAAATTAACCAAAAAAGCCAACCCCAATTTATGGGGGTTGAAAAACTGTGATTTTTTAATTAAATTTGGATTTAAAATTATTTACAAAAAATATACGAATTTTCTAAAACAAGTCAGGGCCTACACTATCTTATAGCTATTTTTTAAGGTATGTTACGGAGCCCCTGCACCCCTATTTCAACCACCTCGTGGCAACCCCTAATTTTCAAAAAATTATATTTAGAAAACTACTAGGCCGAAAATTATGAAATTTTGAATACAGGTAGAATTAATTAATCTAAATAAAGTGAATAAATAATAAAAGGGGGTTGTCGATTTAGATTTTATAAAAAAGGGGGTTGAAATTTGGTAAAAATTTTGAAGTGCAATAGCTCCGCAACCACTTATCTGATTTTTATAAACAAAGTGTCCCCGTGCAGCTCCTGTTGAATCCCGTCGACTGAGGTCGCTGGCAGCGCCCTCTGACGTCTGGAACTAGGAGCACGTGGCCACGTGCTTTTCGGTTTTCTCCTTTTTTCTCGGCGTACACAAGTGGAAAAAATCCACTTGAGGTGTCCACTTGTAGGTCTCGGTGAGGCGCGTTGAATGGCGTAATAAAAATGGTGGGTCGTCGATCTTGTTGTGGCAGCGTCCGTCGTCAAAGTTTGAAAATTTCCAAACTTTGCGGTTTTTCGGTCACTGCACTTCCAATTTTGCACCAATTTTCGATAACTTTTCACTACCTTGTAGCACTCACTGAGACGCAACTTTTGATGTATTGCACTTGTAATTTGGTTGCGAAAAACCCACTTTTCTGATTTTTTAAAACTTTAAAATTGCCCGGAGCGACACCAAAACACCTTGTACGCGTGCGCTACCGACTGCGGGGGGCGGCGGAGTCGGTTAGGTTAGGTTAGGTTAGGTTAGGTTAGGTTAGGTTAGGTTAGGTTAGGTTAGGTTAGGTTAGGTTAGGTTAGGTTAGGTTAGGTTAGGTTAGGTTAGGTTAGGTTAGGTTAGGTTAGGTTAGGTTAGGTTAGGTTAGGTTAGGTTAGGTTAGGTTAGGTTAGGTTAGGTTAGGTTAGGTTAGGTTAGGTTAGGTTAGGTTAGGTTAGGTTAGGTTAGGTTAGGTTAGGTTAGGTTAGGTTAGGTTAGGTTAGGTTAGGTTAGGTTAGGTTAGGTTAGGTTAGGTTAGGTTAGGTTAGGTTAGGTTAGGTTAGGTTAGGTTAGGTTAGGTTAGGTTAGGTTAGGTTAGGTTAGGTTAGGTTAGGTTAGGTTAGGTTAGGTTAGGTTAGGTTAGGTTAGGTTAGGTTAGGTTAGGTTAGGTTAGGTTAGGTTAGGTTAGGTTAGGTTAGGTTAGGTTAGGTTAGGTTAGGTTAGGTTAGGTTAGGTTAGGTTAGGTTAGGTTAGGTTAGGTTAGGTTAGGTTAGGTTAGGTTAGGTTAGGTTAGGTTAGGTTAGGTTAGGTTAGGTTAGGTTAGGTTAGGTTAGGTTAGGTTAGGTTAGGTTAGGTTAGGTTAGGTTAGGTTAGGTTAGGTTAGGTTAGGTTAGGTTAGGTTAGGTTAGGTTAGGTTAGGTTAGGTTAGGTTAGGTTAGGTTAGGTTAGGTTAGGTTAGGTTAGGTTAGGTTAGGTTAGGTTAGGTTAGGTTAGGTTAGGTTAGGTTAGGTTAGGTTAGGTTAGGTTAGGTTAGGTTAGGTTAGGTTAGGTTAGGTTAGGTTAGGTTAGGTTAGGTTAGGTTAGGTTAGGTTAGGTTAGGTTAGGTTAGGTTAGGTTAGGTTAGGTTAGGTTAGGTTAGGTTAGGTTAGGTTAGGTTAGGTTAGGTTAGGTTAGGTTAGGTTAGGTTAGGTTAGGTTAGGTTAGGTTAGGTTAGGTTAGGTTAGGTTAGGTTAGGTTAGGTTAGGTTAGGTTAGGTTAGGTTAGGTTAGGTTAGGTTAGGTTAGGTTAGGTTAGGTTAGGTTAGGTTAGGTTAGGTTAGGTTAGGTTAGGTTAGGTTAGGTTAGGTTAGGTTAGGTTAGGTTAGGTTAGGTTAGGTTAGGTTAGGTTAGGTTAGGTTAGGTTAGGTTAGGTTAGGTTAGGTTAGGTTAGGTTAGGTTAGGTTAGGTTAGGTTAGGTTAGGTTAGGTTAGGTTAGGTTAGGTTAGGTTAGGTTAGGTTAGGTTAGGTTAGGTTAGGTTAGGTTAGGTTAGGTTAGGTTAGGTTAGGTTAGGTTAGGTTAGGTTAGGTTAGGTTAGGTTAGGTTAGGTTAGGTTAGGTTAGGTTAGGTTAGGTTAGGTTAGGTTAGGTTAGGTTAGGTTAGGTTAGGTTAGGTTAGGTTAGGTTAGGTTAGGTTAGGTTAGGTTAGGTTAGGTTAGGTTAGGTTAGGTTAGGTTAGGTTAGGTTAGGTTAGGTTAGGTTAGGTTAGGTTAGGTTTTTTTTTTTTTTTTTTTTTTTTTTTTTTAAAGTTATGATAACTCCTCCGATTCGGTGAGTCAGAGACCTTTTTTATACTTTGTTTCTTTAACGCCTTTTGTGCATTTATTGCTTGTTTATTTTAATTTTGAATTTTTTAGTATGTATATTATATATTCATATTAGTTCATATATTCTCATAATATATAGTCAATATAAATCTTTAGTATACATACCATTGTTAGTGCCTAAACTTTTTAATATTTACTATTAAGTTTTATTTCTCTTGATGGCTTTGTTTGCGACGTTAATAGAAAATTTTAGAAACTGTTTCCTGGTTTTGTCGCTTAGAAGAATTTCCGACAGTGAGTCCTTACACAGATTTAATTGCATTTCTTGCTGCAGATTTTCCCGTGCTTTGCTGTGCTGTGGACATTCGATAAGCAAATGCAAGATCGTCTCTTCAGCATTTGGGTCGCAGATACAGCCTGGATCTTCTTTGCACTTAAACCTGTGTAAGTACTCCGCAAAGCCACCATGTCCCGTCAATATCTGGACCAATACCGGCGTTAGCTTTAACTTTTTTATTAATCGATAAGCTTGGTCTACCGATGGCAAAAAGGTTTTGGTAACCGAAGCAGTACTTTCTGTGACATATCGCTCGTTCCATTCACCAAGGGTGTCCTGCCTTATGCTCCTCTTGATGAATGAGATTGGGCATTTATCATAGTTCGGTTTTGTTTTTAACCTTCTTGCTGCCTCTTTGGCTAGTACGTCAGCTCGCTCATTTCCTTCAGTTCCGACGTGAGCCCTTATCCAGAACAGTCTGACAGTTTTCTTATTTTCTTTTGCCAATATTAAGTTTCTTCTTATTTCAAATGCTAAGGGGTGGAACGTGCCTGGGTTTTTTATGCTTTCTAAGGCTGACCTCGAGTCGCTGAATATGTTCACGGGCGGTTTCTTGCATTTTAGAGCGTATTCGGTTGCTTTATAGAGTGCGTAGAGCTCCGCTTGAAACACTGTGCAGTAATGCTCTAAGAGAAATTTGCTACTCAGTATTTCTTTTTCGCCTTCCCAGCAAGTTAAAGCTGCACCTACTTTGCCGTCAATTTTGCTGCCGTCCGTGAACACATTCAGTCCGGTTATATTGTTTTCCGTTGCCGTTTCCGTATCTAAATCCTCCAGGCAGGTGAACTCCTCGATGGATTCCCTGGAAGGGTGTAAAGCTTCCAAGAAACACAACTTGGATTCCACCCCCCTGTCTCCCAGAATCATTTGCGATTTGCCTCTTTTGGTCTCATACAATTTTTTAACTTCCAGGGCTCTCAAGTCAAGAGGTATGGTTCCTGAAAGGACCATCGCTGCGTTTAGCGATACTGTGCGGTAGGCCTTGCACATTTTTTGTGCAAAGCCTCGCTGCACTGTATTCAGGCGTTTTTGCACCGTTATTTTCCTCGCTGCAGGAGCCCAGACGTTCGCAGCATAAAGTATTATTGGCTCTATCACAGCAACGTACATTATCCTAATGGTCTCCGGGGACAGCCCCCAGTTAATTTTTGCCGAACGTGCAAGTGGTTTGTAAATTTGTAATGCTTTATTGCAGATGTATTTTATATGACTATTGAACGTTAGTTTACTATCTAATATTAAGCCTAAAATTTTAAATTCATCTACAAGCTGAACCTGTGTGCCCCCCATGTGTATGCACGGGGTGTCGTATTTCAGTTTTTTGGTGATTACCATCGCACTGGTTTTTTGCGGTGCAAACTTCAGTTTATTCGCGACACCCCATTCATACACAAGGTCTAGCACTCGGTTCGCTTTTTCTTCTATAGCTAGAGCTGAACCACCGGAGAAGACCAGGACAATGTCGTCCGCGAACGCCTGACAGTGCACTTTATTTTTGTCAATTTCATCTAGGAGGGGATCCAGTAAGATGTTCCAAAACGTGGGACCGGCAATCGAGCCCTGAACACATCCCTTTGTTGTGGAGACTGTGCACTCATTATCCGCATAACGGACATTTACTTTTCTGTCTTTCAGATAACTATTTATTATTTGCCTTAGATTGATGGGGCATTTCTTGTCCATCAAACGGCTCTTTACTGCGGGCCACCATGCACTATCGAAGGCTCCCTCTATGTCAAGTGATACGACAACATTGATAAGCTTATTATCAAGATTTTCTCGTATATGCTGTACTAAGTCATAGAGGGAGTCTTCGGTACTGCGTTGGGGCACAAATCCGTATTGCCGCGGATTAGCTTTTGGCAACAGATGCCATCGAACCCTCCTGACCA
Organism: Erebia ligea; assembly: GCA_917051295.2. NCBI lineage: Eukaryota > Metazoa > Arthropoda > Insecta > Lepidoptera > Nymphalidae > Erebia > Erebia ligea. Next base: position 18,337,051 of record OU785234.1, read on the forward strand.
TCATCTTCTCCAGAATCTTTCCGAGCACCGGCAACAGTCCTATTGGTCTATACGACTTTACTTGGCTGTAGTCTGTTTTACCGGGTTTCCTTAGGACTATTACCGTTGCCCGTTTCCAGAGTTCTGGGAAATATGATATTTCGAGGCATCTGTTGACAATCGCCAAATATACGTCTGCGGCAGCATCAATAGCCTCTGCACAGATATCGGCAGTGAGCCCGTCACTTCCCGGCGCCTTTTTCGGGTTAAAAGTTTTGACCACATAGTTTAGTTCCTCTCTCGTAAAGGGAGGGTCCCGTACTTCGTGATGGTCCAGTGGTTCCTCTATACTTTTTGCTATTAAACGTGTTTTCCTGTGATCGAAATTGTCATCAGATTCCAGATCCTCAGGAAAGAAGGTACTGGCCAGTAACTTTGTGGATTCCACTGGACTAAGCACGGTTCCATCCCTCACGAGAGGTTGGTCTTCAGATTTTTTAGATGTACTCCTGATAACCCTATAAATGCCGTCCCACACACTTTCACGGTCCTGTGCACTACAAAACTCTTTCCAACTGTTAACTTGTGCTGTGGCTGCTTCTAATAAATATTTTTCTTTTATTTTCAGGTACTCGTCTACGACATGCTGTCTTCTGCAAGGCGCGGCACACTTTATCCTGCGTTTCTTCGTCATCACTTCTTTTTTGAGGTCTTCTAGCTTCGGACTCCACCAAGGTAAGTTCATTTTATTTTCTCTTTTAATAATTGGTATTGCTTTTTTGCATGCTTCCACAATGCTTTCTGTGTATTCTATTACAATTTCTTCCAATTTCATTTCCGAATCAATTTTTCCTATTTCCTGCTTATTTATATTTTTGTTTCCTAATTCATTTTTAATTTCTTGCCTAAATATACTCCATTTAGCTTTCTTAGTATTATATATTCTGGTTGATTTTGACAGTCTCTTTGTTTTTGACTTTTCCAGCTTTATTGTAAATAGAATCGCATTGTGGTCGGAGCTTGTTAGACCTTCGTCGACTTTCCAGTCACTCACCAACCCCAGTAACTCTGGACTGCACACAGTGACATCCACTATGCTCTTACAAATCAACCCGTTCCTGATGGTGAAGAAGGTTGGCACATTGCCTTCGTTCAGTATGTGCATCTCCATCTCCTCGATTGCACCCATGAACGCCTCTCCTCTGTGGTCTTCATGGTCACTTCCCCACCATGTGCTCCACGCATTTGCGTCGCCTCCAATAATCAGTTTTCGTGGGGCTAGTTTGTTTTTGATCGTTTGCACATGGTCGAGGTAGGGTTCAATGGGCAAGCTATCTTCGAAGTAGATGGAGATGACACACACCTCCCATGAGTCCATTTTTAAAACTGCCACTGCGATGTTTTCGGTGGTGAGTGTTGGTTGTTCGAGCACTTGGACATCGTCGTTCAGGACTATCACGGCGGCTTTGACCGGCTTTATTCTGTTCGTCGTTTTTTGTACGATTCTATATCCCTTCGCCTGTGATAATTGTCCTTCCGACCCTACATACGGTTCCTGCACCATAGCGAAGCTGATTTTGCGTCTTTGTGACTCCAGGAGGAGCTCCTTCGTAGCTAGCTTGGCGCGTTGTAAGTTCGCTTGGATCACCCGACATGAATATTCCTCGGCTACATGAAGATCCGTCAGTGTTTCGTCCTGGGTGCCCTCAGCAATACGCCACCCTCGCCCTTGCCAGAGCATCCCACTTTTTCCGGATCGGACAGCTGTCATCGAAGCTGTTGTGATCCGTTCGGTCCAGTCGGGCACTCTGGCAGTTGCGGCACGTAGGTTGGTCATCGGCTTTCCATACTGGGCACTCGCTGCGCAGGTGTGTGCCTGCACAGTGGCTGCAGATGTCTACGGACTCCTGGCAAGCCTTACGGCCGTGCCCGTAGCCCAGACATCTGGAGCATGTTACCAGCGGGGACTGGTCTTTAGCAACCACACGCTGTAAGTCTATATGGACTCTTCCTACTGCAGTGACGCACTGCCATACTGCCGGCGACACCTGCAAGACTACGTGGTTCTCAAGCGGATTCCTGGCCTTTCTACGGAACTTCACGCTAGCCCTGTAGTCCGCGTCAGGTATCGCCCCCAGTATGTTCTCATTCTGCCGTTTTAGGGCGCTCAGGATGTCCTCGTCGGTGTTGATATTGAGGACATTCAGAAGTATGATCAGCGGATCCCTGTTTGCCACTTCCTGGGTAAGCAGTGTTGGGTTGCCAGTTTTAAGTCTTTCCGCTACTTTGGCGAGTTCCTCTCGCGACTGGCAACCCAACACAACCTTTTGATCCCTCGCTTTCCTCAGCCTGTCCACCCTGATGCCAGAGGTCTTCGCGCTCACGGCCGATCGGATTTTGTTTAGAACATCCTCACTGGTATCATGGACATCGACTGAGGAGACCACCATAGAGTGAACAGGCTGTGGCTGGGAAGAAGAAGCCGCTGCCTGCCTTGGTAACGCAGCCATTGCCGCGTACGAGATACCTTCGGTCAATTTGCTTTGGGAGATATTTTTATTTAATATCTCAATCTGCTCCTTTACAGCGCCCACGTCTTGTCTGGTTGCTTCTACCAACTCCTTATGTTTCCGGAGTTCAGCCATGACCTCCCTAGATAAGTCCGCTGCTGGAGCTTTCGGGGTAACGCTTATGTCAGCCATAGATGGAGACTTTGTACTGAGTCTGAGCGTTATTGTGTAGAGACTGTTTAAACACTCTGTTACTGTCTCTTTGATAGACGATTTTAAATTCCCCGATTGCTCCATCTGGAGTTTAGCCTCTTGGAAGAGTTGGTTTGCTACAGTCCCGAGCTCTTCCAACGGGCTCTCCGAAGCCGACCTAATAAGGGGTGCAATGTCTGTCGTCACGGTTTCCTTTCGCGCAGTGAGCTTTTTCTTTTGGTCGGATTCAGTGTGCTTCACTGTGAAGTTGGCAACATTTTTACCGGTATCTGGTTTCTGGAGCTTCGACATTTTGCGCGTTAATAACAGCTATAATAAGTGGTCAATAAATATTAACCTAAGCGAATAATTATACAATGTCTATAATTTATTAAATAATAACTGGGTTGTGTAAATGGCAACCCAGTTGTCAATAAATCTTAACCTAATTAAAATAATTAAAATAACTGGGTTGTGTAGAGCAACCCAGTTGTCAATAATCCTAACCTAAGTTTCTAAATTTCTGCTGTCAGGTACAAAATTTCTGCAATGCAGATTATCACAGATTTTGAGAGTTTAAGCGGCTCCCAAGGTCAAACTTAATGTCCAAAAGTGGTGGGGAGGTGTATAAGTTCTCCCCCCGTCAGGTACAATATTTCTGCAAAGGCAGAATATCAAGTTTCGCTTTATTTAATAAAATGGTCCTCCCTATGGTACTGCTGTTCGCCACCTTGTCTGCGACAATTGGGCGGGTGGGTGGGTGGGCCCGTTTTAGCGTTTTTCGCAGCGGAAAATCGCGGAAAGTGGTCGCACGGTGCCGCGCGCGCGATCGCTCGCGCGCAGGCCTCGCCCGAGCCGGAAAATGCGGAAAATTTGGAAGATTTTACTACTTTTTAGTTTTTTGTTGAAATTTTTCTAAGTCGAAATTTTTGTGAAAATGGAAAAATTTAAAATTTTGTTTTTCTTTCGCAGGTCGCTAGTGCCGGTGAACAGCAACGCCCTGTGAAAGTTTGGCCGGAAAATGTGGAAATTTAGAAGGTTTGGTAAGTATATTTAACTTTTTACTCGAAATTTTTCTATGTCCAAATTGTATGAAAATGGGAAAATTTAAAATTTGGTTTTCTTTCGCAGGTCGCTAGTGCCGGTCGACAGCAACTCCCTGTGAAAGTTTGGTCGGAAAATGTGGAAAATTCGGGCAACGGCGCGCGATTTCTGGGATTTTTCGCTGTAAATTTGATCAAATAGTATGAAGATTATATCGGGGTATCAAACCTCGGTGTCGATTTTATGTATGTAGGAAAACGCGACAAAAGCGTTTTTCGCAGCGGAAAATCGCGGAAAGTGGTCGCACGGTGCCGCGCGCGCGATCGCTCGCGCGCAGGCCTCGCCCGAGCCGGAAAATGCGGAAAATTTGGAAGATTTTACTACTTTTTAGTTTTTTGTTGAAATTTTTCTAAGTCGAAATTTTTGTGAAAATGGAAAAATTTAAAATTTTGTTTTTCTTTCGCAGGTCGCTAGTGCCGGTGAACAGCAACGCCCTGTGAAAGTTTGGCCGGAAAATGTGGAAATTTAGAAGGTTTGGTAAGTATATTTAACTTTTTACTCGAAATTTTTCTATGTCCAAATTGTATGAAAATGGGAAAATTTAAAATTTGGTTTTCTTTCGCAGGTCGCTAGTGCCGGTCGACAGCAACTCCCTGTGAAAGTTTGGTCGGAAAATGTGGAAAATTCGGGCAACGGCGCGCGATTTCTGGGATTTTTCGCTGTAAATTTGATCAAATAGTATGAAGATTATATCGGGGTATCAAACCTCGGTGTCGATTTTATGTATGTAGGAAAACGCGACAAAAGCGTTTTTCGCAGCGGAAAATCGCGGAAAGTGGTCGCACGGTGCCGCGCGCGCGATCGCTCGCGCGCAGGCCTCGCCCGAGCCGGAAAATGCGGAAAATTTGGAAGATTTTACTACTTTTTAGTTTTTTGTTGAAATTTTTCTAAGTCGAAATTTTTGTGAAAATGGAAAAATTTAAAATTTTGTTTTTCTTTCGCAGGTCGCTAGTGCCGGTGAACAGCAACGCCCTGTGAAAGTTTGGCCGGAAAATGTGGAAATTTAGAAGGTTTGGTAAGTATATTTAACTTTTTACTCGAAATTTTTCTATGTCCAAATTGTATGAAAATGGGAAAATTTAAAATTTGGTTTTCTTTCGCAGGTCGCTAGTGCCGGTCGACAGCAACTCCCTGTGAAAGTTTGGTCGGAAAATGTGGAAAATTCGGGCAACGGCGCGCGATTTCTGGGATTTTTCGCTGTAAATTTGATCCGGTTAGGTTAGGTTAGGTTAGGTTAGGTTAGGTTAGGTTAGGTTAGGTTAGGTTAGGTTAGGTTAGGTTAGGTTGGGGTGGCGGGCCAGGTAACCTCCAAGAGTGCCCGGGCACTGCTGGTCCCTCTGGATACGTCCGGAGGGAAGAGCAGTGTTTGGGCCGGTGCACCCCGGTAACATGGTTAGCAATTTCCTTTATGGGATATTGCTAGCCATGGCTAATAACCTGGCGGGGGGGAAAGGTTCTCCGCGTGTCCCTCTGATCAGCAGAGGGCACAGTGGAGGAACCTTGGGGGGCGGAAGGGCGAGGAGGCCCAACGCGAGGAAGAAAACCTCGTTAAAAAATAACCGAAGTGGGGCGGGAACGCCCAGCGTGCCTCTGTTTTCAGAGGGCACGCGGAGGAGGGAGGATGCTCTGGAGGGGAGCTTATCCTCAGGCGAGCTCGGTGTGCACTCACACTGCCTCCGAGCGGACTGTTTGGGAACTAGTCCCACGCAGTCCTCGCCACCAACTCGGAACCCCTTAGGAGTGTCGGGCGTGGTTATGTCTCATGCCGACACGGGACCGAGGGTCCTGGCTTGGTCGCCCGGACCACGAGGAACAAACCTCTATAAAAAATGATCCAAATCCTAAGTTTTGGTGCGCGGCGAGAGGATGAATGGCTGATGGATCTAGCCCTGTCCTCACAGGGAATCAGTCGATAGCGCACCCCCGTCAGGGAACCGGCCGACACCCTGACGTATGTAGGCTTATCCGGGTGCAGGGGGCACCGCCCGGATGGACCGTTTTTCCCCCATACTCGTGGGATTCAAAATGGAAGAATTAAAAAACAAAAACCAAATGGAGGAGGAGACGAGGACAGAGAAGGGGCAGAGAACAAGTGGGAGGTTCTGGAGGGAGGAGAAGGGAGGGGATATGGAGGTTGCGGAGTCGGAGTCCGACTGCAGCCTCCTATCCGTTGACAGCAGGCCCAGGTCGGGGTCTGCGTCGTCTACGGCGGTGCAGAGCATGCCGGGAGTGAAGCGTCCTCGCCTCAGTGAGGGAGACGACGCTTCCTCGGAGGAGGAGAGGTCGGGGACGGTAACCGTCAGAGGACGTGGGCGTCCCCCCACTCACGGGAGATACGTTGGCCTGGGCAAAGCTCGGGAGACTCTTGCCCTGGAGAAGAGGGCAGAGGCGAGAGCCCAGGCCAGGGAGAAGGCGGAGGTGGAGCTCCTTAAGGAGGCCACCGTGGCGCGCCACAGGCGCGAGACGCGCGTGCCGGTGGCGGGGCAGCGGGCGGACGAACAGACCGCCGCCCGGCTGCAGGATAACATATTGGAGGACTTGGACCTCATTGCTAAGGTAGCGACCAAGTCCTCCAATCTGAAGGGGACGTTTGTGCGCGACCTCAAGGACGCAGCGGCCTCCATCAAAGAGGCTGTCGCTGTTCTGGCGTCGCGCACGGTTTCCGAGGAGACGCGGCAGCTGCAGGCGGACAATGCCCGCCTGCAGGCCGAAATGGCCAGTCTCCGCAGGGAGATGGCCAAAATCAGGGAGGAGATGGAGAGAGCGCGGAAGCAGGCCTCCGCCCCCACTCCCCCGGGCAGGGCCGAGGAGGCGCCTTCTGCGCCGCGGCCTCCTCCCCGCAAAGACGGGGACAGGGGTGGACGCCCAGGGGCCACCCCTCCTGCCCCTGCTGCTGCTGCGTCGTCGTCGTCTGCGACCTCCGTGGAGGAGATCTGCCGGGCCGTGATGTTGCAGGTCGGCGGGATGTTAAATGCCCGCCTGGCCTCCATCGAGGACCGTCTCCTCCCGGAGCGGAACGTGAGGCCGCCTCTGGCCTCCGACCGTAGGAGGGGAGGGCCCACGTACGCGGACGCGGCGTCGAGGCCTGCTGCGGGGCCCTCCGGGACGACGGGAGCGCGAGCACCCTCGGCGCCGGCGAAAAGCGCGCCGAGCAGACCCGCTGAACGTGTCCCGTCCCAGGGCGCAGCGGGGCCGACGCCGGGGCCGTCCAGGCCGCCCAGGCCGTCCAGGACCCAGCCGGAGAGGGACGGCCCCCTTCCTTCCTCTTCCTCCCCGCCTTCCGACACTAGGGAGGCGAGGAAGACAAAGAGGAAGAGGAAGAAGAAGAGCAAGAGGAGGGGAGGGCAGGGCGGTCAGGCGCCTGGCCCTCAAGAACGGCGGCAGCAGGGGTCGCAGCCGTCGTCGGAGTGGACGAGGGTTGGTCCCGGGGGGCGCCCAGAGTCGAAGAGTCGCGCCCGCAAGCCCCGCAAGCTCCGCACCCCTCAGTCGTCGGCAGTGGTTCTGACGCTGCTGCCGGAGGCTGCGGAGAAGGGTGCGACCTATGAACGCGTGATCGCCGCCGCGAAGGCGAGGATCGACGCGGCGGACCTGGGCGCCCAGGGGGTCCGGTTCCGGAGAGCGGCTACGGGGGGCCGTATTTTCGAGTTCCCCGGTGCCGGAGCCGCCAGCGCGGAGAAGGCGGACTCCCTGGCCAATAGGCTCCGGGAGGTCCTGGGCGACGGGGTCGTCCGGGTCACCCGACCCGTAAAGTCGGCCGACTTGCGGGTGTCGGGCCTGGACGACTCCGTCACCAGCGCGGAGGTCGTTGCCGCGGTCGCCAAGGCGGGAGACTGCCCCACCGAGCAGGTGCGAGCCGGTGGGGTAGGCGTCAGGAACGACGGGCTGGGCGCCGTACTGGTGAGCTGCCCCGTCGCGGCCGCCAAGAAGGTCGTGGCGGGAGGGCGCCTGACAGTGGGGTGGGTGTCCGCCCGCGTCGAGTTGCTGGACGACCGCCCCCTGATGTGCTACAGGTGCCTAGCACCTGGGCACATGGGTGCGCAGTGCGCGGAGGGGGTCGACCGCAGCGGAGTATGCTACCGCTGCGGCCAGACAGGCCACAAGGCCCGCGGCTGCACCGCGGCGTTGCGCTGCGTTGCCTGTGCGTCGGCCGGGCGGCCGTCGGAGCACCGGGCGGGCAGCAAGGCCTGCGTGCCCCCCCCCAAAGGGAAGAAGGGAGGAGGGAAGGGCGACAAGCCTTCCCCCCCACCCCCACCCCAGCAAGCGGAAGCACCGCGTAGGGCAGAGGAGGTTCCGATGGCGACGGACCAGTGATGGACCTGAACCTCCTCCAGGCGAATATCAATCACTCCGCCAGAGCTCAGGACCTTTTGTTTCAGAGCATGGCGGAGTGGTCGATCCACGTGGCAGTGGTCGCCGAGCCCTACCGCGTCCCAGCCAGGGACGATTGGGTGGGGGACCGGGACGGAGTGGTGGCGCTTACGTCCCGTCCTGTGGAGGGTTCCCCGGCCTTCGTTGACGTAGTCCGAGGTCGGGGATATGTCTCTGCCGTGGTGGGCGACACCCTGATCGTCGGGGTGTACTTCTCGCCGAATCGGAGTCTCGCCGACTTCGAACAGTTTCTGGACGAGGTCGGCGTTCTGATCGGCAGAAGTCGCTCCGGCCGCGTGCTCGTCGCTGGAGACCTCAACGCCAAATCTGTGGCGTGGGGGTGTCCAGCGACGGACCCTCGGGGGCAGGAGCTCGCGGAGTGGGTGACGGCGACCGGCCTCACGGTTCTGAACCGAGGGTCGGTCCACACCTGCGTACGGCGGCAGGGTGGTTCCGTCGTGGACGTCTCCTTCGCCGATCCCGCCCTGGCGCGCCGCGTCCGGGGCTGGCGGGTGATGGAGGACGTGGAGACACTGGCGGACCACCGCTATATCAGGTTCGCTGTCTCCGCGGGCGCGGCTACCGCGGGTGACGCGACTCGGCCCTCGCCTCCCGGTCCTCGTTGGGCCCTTAAACGTATGGACCGGGACTTCCTGGCCGAGGCGGCCCTCGTCGAGGCCTGGTTCTCCGCGCCTCGAGAGGGCGGCTTGGGCGGAGTGGAAGCCGAGGCGGCGCGCCTCGGCGAGGCGATGGCGGCCGTCTGCGACGGGGCGATGCCGAGGGTGCACTCCATCCCCTCGAGGCGATCGGTGTACTGGTGGTCCGACGAGCTCACGCTGCTGCGCAGATCTTGCGTGGCGGCGAGACGCCAGTACACCCGCAGCCGCCGGCGGAGGAGACGGGACCCGACGGAGGAGGAGCGCCTTTACTCCCTCTACAGGGACGCAGTGAGGGCGCTTCGAGAGGCGATCGGCGTGGCCATGGACATGGCCCACGACGAGATGCTGGCGTCGTTGGATGGGGACCCATTTGGGAGGCCGTATAAGGCGGTTCGGAAGAAACTCCGACCGCCGGGCCCCCCCATCACGCTGAGCCTCGAGCCCTCGGTGGTCGAGTCGGTGGCCGCGACCCTGTTCCCCGACAGGGCCGACCGCGGAGCGCCTCGCATGGCGCCTCCCCCCGAGGAGGGAGACCGGAGCCCGGTCGCGCCCCCGGTCTCGGAGGGAGAGTTGGCGGCGGCGGTGTTGCGTATGCGCGCGAAAAACACCGCCCCGGGTCCAGATGGCATCCCTGGCCGTGCCTGGGCTCTTGCCTTGGGGCCGCTCGAGCCGTGGGTCCGGGCCTTGTTCGGCGCCTGCCTCGAGAGGGGTCAGTTTCCCGGGGAGTGGAAGAAGGGGAGGCTGGTCCTGATCGGGAAGCCCGGCCGCCCGGCCCACGAGCCGTCGTCTTACCGACCGATCGTGTTGCTGAACGAGGTGAGCAAGCTCTTTGAGCGTGTCATCTCCGCTCGCCTCGTTCACCACCTGGAGAGTGTGGGGCCGGACCTCAGCGACCACCAGTTTGGTTTCCGCAGGGGCAGGTCCACCGTAGACGCCATTCTACGCGTGAGGGCCCTTGCGGAGAGTGCGGTGTCCCGGGGCGAGGTGTTGGTGGCGGTGTCTCTCGACATCGCCAACGCCTTCAACACTTTGCCCTGGAGCTGCATTCGGGAAGCGCTGAGGTACCACGAGGTACCCCTGTACCTCGAGAGGATCGTGGCGGCCTACCTCTCCGGGCGATCGGTCGGTTATCCGACCAGCGGGGACTGGTCGGAGAGACGGATGTCGTGCGGTGTTCCACAGGGTTCGGTACTCGGGCCCCTCCTGTGGAACATCGGGTACGACTGGGTGCTGCGCGGGGGCTTTATGGCGGGCGTCGACGTAATATGTTACGCCGATGATACGCTCGTCACGGCTCGCGGCAGCACCTTTCGGGAGGCTAGATGCAGGGCCACGGCTGGCGTGGCCCACATCGTAGCGAGAATTCGGACCCTGGGCTTGGAGGTGGCCTTGCACAAGTCCGAGGCCCTGTGTTTTCATGGGCCTCGGAGAGCGCCTCCCGCCCGGTCCGAGTTGGTGGTGGGTGGAGTGTCCATCGGCGTCGAGCGTACGATGAAGTACCTGGGACTCGTCCTCGACAGCCGATGGACATTTGAAGAGCACTTCCGGCGTCTCGTCCCGAAGCTCGTGGGAGCCGCTGGAGCCCTTAGTCGGCTCCTGCCAAATCTGGGCGGACCGAGCTCGCGGTGTCGCCGCTTG